>CM017571.1:22781374-22848874 GCA_007844125.1 Sinonovacula constricta
GAGCTGTTCAGGGAAAATGCTTTGCTAAAGAAGGAATTGGATGAAAAACAAAAGCCAGCCCTGTTTTCTGTTAAAAATGTAAATGAATCAAAAATCAAGAAGAACTTCAAATACTCTACTGGTTTTGTTTATAGTCAGTTTCTTTGCATCTTACAATTTCTTGTGCCAAATAAAAATGAACTACCATTTGAAATGACAAAGAAAATAAGAAGTGTAGCAAAGATGAAAGTGGAAGACCAGCTTTTGCTAGTACTTATAAAACTGCGACTGAACTTACAATTTCACCACCTTGGAAATTTATTCAGTTTGTCATTACAAGACACAGATGCTATTTTTAGACAGTGGATTAACTTTATGTTTTATCGTTTTGGTGAAGTGCCTATTAGGCCAGCATGCTCAAAAATAATTGGCATGATGCCGAAGCAATTCAGAGAAGACTTTCCAAGAACTTTTATCATTTTGGATGGAACCGAAATTAAGATCGAACGACCATCATCTTTGCGAACACAAAGCCAAACGTACAGTGACTACAAGTCTTGCACAACATTAAAAGGGCTTGTTGGAGTAGACCTGCGGGTGTCATTTACCTTTATTTCAATGCTCTACTCTGGATCTATCTCTGATAATGACATTACCAAACAGTGTTGACTTCTGGATATGTTGAAAGAACTGATAGATTGTGGGCGTCTGGAAAAAGGTGACGGTGTTATGGTTGACAAAGGGTTCAACAATCTAACGCATAGAAAGGCAAGGTGGGTGGTGGGGAGGTACGTGGTTTTAATAAATTTTACTGTTTTTAGAACAAAGACAGAAACACTCTCTATCACATTGAAACAAAGGAAGATTCCGAATGAGGCTCTGAGCTGGTATAATTAACAGTCGCATATGGTACCCGTCGCATATGGTACCCAAAATATTACAGTCGTCATCTCAGTGCCTGGTATAATTAAATTGCCGAATCAATTGGCAGGATATGACTGTCGTCACCCACTTAGCCTATACAGACAAGACATATACCAAACAGTTTTAAACTTAGTTTGCTTATGAAGATCCTAATGCTTAATATAAATAACTTTATATTGTTATATAAAGTATAATTTTATATTTGCGCATCCCTTAGCTCCGACGTTCATTCAGGTCGAGAAAAACAAGAAAAGGTAGAAATGTGTTGAAAATATCTGGCACTTTTTTGTGCCAGATGATTTAATACTTTTAAGAAAAAAAAACAGTATAATACAACAAAAATAAACAGACACAATTTAATGTAAAATTATTTCAAGACCTGAAGTTGGACAAACCAATCAGTCCAACACCGTCCAACCAAGGAGGTAAGGGAAGCGCAACAAAGTTGAGGTAGGTTCCGTACATAGAAATAACTTAACCGTGAACAATTGTGTAATAAGTGCATATAAAGGCATAATGCTGGAACACAAATCAGCAGATATAAACAAGGCATAGTAAACATATAATTAACAATAAACGATGTGTAGTTATGTATGTACAGAAAAGCAGAATTAGTGAGAAGCAAACTTGAGAAGCAACACCACCGAAGGTGAACTTAATATATGTAAATATGTATGTACACTATATTCTGGCAAATTAAAGGCAACTTTTAACATGTATTACATAGCCAGCTGTTATTATGTAGTTGTTGAGATCAAAGATGAAGCTGGTGGTCAAAGACTCCCCTTTTAACAAATTCACTGCAAGCTGGGTAGAAATTAGCAATTAAACATTTACTACCTTGACATAGTAGCGAATGTAAAGTGACAAAGCAGCAACAAGTCACAACCCAGCATTAACAAAATGCAGAATTAAATTAACCCGTCGCCGGAAAAGTCACACCCCAATGACTTTAACAGGCAAAAAACAAAACAAACAAAAACCCAACAAAAACGTAGTGAAATTAAATAAAAATAAATTGAAAAATACAACTGTCTATAAATGCACGTCACTATGACCAAAGGAAAATAGCAAACAGTTAGAGGAGAAAGGCTATACACAAAGTCACACCCCAATGACTTCAGATAAAGCTTTCTGAAATGTTTTATTAAACAATGCACTATATTAACATATGAGTGAAAACAACAACAAAGAGTTTCATGTATGCAAGTTGTGCTATTCATGTCGTAAAGTGGTGTATGTGTGTTTATTGTGTAAACATATGTATTCTAGCTCGGGGCCGTGCTTTAGCGAAAACAAAACACTGACTAAATTCTCCGTTGAAACAACGCTTCTCATTGTGATGGATACACCCCAATATCCGTCCCAAGGAGTATAGTCGTTTATTAAGTAAACAATTCAGGTAGCCTGATGTATCGGCGGAAAGCTTGAGAGCGCCAACGCCCCATTTGCATAATTTGGTGCTCAGGGGTTCCTGACATAAAAGCGTGAGTACATGCCCTAATTCGGAAGCTGTGTAATTTGTACCTGTTGCATGGCAGATCGCACAAGATTAAAAGTTGGTTGAACACCTTCCGGAAAGTGTTCTGTGTAAATGAAGCACCCAAAGATGACACAAATAGTGGGCCCGGATATGTGCCGCGTATTTTCAAATATGATTTAATAGCATGAACTGGACACAAAGTTGAGTGAGAGCGGATAATGATGGTGACAGGTTTATCTGTTTTCCTGGTTTTGTACTGGTGCAGTCGTATGTGGATAGCGTTATTTCTTAATGTTATGTGTTCGACTTGTACAACCGATGTGCACCGACGTGAAGAAGACGGCAGTAACTCGCCGATGCGAAAAAACCCAAAGAAAGCTAAAAGGGTGATGGCTCTAAATAATGTCTGCTCAAATGGAGAGCATGGAAAGAGGTATCTCAATGCTTTACATAAACTTTGAATATTGTTGAATAAAAGCGGGAGGCGGTCATCTTGCTGGTGCCTCAGTTTGCGGCAGCCCAGGGTCATACGACGTATGACAGTAGTCCCACACGGATCGGGGAGGTTCAAAATGGAATGGAAATAGGAAATTGCTGAAAGGGATGAACTTATCGTTGATGGTGCCATATTTTGTGTGTGTAAATATGCTACAAAACGTGAGACATGCTGTGTGGAAACAGGCATTGTAACGGATTCATGGAAGTATACGTTTACAAAGTTAAGAAAGGTTCCCCAAGTCTTTCTGTATGCATTCCTCGTGGTGGGTGCGATTGAGGCTTCCAGTAAGTGACGTTCTACTTCAACAAGGTCAAGGGAGGCATGGTTAATGGAATTGGCATTGGGCACTTGTCCAGGTGTGGTGCAGCTTCTAGGGCTTGAGCGACCTGCAACCGAGAAAGTAAGTCGCAAACAGTGTTTTGCGTTGTAGGTATGTGTTTTGCGCGGAAACAGAAGTTATACTTGAGAGATTGTAGGACTATAATTCGTATAAGACGCATCATTGTGTAATCCTTAGAAGAATGTTTGTTTAGACAGTAAACTACTGAAAGATTGTCGCAAATGAATAGGATGTTCATGTTGTGCCATGTTTGGCCATATAGGGTGACTGCAAGTGCAATTGGATAAAGTTCCAAGATATTTATGTGTAACAGTTTACATTGTGGAGGGAATTCGCCGAAAGTCCATGTGGTCATGTGAGTGCATCCGAAACCCTTTGAACCAGCAGCATCTGTAAAAAGCTGGAATGAGACCGATGAATCTATCGTTCGTCAAAAGTGTGCATCCATTGTACCTATCCAGAAATGAATACCAGAGATCCAGATCAGCCCGACATTCCCTTGACAGGTTGATATAGTGATTAGCATTGTTTACACCAATAGTCAGATCATACAGTCGCCGCAAGAAACATCTACCAGGCTTAATAACCTTGCAAGCAAAGTTAAGATGGCCAAGGATGGATTGCAGTTCGTGTAATGTGATTTTGCGACGATGGCTGTAAGTTAACAACAATTGTTTTAATGTTTCAAGCTTCTCGGGGGGTAACCTGGCATAGAGAGTTGTAGCATCTATAGTTATTCCATGGACTACAGCGCTTGTTGAAGGCAAACAAGTTTTTTCATGCTTTATAGGGACACCCAAATCCCTAGCAAGGAACATAAATGCTTTAAGACCTGCTGAACATTCTTCCGATTGAGCAGCCCCAACAAAGATAAAGTCATCGATTATATGTGAAACCTTTTGGACATGAAACTTTTCTTGTAAGATCCACTGCAATGCTTTAGAAAATGACTCAGAAATAGACACTGAGGATAAAGCACCCATAGGTAAGACTGTATCAAAGTAGAATAACCCATCAAGTGAAAATCTCAACTTGTGATAATCTAATGGGGATATAGGAATAATCCTAAAGGCATCCTCTATATCTGCCTTGGCAATCAAAGCATTACGCCCAGCTTCGACGACTAATCTCGCAACATCATCAAATGTCTCCAATGTAACAGTGGAATCTTCAGTTGCAATGGCAGAGTTGACAGAGATAAAATGTTTGGGAAATGATAGATCATGTATAATCCGAAAAGAGTTGAGGCACTTTTTTGGTACTACTCCAAGGGGCGAGCAAATGAAACCAGGAAGCGGCGGTGAATTATAGGGCCCCTTTACCCGATGTAATTGTACTTCCTTCTCAATTTTAAGTCTTACAAAATCCAAGTGGGTGTTAACAGATGGGTGGTTTGGACTCTGTAATGGAGGAATTTGAGAAGTAGTGCGGAGAGAGAAACCACGTGAAAATCCTTTTGTTAATGCCAATGCGCTTTGTTTTTCATAGCCAGATAAGTAGAAAGACAGACGATCTACAGACACAGGTGTAGGAAGGGAGAAACTATTTGCTGACATTGGCTGTGGCAGAATGTTGGCCTGCTGGTGCTTTGGAGGGATAAGGGCGGATGGCTTTTGAGCACCTCTGTGCTCTATGTGACGTTTCCTGGCAGTTTCCACACTTGTGGAGGAGCAAGCATTTTGGTCTTGTACAGGTTGACCTGTACTGGAAATCCCAGCAAAACCCTTTCCGATGCATAATGTATGCTGGAAATCGTGGTGCTTGGGTCCCTGGGGAGCGAAAGGAAGAGGGTGTAGCATTGGATGGCTTGGTCATAGAACAGAAGAGAAAGGTTTCTGTATGCATCGAACCCCAAGGTAAGGGTTGCTGAGCCTTTAGTTGCCTGAACTTTTGGTCATATAAGGACCAATTTCCTGAATTTTGAGCAATGGTCTGGATAAGAGACATGTACTGAAACAGTCCTGAAGATTCATGTGAGTATTTGCTGCAGTAAATGTCAGCAAACCGTTGAAATGCTCGGCACCAAGTCAGAATGTTTGTTATCTTTCGTGTAGGTGTTTTTTGAATTGATGTTTCTGTTTGAGTGTCAGTCTTTCTTATTGTAGTTGTTGTGCAGTCATCATCTTGAAAAAACCAATTTAGCTAAAGCGATATACTCTTTGTTTAAAATAGAGACAACTAGTTTTTTGTCCACCGGAGGGTGTACTGAAGAAAATATGCCGAGAACAAAGTCATCACCCTCCATTGGCGCACTGTCCTCATGTGACATTTCCGTCCCATCACTATCTAGGACAATGTCCTGGTGACACTCACTGGAGGTGCTGGGGTTGTCTACAGGGTTCTCCGTCCGTAGGAGGGCACCAATTTCCTTAAGCACTTCAGGATCTTTACTGAGCGCCTCTGCCATCAGCTGGGCGATGCGCGACTGGGGCTGCTGAGAGGGAGCTGGTGCCTGGGACTTGCCCTTTCCCGATCTGGTTGATGGTGTACGCTTAGGCATACTGAAAAACAGCAAAACAAGCAGCACAACCATGTCATACTTTTATTAAATAATATGACCTCAACATGAATATATTTTACTTTTGTGAGGCCAACGGGTGATATATACTCCACAAAAGCAAAGTGTGTCATTTTGCAGACGCAAGTCATGCAAGCCACGCATGTTATATTTACTTAAAGAAAACTTGGCAAGCACAATGCTGATATACAGCCATACTATTAATAACAGGGCCCTAGTCCTAAATGTCAGGCAATGAATATACTAGGGATTACCCGGCAAAATTATGTTTAACAGATAGAGCTGTTACATCCACCATGCATCAAGCCAAAATCCACAAGGCAAATACAAGGGCAACCTAGCATAGATATGGCTCAACCTTATAGAAAAGGCCCTAGGCTCTAAAAGCCTGCATCACAGGTGTTAGGCAGTCACAGGATGACTCGTGGCTCAAGGAGTGGCCAATACAATGAGCAACAAGCCATCTTTGCACATATATCAGGCATCCACAGGATAGCCCGGTATCAAACATGACTCACAGAGCCACTGTATAAATAAATATATATATGACGGACTACAAGCCCAATCATGACACAGCAGGTAGTAGCCATGTACAACATGACTTAACAATGGCATGAAATAAATAGCTTACATGTAAGCTTAATTAGCTTATGATTAAAGGTAAATCCAGGTGTATTGAATTAAAGCTTTATTTTGAAGTCAAACCATGAAATGATTGAAATTCAATAACCATGTATGTAAGCAGGTTACAGTGCACAGGTGTTAGGCATCCACAGGATGGCCCGGTATCAACATGACTCACAGAGCCAATGTATATATAAATATATATATGACGGGCTACAAGCCCAATCCTGACACAGCAGGTAGTAGCCATGTACATCATGACCGAACAATGACATGAAATAAATAGCCAACAACAACCACCCAGGTCATAAAGGGGTAATGAAAGGCTCAGTACAATATGTAGCTGCTGGAAACAGTGTCATATGATGTATATATGACGAGGCAACCAGCAAAAATGTTCCATGTCAATGTTTAGAAAAATGCCTTTAAAGCAACATTAGTTGAAAATCAATGTACATGAAGGAATTATGTAGATAGAGCTAGAAATACGTACGTTGGAAGTTAATATCTTCTATACAGTTGAAGTTGAAGTGATGTTTATGGATGATGATGATGAGGAGGAGGAGGAGGGTGATGACAACAGCGCTTAGGTTCTTCACGTAAGACCGATGGGGTTGCCAAAATATCTTGAAGATGATAGTTTTCGAACGTCCAATGATGATAGCTGTATATGCTAAAATGTATGTACACATACCATGAAACAAAAGCAACCATTAAATAACAATTTAAAAAATTAATGAAAGGGATGAAACCAAGGTGCAAAAAGTGCTTATAATAGACGTTCCGCATGGAGGAGTGCACCCCTGACCGAGCGATAATACCTCATCATCCCCCTTTCACAGTCCACGTGAATTCCATCTACAGCGACAAAATCCTGTAAGAAACGGGTGTTGAAATTATTTCTGTTATGACGCCAAAAGTAAATATCATGTCTGGCGGCACACAATACCTGTAAAAGATGGTTTGTAGCATCAACCCTCCCATTAAAATAAGCAGCATGGCGCCGTGGCAAAATCTCTCCAATCATCACAATTTTACCACCAGATTGCAAAATGGCATCAGCAAAAGAAATAATCTGGCTAGCTAGTTTAGATGGATGGATTGCTCTGTTTGTCAAATCATTGCTGCCTATATCCAGGAAAACAATGGAAATATCAAGTTCCCGGATGAGGTAGACATCTGACCATAAAGAGTTAGCATGGTCTGGGTACATAACTGTAGCTGCACCTCTGCCATGCCAAAAAATCTGTAATCTTTGTGTGTCGATATTAAAATTACCTCGGCCGTTAGAAATACTCCAACCAGACAAACGTCTGGTGAACGAATGACCTATAATCAGAGCATTCATCATTAAACAGTACAAATATTCAGATATCAGAGCGAAAACGAAATGGTTTAACCACGCTAACTTTTGGTAAACAAAGGAAATCAGCGGTTAAGACAAAGAGCTGGAAACAAAATCGACGTTGTAAGCCAGTTATGCACTAAATAAATACACAAAGCGTGGATATACAAACCAATGACGAATAACAATATTACCGATACCGTAAAGAAATCGCAAATAAGTATTTTTTTAATAAATTTTACTGTTTTTAGAACAAAGACAGAAACACTCTATCACATTGAAACAAAGGAAGATTCCGAATGAGGCTCTGAGCTGGTATAATTAACAGTCGCATATGGTACCCGTCGCATATGGTACCCAAAATATTACAGTCGTCATCTCAGTGCCTGGTATAATTAAATTGCCGAATCAATTGGCAGGATATGACTGACGTCACCCACTTAGCCTATATAGACAAGACATATACCAAACAGTTTTAAACTTAGTTTGCTTATGAAGATCCTAATGCTTAATATAAATAACTTTATATTGTTATATAAAGTATAATTTTAATTAAACCTGAAATTGAGGCACTTGGTCTAGAACTAATAATCCCACCTTTTGCGTCTTGTTCTGAACAAATGCCCGCAGCGGATGTATCTTTGACAAGAAAAATTGCTAAAAATCGAGTGCATGTTGAACGAGCCATATCTCGAGTAAAGAAGTTCAAAATAGTGGACCATAAAATGGAACTTAACCTTTTTCCTTGTGTTAACCAAATATGGTTTTGTTGTTGTTTTTTTAACAGGTTTCATGCCACTACTTATACAAGATAATACTCTTCATTAATCTGCATATGTTATATAAAACACAGTATTACCTGATGTGCAAGGGTGCAGCTAACATCTATAGGACCAACATCTGTCTCTGTTATTGTTGATGGTACATGCCAGATAACCTAGTGGTGTATTGTTCATTGACTGTAGCCGTTCTTTGTCACTATCCAGTAGTTGTACTTTCCTGAAACAAATGTTTAAATCATGTTTACTCTGTGATATATGTTAAGCAATGCAATTTAAATAAAAGGTATTTTAATCGAAATCTCTATTGACAATCTGATCTTGTCATATTTTTGTATTGTTATACTATACATATTGGTAAAAGATTTCAAATATATGCAATATCTGTTGTTCATAATATTAACTACTTTCATTGAATACAGATGACTAAATTTATTACTTTTATTTCTTATATATTACCCCATCAAAATTCATTTCATATATGTGATTTGTCCAGTTATAAAAATAACCTGGAATTATGTTAAATGTGTTGTAAATCATATCTATAAATGATATTAGAAAGAGAATTTAAGTTAAGGTTATAAAATTCTTTAACCTTTATGTACCAATGTATATAATTAGTTCAATATTATGAATTTTCCAGCAATGTTTGTGGTTCTGTGCAGCAACATTATCATTAAAGCACAGGGGCTCTTACAAATTGTATGAGGTGCCAATGTACTAAAGCTGGCTGGTCCATAAATACTGTCACTGACATTCAGTACCAACGTTTGAAGTCTTTTGTTGGACAAGCAATGGATCGAACCTGCAACCTCCCATCCAAAAGCAGCTGCTATATCGCAAGCTTTTGTCAATAGTTAGACATTCATGCAATAACTCCAAAGTGCTAGACTTGGCCACTACTATTGCAGACACAGGCTCTGGGAGATTTTTTGTCCCACGTGGCTTATCCCATTGTTGCGGCTTTGAGGTGCATGCTGGCTGGCTTGGAATGTCAGTCAGGCCCTCGGTCAACCAATCCGTCAGCTTAAGCTTACGGATGACAGCTAACACACGTGAACACTCTCCTGAAATCCTGGTTTAAAAATGGAACAGTTATAGATATCCATAGTATATACTAAAATATGGTGCTAAGGTTATTAATTTATGGTGGTATGGATATATCAATGGACACAAATTGTAGCTGCTTAAAGCCTGGGATAATTATTTATAATTTCATTTACGTTAAAAATCTTTATATCATTCACAAAAGATGGCATTTTTAAGTAATAAGACATTAGTACAGTTATTGCGTGATTTGTGTACGACATGACACGGGGCCGATAATAGTTTTGAAAATAAAGCAGCAGTGACTAAAATATTCATAATAAAGACTTCACTTCAGTTTAGAACTTCTTATATAAATATATTTAAAGTATATAACGATGTTAACACATTGTAAGTAAAAAGTAGTTACCCTGATTTGCACTAACAATATGCATCTGTCACCGACGTCTGCGAAAATGTGATGTGTACTCGATGCGGCTTTTCACTCTTGCGTTGTGATCGAAACACACTAGAATTAACATCAATTTCTAAGGCAGATCTGCGAAAAAGCTGCACTGAATGAATGTAGGATTCATTGGCATATCGTCAAGCCTGTATTCTTTGTCGAAGAGACGATCCTTTTGGCATAAAATGCTCTCCAAAATCAGCTGGTAAGTCTCGTAAACAGGCCGCCATGTCAACTATTTGTGTTTACCAGATGTCCAAGGTTTTTCGCTTACTGGTCACGTGACTCAGTGGGCGGAGCGATCTACTCGCTAGCGTAACGTCAATTATCCCGATAAAGAGCCAGTTTACTGTTAAGTAAACATACTCCGTTCATACTTCAGCACTTGTGAAAATAGGCACAGGTACGTTAAGAATCATTTAGAATTAAGTAATTAGTTCTTATTTGAAAAAATGTATTCATTGATAATGAAAAAGTCAAAATGACTATTTAAAAGTGCTGTAAATGTATTTTTGCATGTATGTAAGCATTTAACATGTGTTTATTATCAATTTTATTTGAATACGACATGATTTTTGTAAAGTTACATTGTTTTTTTAAAATAATGAAAAATACAAGTTTAAATGAGTTATATTAATATTTGCGAGCATCGGAACTGCTTACACTAATTTTCGTACATGTGTATTTAGATATCAATGCGTTAAAGGAAGATGTAGAAATGTAGTTTCATATTGTATGTATTAAACTATGAAAAAACTTAAAATAAAATATTGTGTTTTGGCTTAGATTCGAACTGGCAGTTCCTGACTACTGGTTAACTTAAGGTTTTTGTACTTGTACTGCGTGAATTATCCGGTTTACCGATAAGTGTTATTTTAGGCAAATCAGTGTTTTGTAGACCTATTTTAAGTTTCATTTAAATATATTTGAATGTAGGCAACCTTTTCTCAGCGATGTGTATAAATCGTAAAGATTGAGATCGGGGCAATTTAAACGGACTTTCAAGCAATTTATTTTACATGACGTGCATCCATCCACGAATATTCAAACGGCAACAGCGGTTTCTTCCGGGTAAATGTACCGGCATAATTACATAAATTAAAATAGCATACCAGGTTAAGAGCTATGGTTATAAGCCTCCAACTGCTACTACCTGCAGAAGGGTAAAATTCACGAGCAAAAGCAAACAGAAACTAGTGTCAGTTTAGCAACGTCAGTTTATCCAAATATTCAGACAATTTTACTCTATTTTTACGTACCTTTCTATATGTTTATACAGATGGATGACATTGAGGCTGATGAAGTGATGATTGAGCTTCTTTTTACTATGGTTATGATGAAAAACAAATCGTCTCTGTGTTTTGGAACATTTATTATAACCCTGTTTGCCTTTGTCTAGAGGAAGATTAGATTTAAACATCTGTGGAAATTTTGATAGGATCTTTTCTTATTTACTAAAATAATTGATGATTATTATTTAAGAATAATAATATTTTTGTAATTTAGTGGGGTGTTGTCACCCCCATGCAAATAATCTTAAACATTTAGTGCTGTGTTTATTTCAACAGAGCGTACTCTTACTAACCGGTGTTGCAGTAATCTCTCAGGACTAGGACAAGAGTATTTATATGAATGCTGGGCATACTGTAATGTTTAGCTGTCCTATGAACACGTGTAACAGAATGTTGAGAATATATATCATATATATGCTTTTTACAAAAATATGAACAAAGATATTTTCAACCAATTATTTTGTTTTACTAGGACAACAGTATATAGATGTTATAATATTCAGTTGCCACAAAGAGTATGTAACATCGACCAACAGATTTACATGAAAAGGTATCAAAATAAATGCAAACAAAAACAAAAAAAGCTTTAATACGTTTAAAACCATTATTATCTTTTTGATAAACATATTCTGTATAATTAACCTATACACACAGTCAAGTAGTACATACTAATAATTAACTAATCACCATGAAATTCTACAAAAAAGAACATTTTTCATCTATACAAAAGGGCATATTCATCTATTCACCCTACAACGTGCTACCATAAATGCCCATTTTGAAAATACAACAGAAAGAACAGACTTATTGTACATCTGTAAATTTTTAGAGTCTTTACTGTCTTTACTTGAATGTCGATACAATAAATATTGATTGGCCTTATTGATTGAGGAAATAATAATTGGCGATTTATAACGGCCTAGCGAAAAAAGCGGGCAATGTATTCAAGAGTCTGTGGTTTTGTTAATATTATGTTCACATAGGAACAGTGTAGTTTAGGTATTGAGATAAAAATAATAAATTATGACTTGACTAAACACTATGCCTTTACCAGGTCACGTGAACCGAAGGATCAAAATTTATGTCATCACAAGTGTTATAAGCGTTTATGGATTTACGCGGACTTGTATATGCACTTTCTTTTAACCTCAAAATCATCGTAAAACATTGATTTACAAAAGTAAGAGTTAGCAAAATTAAATGAAATTTTCAACAAAACTAACATTTTCATTTTATTTGACCTTAAATATGCCAATCAATATCATCATCGTAATCATCATTGTGATCATCATCATGATCAATATCATGATTGTCATCATCATTATCACCCCCTCATCATCATAAGCAGCAGGAGGAGAAGCAGTAGCAGGAGCATCACATTCATAAGCGTCAGCACAAGCACTAGCAGGACTAGCACCAGCAACAACAGCAGTATCAACATCATCATCGTTCTCAACATAACGACCACCACCATAATTATCATCGCGTCATCATAATTATCATAAAAAACTATCAGCATCACTATTACAACAACTTTACTACTACAACAACAAAGAAGAAGAACAACTACTACTATTTCTATTACTTCTCCTCTTCCTCCTCCTTCTACTACACAATTGTTAACACTACTATGACCACATGTGACTGAACTTCCAATGTTTCTTTGCTCGGATGGTCAGATCACTGCGGGAGATCCGTTATATGTAGGTTTATTGATTTATTATCGTAACGTGAACGTGTACTATGCTTTTAAATTTTCTTTGTTACGCTTATTTTAAGGAATTAAAAAGATGTTATTTTTATTATTCTTTTTATGAAAATAATTAAAACCGGAAGATGTAAAAAAGATGAAATTTGTCAAAACGAAAATAAGTCATACTTGCTTTTAAATTCTTGATTAAAAAATAAATAATCACAAAATCTGTTTGACTTGAAATAATAGTTTGCGTTTGCTATTATATAGTATTAAAAGATAACAAAACAGGTTCAGCAATGTTTAAGCACCCGAGTCGGTTATTTTGTCGAATAACCGTTCTTAGGAGAAATTTGTGTCTTTGTCGAAAGGTGGTTCAAATTTTGATATTTGTGATTACCCTTATGAACCTTTTCTAATTATCCCATACACGCCCTGTACGTAAGATTGCACTCTAGGTTTAAAATAACTGTATTTATTATTTGATATATATTTATCATCAGCTTAGTATATCAACCTTTGGTGTCTCGTTACCCTAATCACTTTACAATCCACCGTTTTGTTATGTTGGTTAAAATGTTTGAACATTAATCTGAAAAATAATGAATTCCTTACTTGCAGCGTAAAAACCAATTACTTTGATTCCATTTTGATGACTTGCGTGACTGTTGGTAAGCATTTCTTTCAATTTTCAAACACCGGGAATATCATATATTCTTATTAAATACCAACAACAAGATTTGTTGGACAATAATATATAAGGATAAAACCTACTTACTCTAACCACGGGAGTAAATGTAATCATTTTTTACTTTTGAAAAATCTACAGCTTCAACTGTTTTCAATTTATTTATTTACTAACATTTTAGCCATTTGAAATTTAACTTACGTTGCTCCAATCAAAGGATATGGTAGTATACCTCAAAGGGGCACGTGTGTCACATACAGCAAATCTACTCTGGTGAGACCACTTTCATACACACGTGTTAATTATATTCCTGCGCTAAACAAAAAATACTATCATTGTGATAGTAATTGCTTTGCAACACATTTGCATTTTGGTTTATTTGTTAATTGCAAGGGCGGTATCAAATGTTTCCTTTTAATTGCTTTTCAATTTTAATTCCTTTTGATTTATTCAAATATTACATGATTTACACATATTACAATGGTAATTTTATTATATTAATTGAAAATAATGTATATATTATAATTAAAAAATAATATACTAATATCTAGGTGTTATTTCAAACACATTTAAATCAAAATTATTTTATCTGTTGATTCCTCACATATTAAAGGTTGCATCTGTTTTAGATAAAGCAGCCTGCTTAAGGAAACTTTAATAACTCGATGATATAAAAGCAGCCAAATTCAGAAAGCTTTTATTATTCGTCTCAATGTCGAATTTCCTTTTAAAATTTTCAAGGTTGCTGTGATTACATGGAAGTTGGACAGAGTGTTGTCATTTGGGCATGCTCGTCGATTGACACGTAGGCCCTTAAAGGTCGAGTATTGAATTTGAGTTCCGCAAATAATTCGATACGTGAACATAGTGGACGCATGTATTCGTTGCGTCTAATATAACATATTATTTACTGTTTCCACATGCTAACATTCAATAAGTTTAATCGTAATAACAGTTTTTTAGATATCTGAACATCTGAATTATGTCTTTACGTCTTGAAATCTTTGTATACAGTTTCCATTGTGGTCATCTTGATAAACAATGGCATCATCATTCACCGCTGACGCCAAACGCTTTCGTTTAGTTTGGCAAAGTATTGATAATTGGACTAGCAAGCAGCTTGACTGAAACATGTTATCAGTGCGCGTCATATTTGTCGGTTATCAATGTCATATTTACGATTATCAAAGAAATATGTACATGTATAACGTTTGTCAAACATTAAATTGGCATACGGTTAGGTGTCCTCACTTCCTTGTGTTTGTATATATAGTTTTGACACTTTTTACGCGGAGATATCTGTTTTAGAACGTGCTCCGGTAGCATCAAGTAATGATTGTTTAAAGATAGCCAACTAAAGATCAAGAGCTATATGAATGCGTTTGATATTGTTTTCTTGTTGCAAACGGATAAGTAAGCAAATTATTTCTTTTCTTTCAAGTATTTTATTAAATGTCATTACATTTATTGTTCGTATGGCGACGTGAGACTGGAGATTTCTTTGCAGGCAAGGTCTCAAAAAATGAAAGATAGGATGACGTTAACACTAGCACTCAAAACAAATAAATAAGACATGTTAATGATGGTTTTCACTAATAAACTTTTGTGTTGCTATGACATATATATATATATATATATATATATATATATATATATATATATATATGTGTGTGTGTTTAACGTTTAACGTTTTCAATGAGCTTATCAGCATTAAATAACAACACTTACACAATGCAGAAGCAGCACCAACTACAGCTCGTTATGTGTAAACACTATGTTCAGACTAAAATACAAATTGCATTTCACAACACTTAATTTCGAAATTGACAACAAATCTAAAAATAGTCCTTTGAAGTAAAATCCGTTTTATGTTAAGTCTTTGCATCTACAGATAATAGATATCAAGTATGTTTGGTTTAGTAACATGATTATACTTCAATATATAAATCATAATAATGTTATCGATATAAACTGAACAATATAGTAGTACAGTGAACAATAGGCAGTTCCGTAATTCGCATGTAATTCCTTCCTGTACTGTTTATTTGACAGTTTCTTTTGACATCTATCTCAAGTGCTCATACACAGTGTCTCACGAAAAACGCACATTGTTTGGATGTGTGAAAAGAAGGCCCATCATTCACCATATGATTTACACTTATATCCCTTCAAACGTTTTTATGTTACCAGACTTGTCCGTTCGCATTTTCTTATATATAGTCTATGTTTTTCTCTTTAGCAGTTGGTTCCATTCAGTTCCTGCATTTCATTTTGGGTTTCCTCGCTAACTGTTGACGATCTCCCGCACATATTGTATAAAAACGTTGTTCTGGCGTCATGGCGTCTTCTAACGTCGAAGTAGCTGATATATTTCTTAATCGCTTGCTCATCACACGGCCCGTGACTGGGGTTGGGATGCATCAGTCGTCTCATCCTCTGTTTAGAAATTATATATTATGAGGCGATCCTAACACATAACTGCCAGCAACCATACATCGTTTACTTATTACACTATCAACATGTCAGCTACATACTACATCTTTCCAGTATAAATCCTAATTTCTCTCTCTCCCTCTCTCTATATATAGAACATGTAAAAATTTTTGTCTATATGTATTTGTGTGTGTGCGCGCGTATGTGTGCGCGTGCGTACGTATGTGTGTTTGCACGTGTGTGTTTTATTACCATTTACCATGTATCTGACATATAACCTAATACAAACTATTATTTAAAACCAGTTTCGTTTAATGACATATACACTTCACAAGTAGATACAAGGAGTTAACAAATGAATTTTACCTCTGTCCAATGACCTTGATCTTTGAAGAGACTGTACGCGATGTATATTGGTATTGGAGAGAAAAAGAAGCAGATGCTGAGCCATCCACATGTCTGTGACAGGCTGGAGAAGTGGTAGATGCCATAGGTGGGGGGTACATACTTCAGAATGCTGGTCACGAATATCACCTAGAGAAAAGGAAAATGCATAGTGTAACTATTGACATGATTTGCACATGGTAAAGTTTTCTATGTTAACCATCTTGACGAAATATTTCTATGTAGGTATACGATAGAAATGTTCAATTTTTTAAAATGTGCATCGACAAGATCGTGATTGTTCACCTATTATCATCAATATGGTGTAGCATTCACAGCCAAAGGTCGTTAAACACATCCTACACATTTTAGTATGACGTCAGCATCACCGAGGTCATAATCTAGGTCTGATGCATCAGTTTTAGAGAAACTTAACAATAGTTAGCAAGGCTACCAGGTTTAACAGTATCACCATTCATGCCTTTCCAAGTAACTGCTTTTGACCTTTATTTACATGAACAAGTTACAAACTCATGACAATCAATAGACTGCCTTCCTATGCTCCTGTGTATAAAAGTAAATCTTGTACCAAAGCCACATGTTGACAAGTCTTTGTAAGTCGGAAAACAGACCAACGACTTAGATTGTGTATGTTATTTATTCAGTTGTCAACTACAAAGAAATATCACTTACCACCACAATGGCAGGGCAGACGAACGCGATAGAGAGTCTATACCAACCAGGAAGTGGTCTTCCAAGCATTAGACTGACGTCATAACTGTATCGATCAAGACCTAAACAGTGAAACTATGATAAATTTCCCGTGCCAAAAAGAAACAGTTTTCATGTGTCAGGGTTACGTCAGGTATCGTCAATTCATTTGCTGTCAGGGGGCGTCCGTGGCCGAGCGGTTAGACTCGCCGACTTGTAACTCCTCAGCTCTTTACCGCGTGGGTTCGAGTCCAAGTCAGGACGAGACCTAAAGGCTAGAGATTTTCCAGCTAAAGTTCGATACGCCGGTGGTTCTATCCAGACATAAGTATGTGTCCACCAATAAAAAGCTTAATGACGCCAATTTTTAGATGATTGTGTCAGTACGATATAAAAAGCATAAAACATTTATTTCAACATCTTCATTTCTTCGCCGTTAACATTAAAGATAACGACTTGCAGAATAGCAGATATGATACTTCTTAAGAGTGTAGAAGTGTAGAAAATAACAGTCATTGTAAATAAATTTACATCATTACTTGAACCTTAACTATGTCGAACACATATTGAATATAACAATAAGAAAAACATGTTTATTCTCTCGGACTGAAGAGAGATCTATATCGATGCTTAGGCACCTCTTATGAGAGCGTGGCCATCTGCGGTGGGTTTTTTTTGCATTGGGTTCGCATTCCGTCCATTAAGGTCTGGTCAAGTCTGCACGACGAAAGCATTTGTTTTATTGTGTCCGGCAATACCAGACAAATCAAAGTAGAGATCGAACGAGGCAGCAAAAAACTCTACTTGGAATTATTCGTTTCTGTTAATACGTGCTCTTAATAATACGTTACACATGAAATCGACAGCCATTCGGACAGATCGACTTAGACCAAGTATAATGAAGTTAATTTAATGACCCTGGAACCAATAAAATTAATCGACTTATGTTTTTTATTCACATTAATTGCATCGACCTTTCAACTTTCATTTATGTAAAATATATAAGTATTTAAGTCAGGGCCGCTCGTTTTCATTGACATATGCATAAGTATTGACTTAGTAAGGGACGAGCTAACCAGGTTTGACTGTATTGTAAATCAATATGGAATATTACCATATATCCAGGCTACCACGAGTAGTTGTCCAAGCACCAGAATCGGGCTGAGCCAACTGCCACTGTACCAATCATTGAGAAGGAAAATATAAACACCCGCCTAGAAAAGAAGTTAACATTTTTTTCAAATTGTGTGCTTTGAAGAATTAAGGAAAATGAAATCAAAATTAATACCAATCAATCTATTGAAAAACGGCAAAGAATAGTTAACGCAATTTTAAAGGAGGCGAATATGCCAATCTTCTTCAGCAGAAATTTGAAATGAATAGATCAAAAATCAACACTTATTGCCGTTTTGTCTAGACTCGGTGCAATTTATTTTTATATAAAACGTTATGCCGTATTGTGAGATGCAGCAGAAAACTAAGCGTGTTTGAGCCTATCCTTTCCTTAAGGATCTCTCCAATATCGGAATACTAAGCATAAGGTCACTAATCATATATCGCAAATTAACGCTGAGAATACGACTGAGCAGCATTTAGCATAACACAAACTATGCTCATTCATATGTAATTGTCAAAGCACAACAAAATCCATTAATACAGAAACGACGGTCGTCCATACACACCCCTGTACATGTCGGAAGAGACGCGACAAAGACAACAACAGTGAGGATTGCTAGTGTCACACGGCGGTATTTCGGGAAAAGGTTCGGGAACAATTCTCCGATACACTGGACGGCCATCTCCATGACAACGGTCTGAAATATTACACAAGTTTCATGTACATTGAATTTTGCAGTTTCTGTTCATGTTCAACGCATGTTTTGGTGAAGAGTATAATTAATGTTCTTTAAACATGAATCAGAAACATTATCCTGTTCTTAATGCAGTTTCGTGAAACATTCTCGTGAAACTACATGAGACACAATAAAAGTGGATTAAAAAATTGAATAAAGATGCCACGTTAAAGTTGGATAAAACTGTAAAAACACACTGCTCAAAATTGGTTCTTTACTGGGTCTGGACATATTGCAATACCGTCGGAACGCATTAACGATAGTAAAGATATGTATGTTTCTGAGTTCTTCTCACGCCTTTATTAAAAAAACACCCTCAGACAAATGACTATATTCCCAAAATGCTATGATCTCCTTTCTGACAACATTTAATGATAATAGATGGAATTAGTAGTGTATATGCACGTGGGTGGTTTCATTTAACACAAAGCCGGAATTATCTGGCGTCAGTCATGATCAATCTATTAAAAACTAATCAATCTATTGAAAACTAATAAGAGTCACAAATATACAAAGGCGAAAACTGCTTAAAGATAGTAAGATTTAACTTTATTTTATGAATGTGATGAACCAGCTATTTACTGAATGTTGACATTAGTACTGATAAGAAAAATATAACTTAAATCATTGAGATTACACATGCAATTAATTTACGACGAATATTTTATTTCCAATAAATATCATCACAGTACCCCTGGTTACCTGATTGTCAACACTGGTGATAATGACGGAGAAAAAGAACAGAGCAGACCACAACTGTGGAAACGGCAGGCTGGACAGGGCGGAGGCAAAACCTACCAGGCCAGACGACATCTCTGAAGAAAAGAAATTACAAAAATCCTGTCGTTTCTTTTTATTCAATCGAAGCGCCGAAAGCACTATAGTTTAAAATGCTTTTTATAATTGCGAGGTCTAATTGTCAGACCCTAGCTATAATACCATTTGAACATTTAGGAAGTTATTACCCAGTCAATACATTTAATGTTTCTTCAGCCTTAAGAGAATAAGGACAAAGGAGCTATTAGATGGTGTAACCTAAAGCAATTTCCAGTTGTGAAAACAGCGATAGCTCTATGAAATCTATGAAATATTCATTTAAAAATATTAATTCTGTTAATGCGATGATTTTCGATATGGCTAAAAACGACTTTGTTTTTATATTGTGTCGAAATAAAAATAATAAAACCGGATTACTGATAATAAATATTACAAGAAGAAAAGCCTCATAATGGTATCCTCATAACTATCCTTAGACAAAGGCAAACAGTAACCATCTGCATCGGGAGATAAAACCGATCAAATGAACGTATATACAGACAAAATAGCTAGTAAAATAATAAACTATCAGCATATGTAGTACAAGTGTACAGTAGACAAAGGCCTTTGCAGCCAAAAAGTTCCAAATGAGAGAGTAGTTTGAAATAAAACATCCAGAGCGATGACGTATAATAAGAGTAATTTAATGAAGTCTTACAATACAAATACCATGACGTCATATGTCAGATATATAAAATGTGAAATTTTAAAAACAACACAAACCAACAAAACGAAATTGTAGTATTTATGAGGAGTTGATAGGTAATGAGACTCAAATAATACATAACAAAAAGCTGAGGATTTATCCCCAATTGGCATATTTTATAATAATGATACTAAAAATCCCGTTGTTATACCTAATGTCTATACATTAGTTCATTTTATCACTTTTAACTCCCGGTGTAGGTGATTACTGTTTGTTGTCTCATTTTGACGGGATATTTTTATTTATTTATTTTATTTATTTGTTTGATAGAAAAACCTTTAGTCGGTAAGAGATTGGAGCGCTCCACAAACCAGGTTTATGCACCTCAGGCGGTCCTTTTGCCGACTGACCATTCCAAGGCGGTAACTGCTGTTTTTTTTTCTTTTGTGTGTTTTGTCTCGTCTCTGTGTTTTTGTCAGATTTAAATTTACCCTGTTTGCTTTGGTCTAAAGGTAGTTTAGATTTAAATATATGCGGTTATCTTTATAAGACCTAAGGTCTGCTACGGTTTGGTTGTAATTAAAAATAAGATCTCTAGTGGGATTTTTGGACGTTTAATAAATTATTTGGGTTTCTCTGTTTTCGAAGTAATTTGGGATGTTATTGATGATATTTTGTCACGAAAGATACTAGGTAAGTCGATAAAGTCAATCATTTTATTTATGTATTAATTTTCATAAGATGTCCTTTGTGTTAGGACTGTTTTCCAATATGTGCTCTTAAAACGTGGGTAGTGAGCTTTTGAATGATGGAAGCCACATTATATAAAGGATGAGTACGTAAATAAATTTTATCTGCCTTACTGGATTTTTAATGATATTGCCCGCCTGATGAATCTTGTCATTAAGAGACTGGAAACATAGTTTTTTAATCCAATCATGTTTGGCTATGTATCTAACCTGCTATTCAAATCCTTAAGAAATATGCCCTCGAAAATAATTTTGCGAAGTTTGCATGTTCACATATTTTGCAGAATGTCCAGTGTTAAGAAATGATCATAAAGGAAGTTCTTAAAACGACGAGCCTTATTGATTTTATATGAATCTTCTCGAACTCTAATTTTAAGCGGCCATTCCGTTTGTCCAATGTACTGCAGTTTACAGTTAGGATGTTTTCAGTTTAAGCCATAAATTATGTAGTTACTTTGTCAATCAAAATCAACAAGGTAAGGAACTGTTAAATGTACAGAAATGTTAAATGTACGGCCATTTACAGTAGGCTTGACAACGGAGATACAGTGAAGGAACCAACATGTACTACATCTTTTAGAATAACACTTCAAGATATCATTGTAAACATCATGTTCACTCTGCATTTGTGCGGGAGAATTCTTTTAATTGTTGCTAGAAACGTTACGTATAATGCATGACTGCCGAAGAAAACATTACCTGAATTTGAAATATAAACCCCCAGAAGACGAGTGTAATTTTATAGGCGAAAAAGTCATTCTTTTAGAAAAAATATTAACAACAATGACCAATGGTGCACCACAGTTTTTTACTTCCAACGACCCCGAATTCCACCTCTGTGTACTAAGACCAAACGACAGTCGCCTTCCCCATTCGCCCGATACAACTAGGCCAGGAATCACCGCACGTTTTGTGTTTGGGAAGATTGTTGGACGCACAGAAATACTTGATAAGTTATTTTGTATTATTGTACTTCTGTATTTTCCACCTCTGTTACATACGTTGTAATATTTACTTAGAATCACATAATAATTTGTACTGGTTCTACATAGAGTTTTGATATTGGCCAAATAATGCTTGATTGTTAATTAAGATATTTATTATCAGAATCACATAATAATTGTGTACTGGTTTTGCATAGAGATTCGAGGGCGAGTAAATAAGAACTTAATGTAAATTACCACATTTTTTGTTAATTATCACAGAATCTTGAGGTTTGATGAAAGGTTGTTCGCTATGAACTTACAATAGACAGTTATATAAAACTGCTCGGCTGTATCTGATATTAGAATTACCTATTATTTATGTATCGATTATAATCATAGGTTTGAGTTTATATAGGTAAAATTGTTTGTTAATTATCTTGATTAGAAGAGAATTGCCACACTAACTGATATTGTCAAACATCGTTAGTCAAGTGATACGGCAATGGAAGGTATGCTTTGTATATTATATTAAATGTTTGTTAATTAACTTGATATTGGTTCTTAATATATATATATATATACATTTGATTTGATAATTGAATTTAAAAATTGTTATGTACTTATCACATATTAAGTATTATTGACTATAATACAATTCTGTAATCGAATGTTGTTTTAGATCTTTATTTCTACCTTGGTAATTAAACTATTGTAAGGTTTAACGAATTGCTAAAGTTACGACCCTGAGCAAATCGAGTCACGGAAAATTAATAAATCACAACGTATGAAGATCCTATCGAAGATGTACAAAAGCTAACCCACAATAAGATTATGCGCAAAGGCTACCATTGTAGCCGATTCGAGTAGTAACCTTCATCGAACGGTATTAGTAAAATAAATGAATAGAACAATCAAACCCTAAAATCGAAACGTCAGGCTACATGCCTCCATTGTCGCTTTTACTCTCCATTTGGTTCATATGATAAAGACGAAAAGCAATAATGCGAAATAAAAAGGTAGTTTTCATTTGCGCATATGGTATTTTAAAATATTTACTAATAAGGAAATATGACAAAGTCCCGTGAGCAGCAAAATAGTATACAAATATAGTGTTATTTTCAGCATACATTTGGAGACACTCATTCTACTATGGTGCTCTATAGAAGTTTATATTAATATTATTTATTTCTATTTTTTCTTTTGCAATAAAGAATAAAGAACTTCATAATGAAGTGAAGGTCATGCTATGAATTTATTTACATTTCACTTTTGACACTTTTGGCATATGACGTTATGGCATTGTACATGTATGACGTCATTAAATTCGCTTGTTTCATTTCAAACTGCTCTCTCATTTGGAAATTTTAGGTATATACTTTACATATGTTGATAGTTTATTTTATTACTAGCTATTTTGTATGTATATAAGTTCATTGTATCTGTTTTAACTCCCGATGCAGGTGATATTTGTGAGTTGTTCAACTTCGACGGTATTTTTTTACCCTTTTTTGATAGTAAAACCTTTAGGAAGTGCGAGGTTGGAGCGCTCTACAAACCAGTTTTAAGCACCCCAGTCGGTCCTTTTGCTGACTGACCGCTCCAAGGCAGTAACTGATGTTTTTTCTTTGTGTGTTATGTCTCGTCTCTGTGTTATGTCACATTAACTTTAACCCTGTTTGCCTTTGTCTAGAGGTAGAAAAGATTTAAATATGGGTGAAAATTTTGATAGGACCTTTTCTTATTTATCTATCCTGTCTCCGATCTTTATATAATAATATACACTAGCCAAACATATAGAACAATTGTACACACTTACGGAGTTGCCTTAACCTTACTACGCAATAAAAAATCTGTACTTAATTTGGTGATAAAGGTAGAACAAGCTGGGCAAATAAAGACAGAGATTATAAGATTTATTTAAATAGGTGTATGTGTGTTTTATACTCACGAAACACAATCTCAGAAAACCTTTTATTATGTCATGTGAACTGATAACCATTTAGGTTCTTTATTAAAAGTGTCTATTTAAAAATGATATTTTGATAATCTTGAAACATGCCCTAGATGTAAATAACATGGATGTTTGCAGTATTAGATCTATATGCACCCAAGAAAACCCGGCTATTCCATTGCCAACTAACAACAAGGTCTTATGCACCAGATCTTTCATTTTCTGTATAAGTTTTAGAGCTTCGAAATTCAGCTTCGAAGACTTATCATTTTCAATGTAAAGTTGACGCTAATGTCATTTAAGCCTCGTTATGAAAGTGATAATGTGCGCATGTGATGTGTCGCCCTCGCTCGGAGAGAGCTATTTAAAACTGGGTTTACGGCTTCTGCTCCATTAAGGTGCGATTATATGTGCCAATCCGACATGTTTAAGCACACAGTAAGGTCGATGTTGCCGACTGACCGTTCTAAGGCGGTAACTGTCGGGTTTGCTGTTTTTCTTAAATGACTCATCACAGATTTCTTCTTACTTTAACATTTGGGTTGCATGTGAATACCTTTGTCGTGTGCCTTTTTGATAAATTCTGATATATGTTGCAATGCTCATGGGTCTTTGTCATTATATCTTTATCGTAAATTTAGTTATTTCAGAATCATTTTTAAATATCTCTCACTATAAAAGAAGGATATGTAAACTCTGTAGAACATAATATTAATATAAGAAAGAGCAACTTTAGGGGCGCGTGTTGTTTTGGTGGTAGATTCGCCAATTTACCATGGCTCTTGGCTCCATGGACCCTCACTACATTGCAGTGGATCGACTTCTGTCTTCCAGATGACTTGTGGTGCGCCAGTGGTTCTTACCAAACATTTGGCAATGAGTTCTTTCCTCACACTTATAGATTTACGTCGCTGTAATGAGGACTGTTTATAAACAAAACAAAATAAACTTAAAGCTATTGTGCACTTGTTCAGTAAGATTAAAGTACCTAACATACAAACGTGAATATCGAAAATATAGCAATTAAGCTTGTTCGCGGTTAATTTATAATACTTTTATATTGGTGTGATTATTATTCTTGAACGAAAAACAGTAATCACTTGAAAGGGAATAAGAAGTTTAAATAAAAAGAATCTAATCAATGTCCACGCTATTTAACAATATTAGTTGGTATCTTACACCAGTAAAATTGGTATATTGACAATGTCACTAAGCCAAGCGGAAACTTGTTTGCTGGATTTCATTAAAGTAGCAGTCAGGTGCATGTTTGAAGGCAAAACAATGCACAGATAGGTCGAGCTTTTTAAATACGGCCTCTCTGTAAATGTGTAAATGGGAATACAAAAGTTTAGTAAATTATATATATTTAAGCCGAAAATAAGGTTATGGACAATCACGCCAGATTAGACGGCATTGTCTTATGTATGTTTTTCTACCAAGCCTAGATCATGTTGCTAAGTCTAAAGTATATATTCTCAATTTTAGACAACAAGATAGTTCACACTGAAAATCATTTGAATATCATGTGTAATTAATAATTAAACTAGTTGACAACATACACTTACCTGCTCGTATGACCTTTGTGACGGGTACGCCGATAGTATGGGCCATGTTACCGAGCACAGAAAAGCAAACCATTCCGGTAAATATGGGACATAAGGCGTCAAGGTACGGATTTATAATTGAGGTTCTGGAATAAAAGAGAGAAAGAGAGAGAGAGAGTAAGAAATCTGTCGAAGTTGAACAACAATATTATATGCTAATACGACTATCAACAAATGTTTGTTAAGGACAATTGTCACATTATTCAACTATTAACTGTAAGCTGTCTTGTTTTGAAGGAATCATGTTATTTATTTGCCGTATGAAGCCTTTGCAATGTTTTGTTCCTTTAAATGTCCCTAGCCACAACTGTCGCAGACCGAAAGTTCCTAGGAGAAAACTGTGATTTTTTTCTTTGTGTAATGTATTTTCTTAATGTTTAAACATTTAACTGGCAGCTTATACATCATGTGCAAGTATAACTTTAATATTTGTTGATATTTCTTTAGGATTATATATTATATTTTCGTAAAGAATTTCGAAAGCTAGCCGCTCTCTCTCTCTCTCCCTATCTTGCTCTCTCTCTGTCTGGCTGTATGTCTATCTGTCTATCTTTCTCACTGTCTCTCTATGTGTATATCTGTCGGTCTGTCTCTGTCTTTGTGTCTCTGCCAGTCTGTCTGTCTGTCTGTCTGTTTGTCTGTCTGTCTGTCTCTCTCTTGTCTCTCTGTCTCTATGTGTCTGTCTGTCTCTCTCTTCGACTGCTTTATCTTTTAACCTAGGTGTTCGTTAAATCGTTAAAGCATCCTAGCACACGACGTTTTGTATTCTACATAACATATATACATAATTCGTTTAGATTTTAAGTTCATTTACCTGAAACTGTTGTCATGGAACTTGGTATGTGATCCGAGAAAGATAAGACAACCCCATCCAAACGACAAAGTGTAGAATACCATCAGCGCTGCTTCCAGCCACACCTAGGCGCAATAATATAACAAAATATTCTAAATCTGCTGTTTTTATACATTTGATTACCTTTGAAGTTAGTATGTAATGAAGCAAAATGACTCCATCAAACATATTTAGGTACAGTATAAACATAATGTAATTCTAATGCTGAAAACGTGTATAATTTTATGAGGTTGCTCCTAACCTTATCTCCGTTGTGTCTAGACGACAGCTTATAAGTCATTCTCCAAAATGAAATCAAGCCTTAGGTCTCAACATATTGTGAATATTATTCGTGCTTATGATGTTACTTTTCTGAAAACTTAGAATCTAAGTAGTCCCAGAATTTTAGAAAATATAGGTATTCAAGTAAGAGTCACTCGTCTTACGATATTTCTGCGTATACAATTTAGAAATATATTTTGCACATTACAGACATACGTAAAATCGATACTACATATTACACTAGATGTATATAGGTATGGTGGGGAAGGATATCGCTCACCCGTGTGCTTTAGACATTTAGTAATAGTGAAAAGGGATATCAGCAATGATTAAAAGAAAGTGTAATTCATTGTACACAAGCAAAATATAGACAACTAGCTTTAATTTCTTTACTACACAGTCATGTGTGTAAAATGTGTATGACCCTGCTTGACACGTTCTTGTGACAGATCAAATTTCTTTGAACATTATTGATAGTGGACAACCCAAGAAACATACAATACCAAGACTCTATCTCAAAGAGTTTCTGACAAGAATTTACTTTTAAATAGACATGAATGGAAAAGATTTAAAACTATTTAAAAAAAATCTTTTATACATTTATAAAGAAAGATTTTAAATTTTTAACACAAAATTTGTAAACTCAATTTGTTGAGAAAAGAGTACTCACTCTTGGTTCAAGGAGCGTGACTAGATTTGGCTTGAAATAATGATAGATCCCGTCACTGGCCCCGGGTTGTGTTAGGGAGCGGATAAAGATGATGGCACTAATTATGAGTGGAATGAACGTGGTGAAGTACATCACCTAAAACAAATTGACCTTATTGAACCGAACTACCATATATCATCCATATTATACGAGATTTCTGAAGTGCTACAATATGTAAAATTATGACACTGAACTGTTAACATAATTCAACAATAAGAATCGAGATGTGTCTCCATACTGAATCATACTTAAGTTTTACGAACGTTCGAAGACATCGAAAATAGTTATTCATATTCCAATTCAGCGGAACAACTAACAAATAAAATGGTCATTTTCAGCATTCCACTCAAAGACTAGAATTAAAATCTGAAACAGCAACTAGAATCTGAGCAGTTATAATTACAGATTAAGGTCGGGCACAATTTGAAGCATTCAATATAACCTGACCTTTTCGAGCCATTTGATGCTGTGAATAATGATCAGGGACAGTGCGATCCTTAATATCGCCATGTAGAGGACTAGTCGCCAGACTACAGGAGTCAGGTCGGAAATCCCACTGGACAGATGTAACACACTATACCTTAGAGTGAGGATATATGCATGTTTAATATTTAGCGACAAACTAATACTTAGCAAAAGTAATGTACTTGCAGATAAACAAATGTGTACACTTGTTTGTGTGACGGAAAATACAATGATCGTGTAAAATAAAATGTTGAGAGAATTTACATATAAAAAATACAATTCTACTCTTTGTACCAACTCAAATAAGGCAGAAATCAAAAAAGAAGGAAAGATGTAAACAGGCGTTTGTATATTTTGCATCGTTTCATTAACGTTATGCAAGTAATAAGTTTTGTTTGCTTACATTGGGGAAACATTAAATTGAGTAAAGGATAGGAAACTTACTGCCAGAATTCTTCTGTGGCGGTCATTTTGATAACCGTTGTATCATTCAAGGAGCCATTTACTAAGCAGTTTGCTGTCCCGTTAACTGTCAGGTTATTACAGGAATGTGATTGGTAAACGGTCCCATTTTCGAAATTCTGAAAGGTTGTTGAATCTCGACATTCCTCAGTATTCCATTCGTTTTTGCAGTGGGACCATGGCAAGGGATCACGAAATGAATTCACGAAAAATTCAATGAGCCAGCACCGCAGAATAGATCCAGTGATGAGATATCCAATATATAAAATTACAACTGAGACGCCACAACCTGGAAATAGTTTCCCGTTAAGATGTTTTGTTTAAAATATTAGGACGATTTTGCAAAAGCTGTCAGTGGCGTTCACAGTTCAAACCATTATTGCTGTTAAGCATACAATCATCTGAGCGATATATTAAACTACATACAAATGAGTTTATGAGGTTTTAAATCGTGATACTGTGTAAATGGACTTAGTATAAATGAAAGCTGTTGAAATAATGTTGTTTACACCTATGTATGTCAAGTCAGAACTATGGTTAACATAGATTACATAGCCGCATCAATTAAAACAAATGTTGTTTTCTGAAGCAAAAAAGTGCCACTCCAGCTTAAAACAGTCTGGTATAGGTAAATAAGAAAAGGTCCTTTCAAAATTTCCACAGATATTTAAACTTGTTTTACCACCAGACAAAGGCAAAAGGGTCAATGCAAATGTGACAAAAACACAAAGAATAGACATAACACACAAAAAAGAAAAAAAAACATCAGTTACCGCCTTGGAACGGTCAGTCGGCAAAAGGCCCGACTGGGGTGCTTAAACCTGGTTTGTATAGCGATCCAACTTCGCACTTCCTGAAGGTTTTTCTATCAAACCAACAGTGTAAATAAAAATATCCCGTCATACTTTTTACCACTGTAAATGTAGCACGTTTCAAATAAACATGTTACAAAGCAATGCAGTATAATTATTATTCATTTTCTTTTTGTTTTACATGTAAATGCACATGCACGTAGCTATTTTCTTGGCTTGGAAGACTAATTAAGTTACTCTCAAATAATTGTCCGTTAGTTTGGAGCTAACAACACAGCAAACAATCATTTGTTTACATGCACATATAAAACGAAACTAATAATGTATTATACTACTACTTAAATGTATTATTAATCACCTCCCTCCTATGCCCATTGAAATTCGAAGCATGTATGGAATGAAAAACGAAAGTAAAGTATCCTTTATAGATTTAGAATGTACGTTTAGTACCACATAGATGAATATTTTGAAACTTGCTTTCTAAAATGATGCATGCATGAATTTCAGTACGACTTGCACAAATACTTCTACCATATCAAAATGGCAATGCTTATTTTGTTTTCTCATTTTCAAAGTACTACTCGTAGAATGTATGTTATATAGTTGATAATTAACTGCATATGGTTGATATCAATTTTATGTCACGATTCCGGGTTGTTGTTCGGTTGAAAAAACTTGTTCCTAGGACGGTTTTTTAAAACACAATAACAACAATTTCAATTGACATAAAATTGATAACCAATTTTTTTGTACCATAAGGTGTTAGTAAGTAATATATTTGGCTGTAAGAATGCGCATGTGAATAATGTTTGTTTGCATCCTTTACTGAGTAGAGGTGACTTAACAGTAAAATCATCATGACAAATGAGCAAAGAGAGTACAGCGAAGGGATGTTGCACATTCTAAAAAGGAGTCCGGCAAAACGTGATATCATCACTAGTAATGACAACAATAATGACGGTATCAAATTGATCTCAATGATAAATCCCAGTCATTAACTGGTTGATATATAATAAATAACGCAAACTATCTCTGCATATATCGCTATAATATTTTTTTAGATATTCTAGTTTATATCCAGCAAGATGGAATTTTGAGGTATTGGCCCATGTATTCGCAAGTCCAACTTTAAACTTAAATCCCTTCTCGGCTCAGTTGTGAAACCGTTCTGACAATTACATCTTTTCACAGATGAAACCCTGATAAACATCACTTCAATTGGATGTCAGTCGCGCAGGTGCATTTTGGTAATAAAGTTATTTGACAATAGCGATAACGCTTGTCAAATTTGAATTGCAGTGCTCTTTGTCATATTTTCTTATTCATGCACATGTTTTCCCAGTAGTAGTTGCATAAATATACATTGTAATAACAAACAATGAACACATACAGTGTCAAAAGATTCAGACGATTTCATTCAAACTGAAGTTGCCTGTACAAAACCGACAACAAATGTCCTATATTTGCACGGGGGAAAATAACAAATACTAATCCAACAGACTCGTATAACTTTACCTTCTGAAAAGACACACATATCTCACATTTACAAAACGATAAAAACAATGTAACTCCTACATAACGTACCAGTAAATTGGACAGGTAAAGTTATCCTATTAAATGGCCATATATCTTACCTTCATCAGTAGAAAATTATAACACGTATACAACTGACATAATGATAAATCATTAGTAATTTCTTCCGACAGAATCTGTATTCATTTTCTATACACAACGGGCATATACATATATCCACAATACAATGTTTGTTTAGTGGGTTTATCGTCCCAACATCAGTATTTCAGTCATCTGGAGACTGTGTCCACTTGAAGCGGATAAAGTGCTGCCTTCACTGTGTATAGCATACTGTTAACACCAGGCACGATACCACACCCCGTCACATTATCTTGACACGGTCCCAACCAGTCGTGGAACTATCCTTATATTTGCTTGAGCGTTAGCAATGGAACTAAATCACTACCAGTTTTACCACTTTGGATGTCGCGGCCCGGGAATGAACCTGGGGCCTCCCGAACCTGGAGACTATACAAAGGGCCAATATAAATTCTTGTTAACACCTATAACGAACAAACTTATGAGACGTTACCACTAATTAATATGCATGTACACATAATATACATAAGAACAAACATTGCATACATCTTAAAAAGGAACTAAGAATAATCCCTTTTTTGTAACAGATTAACCTCTATACAGCCGGCAGCCATTAATATGCCTTACCTCTATACAAAGGACAGAGATCCCAGACTTTGTATGGTCCTTTACCGGAGAACACACCGAGTGATAATTCGAAGAAATACAGAGGGCATCCACATAGAGCAAGGGTGATCACGAATGGAATCAAGAACGATCCTTAAAATAAAGCAAACAGAAACCTGTCATAGTTATGTAATGTAACTAACATTTGATCGATGTTGATGAAATTTGTGGGCAGCACCCGTGGTCGATTTGTTAGAGTTTAAATATGGAGATTACAAATGGGCTCTTCGGACAGTTTTGACTTCAAGTCATAAAGAAGATAGCGTCTTGGGTTGTATTTTTAATTTTAACGCGTTGATCAAAATTACTGCAAAATTTCTTAGTTTTTCTTATGTATACAACGTTGTCATCCTTATATTTGTTTTACCTCTTTCTTGTTAATTTGCACTTATTTTACTGTTTAACAAAAATATGTATTGTTGATGTCAATCACGCACATGTGTTCTATAGACGATGAAGGTCCTCTATTCACACAAACAATTCTAACTGGTAGTATTTTAACGCGTTTCCTTCACGACTACATTTTATAATGCTTAAGCAGAGTTAACATCTGTGAATACTGATGCATGATTTAAAGCCAAATAGACCTTTATATTTTTGAATATTTTTAATATTAAGACCCACATAAAAAGCTTCATTGTGAACAGTTAATTTGCAATTATCAGTGTTCTGAATTATCAGGTAAAAGTTAATTTACAAAATCACATTATAATTATTTACAAAAGTTGTCTCTGCTTCTGTATTTTTTATGAAATATTTACAATCTGTAGTGTTCAAATGAATATAATTCATGTTCTAGTAAGTTGGGGTGGGTGGGGGGGGGGGGAGGGTAGGGGTATTTGTTCACCTTGGCAAAGTGGGCGGAGTTCTTTCGTGTCCACCTTGCAATATGTGTTGGAAAAAAGGGGGTGGGCTTGGTATCTCCACCTGTGCAAAATGTACTAAAGGTATTCCTATTGAAGTATATCTTCCTAATACCCTTGCCTTTATCTAATCCTTATTAATAATTCATTACATTTTATCATTTTAAACACGACTCTGTACAGGCTTAAAATCAACATAATACACAATTGTTAGTTTATCACACCCAGTGCACTTTCTGATTGCAAAATAATAAGTAATTTGTGTGCCAAATGTGCGAAACGCGTCCTTTGCAGACTACAAAATCAGTTCAAACAGCACTCAAATATTCAAATAATAAAAAAAGAACAAACTCAATTTCAACAAACATGTCCAAATTGCCCCTTTTTTGTGACACACGCCATTTAGTTTATCTTAAAATAGGCAAAATATATCATCATTATAGTAGAATTTTAAGTATATCACGATGTAACTGCACATTCATATTTTTTTTTATTTTAATTTACCACAGGAATACAATATTAGTAACTTTAGCGATCGACATACAGCTGTTTTGGTAATGAAGACCCCCGACAAATAGTTGGCTAGAATAAATGAACGTTCGTTTACAGAACTTACATATTTCTTTGATATCTTTTGATACGGTAATTTTACTTTGCACATTTATTCTTAGTTTGGCATGGCAATGTTTATTTGTCGGTACGCCGTAAAAAATAACAATGAAAAAAAAGAAAATTAACCATCACTCGTCACTACCTACCGCCGCCATTTCTGTACACTAGGAAAGGAAATTTCCAAAAGTCCGAGGCTCCAAGTGAGTATCCAAGAAGAACGACAATCGTGGTCAAAGATGATCCGAACTTGTGTTTTTTGCCACGAGATTCATCCTTTATATTCTCCAAGTTGACTGCATTAGCTTCCATGTTTATAAAATTACAATGTTATTTTACAATCTTATATAACTTTGTTAGCTCGCTAACGCCAAGAAACAAAAACAGGTAGCCAAAATGAAAATGTACCCTATAATGGTGCGGTGATGATTTTACACCTAGATTAACCATAAAACTACAGCAATAGTACCTGCGCGTCAGAGCGTTTACAGTACTTATCCGATAAAGGTTAAGCAGGCGGATGAATTATCCCAATAAAGAGCCAGTTTACCAAATATACTTCGTTCATACTTCAGAACTTGTGAAAATAGGCACGGGTACGTTAAGAATCATTTAGAATTAAGTAATTTGTTCTCATTTGAAAAATGTTTGTTTGTTTGTTTATTGGGTTTATCGTCCCACCAACAGTATTTCAGTTATCTGGAGACGGTGTCCACTTGAAGCAGATATAGTGCTGCCTTCACTGTGTATAGCATACTGTGAACATGCTATGTAAGCATGTAACATTTGTTTATTGTCAATTTAATTTGAATACGACATGATTTTGGTAAAAGTTACATTGATTTTAAAATAATGAAAAATACAAGTTTAAATGACTTCTATTAATATTTGCGAGCATCGGAACTGCTTACACCAGTTTTCGTACATGTGTATTTACGTGTCATCGCGTTTAAGGAAGATGTAGAAATATAGTTTCATAATGTATGTATTGAACAATAAAAAAGACTTAATATAAATTACCGTGTTTTGGCTAGGACTCGAACTTGCAGTCCCTAACTACTGGTTAACTGTAGGTTTATGTACTTCTTATTAATGAAAACAAATCTTGTACTGCGTAAATTATCCGGTTTACCGATAAGTGTTATTTTAGGCAAATCAGTGTTTTGTAGACCTATTTTAAATTTCATTTAAATATATTTAAATGTAGGCAACCTTTTCTCAGCGATGTGTATAAATCGTAATGATTGAGATAGGGACCTTGTAAACATGCTTTTAAACAATTTATCTTACATGACGTGCATTCATCCACGAATATTCAAACGGCAACAGCGGTTTTCCCGGGTAAATGTACCGGCATAATTACATAAATTAAAATAGCATACCAGGTTAAGAGCTATGGTTATAAGCCTCCAACTGCTACTACCTGCAGAAGGGTAAAATTCACGAGCAAAAGCATGTAGAAACAAGTGTCAGTTTAGCAACGTCAGTTTATCCAAATATTTAGACAATTTTACTCTATTTTCTCGTATATATCTACTCTTCCGCCTCTGGCTATTCACTCGACACACTTTACCCATACCAATCGTAGGCTTTTCAATATATTTATTAAAGTTTAAGTGCTGGCGATATTTATCAGGTATGTTTTGTGGTACTAATATTGATGAACTTATTTCAATTTTTTTTTTTCTACAGAACGGACTTATTTCCGCATACAGCTCGACAATCCTGATCACACGTATTATTTCTTCGCTTAAAGGTACATCTGCACCATCAATATTATTTATATCCTCGAATGGAGAATCAGAGTGCGACAATTTTATTCTACAAGTTAATTCACATATTTTGCTATCTCTCCTATCACATACCTATCATACGGTGTTGCTTTGAATATTGCTAATGAGCCGTACAACCGCAAAATATCTTAAACATAATTCATATTCAGTCGTTCTACATGAATTAACCGATGTGCTGCCGCTGGGTAAATTGGGGTTAATAGTTCGCAAATGTATACACAGTTTGTAAACTTATATTGATCAGACCATGACGTATAAAGAAGCATGTCATTTATAGTTTTATATACAATGGTAAATATATATTATACGTATATTTACAAATTATAGATTCTTTATTCTCGCTTTTATGTAACAATCTTCATCTCTTAAACTCCTTTTTATATAAAAATATTTAAAATGCTCTTTTTGGTGTAGGAATATGTTTTTTTTTTGCTCAGAGGACCGTAGCCGGCGATATATAGTTCAAAGGTTCAAAGTTTCAAAGTTCAAAGTTCAAAGTTTATTCAAAGCAAACCAGAAGGTCATACGACCCATGTGGTGTCAAAAGCATGGCGGCAGTACATGTTTAAGCAATAGATAAATAGGTAAATAGCATTTAACATAATATAGCGGAACATTTTACAATTTCAAATATATTAATAAGTGATTTACAAAAATGTAAGACATGGTTCATATGACTTCATTTATAGTACTATATGCTAAAATTAATAAATCGATATAATATAAATGATTTAATTAATAAAGGATCTATAATAAAACTAATAATAATAGTAATGATAATAATAATAATAATAATAATAATAATAATAATAATAATAATAATAATAATAATAATAATAAACAGTTACGATAATAATAATATATATCGGCAGCAATAGCTCAATTGGCAGAGCGTCGGCTTGCCGACCGGGTCAAACCAAAGACTTTAAAGTTGGTAGTAGTGGCTTCCCTCCTAACGCTCGGTGCTAATGGGACAGCATTACGCCTGACTCGTCGGTGTCAGTATAATGGACCGGCCAGTCCAGTCCCTGGGCACCTCATAAGTGCCCCTGCGCTATAATAATAGAAATGTCGCTGCACAGAATCGGCAAAATGCCGGCTAATCCCATCCCATCCCATCCTATCTTCATTTTTCTCATGCTGGACTCCGGAGGGTCCATTAAGAATCCCTAGCTTGATTATATATACCCATATATTTACATGGATGCAGCTGCAATGTATAAATAATATATTATATATAATTTAAATTTAACACTTTGAATTTTACATATAACTACTTCTCCCCATATATATAACATTGTTCTGTAAACACGCGAGCTTAGTACTATAGATACACAATAACACGTCGATTTTATCTTTTTCATATTGCATTACTTTTTTATGTTACACATAATGTCTTATACCGCCTTGGAGTCCAATCGCAATTATATTCGGAAAACATCACGGTATCATTAATGGTATGGATCACCTCAAACAAGTCCGTTATACATTCTAGTACATATACTTACTTTGTTTTCTAACATTCAAAAAATTCTAATTTTCGTATTACTTTTTCTAAACGCTATATTTTCATATTAAATTAATATTCCGTTTAAGGGACAGTGTCAATAAATCACCTATCGTAATTAATATTCAGTTGAAATGGTAAGTCATTGGAAAATGTTATAACAGTACTCTGCACATAGCACGTGCTTTTGGTAAGCTATTCATAAGAAGTTATGCACATACAGTCGACCTTAACTGTTTCGGTTCAAAATAAATGACATATTTTTTCGTTTATTTAAATCGGTATATCAATCCCAGAAGAAGTACAACAATTTATTCAAAATGGCAATTTACTGATAATAAACATGCCATATAATTATGACAACATATACAAAAAACTCGTGTGTTAAGATAAGTCTTAAGACGTCAGTAGGTAAAGTCTTAATTAGGTTGTTTGTTTCAGGAATTTAATTGTATTTAATTTTGTTTTTGTTGTTGTTTTGTTGTTGTTGTTGTTGTTGTTTTTGAGACACATCGCAGCGACCAGTTATGATCATTTTAGCAACCTCCAGTTGTTTTGGTGGATGAGGATCCCAGATAAATATCTGGGAAGAACCACCGACTCACCGTAGCTAGAAGACCTTCCCACACAAGTCCTTCGCCCCGAACGGGACTCGAACCTACGCGGTGGGGGGGGGGGGAGTTACAAATCGGCGACTCTGCCACAACGGAACGGTTACTCTTTAACTGTTTTGAGTTCAGATAAGTCCAGATTTGATTACGGTGGTCAGACTATATAACTCATAATCCAAATACCATATTAATCGGGAGCGCATGCAACATAAGTGTGAAACTAATTTTCATCACCGCACGTGATACCTGTTCCACGGACACTATTCACAAATAAGCGGGAAAAGGTTATCGCTTTCTGCTAATGAATAGACTCTTTCAGTTATTATCGGTTTTCAATTACCTCCCCCTTGGTGACGTCATACGAGGATTGTTATTCGATTTCGGCTGAATACGCGTAAAACGTAAACATCATTGAAAGAGAAAACTACAGCGATTTTGTGGGTGTGTTTGATTTCTTTATGAAGTGTTGTTGTATTTGCAATAAGAGTGCTTGTTTATTGTTATTGTCTCTCTATAAGTTGTGCGTAAATTTTGATAATCATAAGTTTTCGCGATAAATAAAATGTGAAAAGCTGTCTTGTTGATTTCTCTTAGAACTAAGTATAAACGGTTAAATATAGTATTTTGGTAGAAAATAGTGATTGTTTTAACTTAGTGAGATAGTGGAACAAATAACACATAGAAATAATTGATTTCTATATATTTTAAAGTTAAAATGGGCGACCATTTTTATGCAGAGAAATTGTACACGGCAACACCAATGAATATTGCAGCTGTTTCAAACACCAAACCTGACGGTACAGAATTTCAAGATTGCCAGAAAATAGGGAGTGAAAAGAAACACAAGGTACTTTTTCTGTACATAGTTTTTGTTCTTTTTAAAATCTAGGTATATTTGTATTCCACATCATCAGGATAAACATGAAAGAATGACTAGATTGTGTTATTATACCACAACATAACTATTGAGTATTTACCCACATTTACATATTTACACACTTGCATCCAACAGGCATATATTTTGCTATAGATATAGCTGTTGGAACTTTGATACAGGGATCTAGTTATCATCAGGCACATTGGTATAGATATAGCTTATGGATAAATGTAATCCGGGTACAATACTTAAGCTCTTCTTTACATTAATGAGACCCCTGGTTCTAAAGATCATTTTCTTTCTTTTTTCAGTCGAATCGAGTATGCTGTGTACCAGAATGTCATACAACAGGTTATTCATTGATTGAGGGTCATGGAAAAATGAGTTAACATGCCTTTCCAGGTGTAAATGACCCACTTTGAGCCGTTTGGTTGGCCAAAAACAGGCGAGATGAAGACAAAAGTTTTAAGGTATTAGTAATATAAGCAATCTACATTTTTTGTTACATCGCACTAACACAATTATGGTCATTTTGGCGATGTCCAGCTAATTATTGGTGGTGGAAGACCCCAGAATTATGTCTGGTTAGAACCACTGGAGCACCACAGATTGGCAGGAAAACCTTCTCACATGAAAGTTCTCACCCCGTCCTGGACTCGAACCTTGCGGTGAGGGGCTGAGGAGTTTCAAGTCAGCGACTATAACCGATTAGGAAATGAAAATGTATTTTATGATACAAGCCTTTATTTTCAAGAATTATTTTTAGAATTTTCTTTTGGAAAATTAGATATTAAAACTGTAGTTAAAAAAAAACAACATTATTTACAAACATAAAGAGAATACATATGAAATATTGAGTGAAAAAAAAGTATATAACAATATTAAAACTTTTTTGTTAAGCTGTGGCATATATTTATTTATTTGCAGGTCAGTAATGACAACAAGAGTGATACTTGACTGTACAGAAATAAAGATAGAAATGACATCATCACTGCTTTTGGAAAGTCAGACTTACAGTAATTACAAGAGTGCCAATACATTAAAAGGTTTAGTAGGAATCTCACCTTCGGGTAGCATAACATTTGTTAGCCAATTGTATCATAGCAATATCTCTGATAGAGAAATTACACTGCAGCGGTTTCCTTGGGCTTGAGTTTGAGAAAGGCGACAGTGTAATGGCCGACAAGGGATTTGACATTCAAGATCTTTTGGATAATAAATCAGTGAGACTAAATATTCCACCATTCTTAGGACAGTATGATCAAATGACTAGTAATGAGGTTAGGATGACACAAAGTATAGCAGCAGAAAGAATTCATGTAGAAAGAGCCATTAACAAAATAAAAAACATTCATATTTTTGACCAGGTCATTCCAGTTTCTCTGTTTGGAACAATAAATCAAATATGGACTGTCTGGGCCTTGCTAACACTGTTCCAGGACCCTATTATATCATGTCCTGGAAATAAAAACAAAGTCTGCTTTACAATCCTACAATGAAGACCATATTTGGTACTGGGCAAAGGAATTTTAAAACTGGGGTGGTCTTAATGAGGTTTGTTATTAATTATTCAGTAAATATAAATTCTGTATCATTACAAACATGGTAAATGCTGTGTTAATATTGCAGTGTTGTTGGACTAGAACTGTTTTTTTCCCACTGTTATCATGCATACATAAATTATAGGGCTTACATGTTCATCAATAATTAATTAGATGTATATAACATTGTTCAAGGTAGAACATCATTGTATATTTTTATTGATAGTTCATATACTTGTAAAAAAGATTATTTGTATAAAAATAAAAGTTTGAAGAATGAAGAAAAAAATGATGAATTATTTCTTGTTGGAACCATTCATTATCAGTTAAACTGGAGTAAATCTGTCTAAAACAGCCACCAAAGGAAAGTCTGCCCCAACAACTGTGATAACATTTGACTACGTGGGGGCTAATTTTCATGCAAAAGCTATAAATACCACTGGTACAACATTTTCATGTGGACATAAAATCTGTTTTATTCCAGCAAATCCAGCTGCTACCATTAATGGAATGTGAGATGTTGGTTTTTTGCACAGCATAGTTTCTTTGCTCTCAATTTCATTTTTATTTGTTGTGCAATCAATCCACAGATTGAAATGATCTCACAAGTAACTGGAACCAGCCGCAATAGCTCAATTGGTAGAGCGTCAGCTTGCGGATCGGAGGTCGCGGGTTCAAACCTCGGCCGGGTCAAACCAAAGACTTTGAAGTTAGTAATAGTGGCTTCCCTCCTAACGCTCGGGGCTAAGGGGACAGCATTAAGCCTGACTCGGTGTCAGCATAATGGACCTGCCGGGTTCAGTCCTTGGGCACCTCATAAATGCCCGTGCTATAATGATAGAAATGTCGCTGCACAGTATCGGCAAGAATGCCGGCAAATCCCATCCCTCACAAGTAACTGGATTCAAAACAAATCATATCCATTTATTTATGAATAAACATTGGAATTTTTGCCAAAACCAAGTAATTTTATGCTTACAATTATAAAATGACAGTAGAAACAAATAACAGCACAAAGCATATCCAGTAACAGATAAAGTTTATTTCATTTAAACAACAGGCTTGAAAATAAAAGCAGTGAGCAAAGCAAATCATGAAACTGGCCATTTCAATTGCACAAGCATCCCCCTAATCACATGAATATTAATAAACATGGTTTTATGATAAAAAAATATGCACATCAGGATCAAATCATGAAACTGAACAATTCAATTACAAAAACATCACAAAAATCTCATGAAAATAAATATGGTTTGAGATTCTCCCAGGTAAACCTCCAGAGTGTAACATGTACGAGGTAGACACAGAGGCTGTTAAAATACTATCTATGTTCCATCCTGTCATGAAAATGGCATACTTACCAGTAAACACGATAGGGGATGGAAATTGTCTGTATAGAGCGGTTTCACAAGCAATTAGTGGTTCACAAGAGCACCACATTCTATTAAGACTTAAAACAGCTTTAGAAATCATTAACAATATTATGGCAATGTGGACTTCTATGTTGGCCCCTGTTTGAATTTTATTATTTAAATTGGGAAACCAAAAGTCTACCCGAGTTCGTTAGGTTGACAAACAAACTCGTGGACGGTCGGTCAATTCATGAGTTAAGAAGTACACTATTGGCTACTGGAGAATTTCGCCTTGCTGCATCGCACCAGCATTTTCAGGTTTCAAAGCTACAGTGGATTGCTATGACAGACCAACAAAGAAATAATTTGTACAAAAAGTACCGATCTTTTGTAATAAAGGCAGATAGGATTGCCACATCCTCAAATGGTCAATCTTCTGTAGTGGCACCGCGCACAGACGGAAAAAAAAACAGGTCAAAGATAACGAAAAGTAAATGTACGGACAGTGACAATGCCATTGAAACAACACAGTGATACCCATTTCATATAATTACAATAATAATGGAATATATGTCAGTTATTACAGTCCTCGTCAACATTCTTTTATCATTTAGGGCAGTTGAAACATCAAATTTTATTCCTTAATGCAGTAAACATAATATTCTTTTAGTCTATTTCTATTTATTTCATGTATGTATTGGAATTCGGATAGGACGCTCAGCAGTCTGAACGGCTCACGCATTAAACATGCACCGACAAAAGTCCAATGCAATCCTGTTCTCTTTTCATGTTGTCATGACTATTGCATATTTGAGTTTGACATCACTTTACAGAGCCTTCTATACAGAATCAGCTTACAGGTTCAGTTTAACTAAACTTATTTGTCTACATATGACGATATGTTTAGATGTCTGTATAAAATTGTTTTTGTTTTTTACGAATATAACTAGATGTCTACATTGACAACCGGATATGACAATCAGTTGAATGGCCCTCGCATTAAATATGCACCGACATTAACATCAGATTCTCATCATGTGGCTATTATTCATTTTCATTTTATAAAACCATGCTATCTTTTCACTGCCTTTTTTAAGTTTGGTGTGTTATTTTCTGCCCAGCTATTCCTGATATGAATGCATTAATGTATTTTGATTGTATAAGGATATACATGTATATTTCGGCAAAATAAAAGGACAGTATTTAAGTATATATATATATATATATATATATATGATATGTATTTATTGTCTTCTTCTTGAACTTAAACTGTACTTGATTGTTTTACAGCATTGCATTGATATGTTTTTCAGAATGACTTCAGACAAAAAAATGCATAAGTAATAGTATCTTACGTATACTATAATGCTTATGCATGTTGTGTTTATTGCTTTACACAATAAGATTTTTACAATGTTCTAACTATACCGAACATATCATAATAACTATTAATGAAAACAGTAAAAAGTGTATTTCGGTAATCAAAGTCTCTTTCGGTATCTTTCGGTAAACAAGTGTCTTCGGCATTCAGTAGGACCCCTATGTTAAAGGTGGTATCCGACAATTTGTCTATATCAAATACATGTAATGATATATTACCCCTGCTTTGGGGAATATGCAGTATATGGGCATAATTTCAGCAAAAATTCATACTTATACTTACTTGTACTTCATACTTGTAAAGACAATCTTCAACACTACCTATATTGGTATACAGTACAAAATGGAAAAAAAACATACCTAATGTTCATTCTTCCCAAATATATAAATAAGCATGATAGAGGTGTCTACTAAAAATAGATATCAACGTCAGAGCGAACGTTATCCCATAACTAATCTAAAAATAGCTATCTCTGCAGCATGGATCATGCGTGATCTAATACAAGAGATACATGCGATTATAAATACCATTTCCCACTCCAGCTACCATTTCAAGGGGTCTTTAAGTAATTTTGAAGAGCCTTTTATTATTTACTTTCATTGGTATGACAGTTGCACTTCGTCTGGAAAAAGACGAACTTTCCCAGATTTCCTGATTTATTCTTATTTTTTTTTACTGTAAATTAAAACAGATTATCATTGTCTTTGAATAAGGTAATTTTCTGAGTTCTAAAAAATAAATAAAGCACATACTTACGTTAAAACAGCACGAAAATCCGCTTATAAATACTATAGTAGCCTTTTTGTTTTCAATCCTCGTATGACGTCATATCCGGTCGCGGGTCGCAACTCTTGTTTGACTTAGGGCGGGTAACTGAAAGGGTCTATATCATGGTGGATCGGCATGACGAAAGTATTGTCGAACACAAAAAAACGAAACAAGGAATTATCTCTCCGATTACGTCCCGGTAAATACCTTCCTTCAGTAAGTCAGTGATACCAACACAGGCATTCGTTTCATTGGTGACTGAATCAAAAAGGCAAACTCAGATTCCATGTAGATCTTTGCCAAAATGGCCACCTAAACAAGTGCAATAGAAACTTCCGTTCGTCGATGTAAATGAAAGGTCGATAAACATGTAAATACGCCCATTCATATAGTGCGTCGTGGTATTTTGACACGGAAATTCAGTCGCTTCCGTTGTTTCTGGTGCTAAAGATGCTGTTGCCGTCATGGGTGTGTTTGTTATTGTCATCCGTGTCGTGATAGTTGGCGTTGTTGCTGTTGTAGGCTTTCCTGATGTCTCCTGAGTAGTTGATGTTGCCACTTTCATACCTGGTAATGTGGTTGCCGTCTGCATAGTTGATGTTGTTGGTGTTAGAGCTGTTGTATGTTGATGATAATGGAATGCGCACTGAAGGGTTTAGAAATAGAAAAACAAATTGCATGCATCAAGATAATGTGATTTAAATAACAGTTGGTCATGAAGGTGCAGTCATTATTTTCCATTTGGTAAAACATACACGCATAGGCTATATGAAATGGACGGTTCCATAATTCTTGGTATATTCCACATCGTATTCTTATATAAACATTTTATTTTTCAAACCTAGGTCAAGTTATTACGTAGTGTTTTGTGTAAAGTAGGCCATTAGTTCAACATGTGCTTTATACTTGCACTGTTAATTTTATGTAAGCCAAAATGGCCGACCTGAAATTTACAATCTTTCCACTTTGGAACTTATATCAAAACATCGTTTCACAAGACATATATTTAAAATCTTTTATTACAATTAGGGAAATATAGATATACGTATAGAAATTAGTATTTTGAAATTGCCATAAAAGTGTTTACAGTTTGAGGTATAAATACCAATATTGCCCTTCCAATTTTAAGTGTCTACTTTTTTGAATTTCTATTTGAACAACATCTTTACAATTATATGCACAACGTTCCACTTTGTGAGTGTGTTTCTATATATGTTACCCGTTGTCTCAAGTGTCGTGTTGGATTGTCCTTCTCAAAAATACAAACTCTTAACTCAACACCACATTTTTATCATTATTGTAATATTAATATTTCCTATAGAAAAGATGTATCGCGTTCTTTTTATGTATATTTACCCTTTGTAAGTGCTATTTAAACATTTTAAAATAATTTCCTTCAAAATTAATGTTGATCTTCATTAACATCCATGATCCAAAAACTTATTGTACTAACAATTATCTACTACGTTCTCTTTGCTTTACTAAGTTCTTTATATAACATAGAGGGAAATAATTAGAGCTTATGTGTTTTCTAATATTGCAAGAGTTGTTTCTCTTTGACAATTGAATTTTATTATGTAAACTCTGGAAGGTGAGGATATGTTCTGTTGTTCTTATAAAAGCATCACCATTAAACAAATGAATCGAACTATTGTGTTAAACATATTTCCGTCATTGTTTAATTGTAACCTTTTACATTCGTAGTCTTGTATTGCTAATCAATTAAGTTAAACATTGTCTACATATCATTTTGTATATTGTCATTTGTGTATTTTTAGCAGTTCTTGTGAGTAAAACGTGCTTCTTGTTATGAAAATGTCCTCAATTGTCTTAAAATTACGTCATTTATTCTGAACAAATGACAAAATGTCAATGCACACAATTACAGTTGTATAATAACCAAATATACAAACAATGTTGTTTTGTAACACCGCGACCTCTTAATCGTCTCTACATGCGTCGATTTAGTGCACAATGCCACAATGCAATGATTTTCGCTGCAGAAAAGTTACAGAACAATTACAGATACTTTTTTATGCAGTTAAATATGCCAAGTCATAAAAGCAGACCTTCTTGCAAGCTCATTAACAATACAATAATTCATTCCGAATTATACACAATTATAGTATGTTAACTAAACATATTACTACAGTTGCTAATGCCGTCGGAGGTACAATGACATTTACTATGATACTTAACATTAAGGTTGCAATTGTAAATAATATGCGGAACACACCTTCAATTGTTTGACAGTAAGAAGTTTGAATATATATACATATGGTCGAACTTAAATATATAGCACGCATAACATGGTATCTTTACACAAAAAACTAACCTATAATATTGCTTTTACCAAATTGGTTACGTTGTTAAATATTATGGGCGACATATCTTCAAGTTTTTGCCGTTACGATAGTGGAGTTCACTAGAATTAGTACTACGAAGAAAGTATATAGGCATGTAAGATATTGTTGAAATATATTGAATAAGAATACTTGGACAATATACATAACTATATATAACAATATATTGGTAATTTTCTTTATTTTCAAGGATTTAGTTGAATTTAAAAATTCCCTTCGTGTCTAAGAATGTTACATCTTAGTTGAAGATGACTCACTACTTTTTGGCATATGACGTCACTTCTAACGGGAGGGCAAGCCTACCATTTATGCGCGGGTGTATCGCTCGTATAACGTGAGTTGATCGTGCCTTTGTCGTACGTTCAATTGTGTGTATAAATAGTGTATTCACGTGAATTGCCATACAAGTTTTGTGGCATTAATTCGTGGTTGACAATATCCGCACCTCTCGGACACAATTGAAAAACAACACACATTGTATACATCACATCTTTTAAGTATCTAGATAGCTTTATTAAACAATAGAAGTTAGAGTCACATCCTAAATAATATCAATCAAAACCCACGAGATACTTACAAGATACGCATCGCCTTATCTTGTTAATCGATGTAGCTGCGGTCGTGTGATCGTTATTTTATTAGTTTTTTAATGTTATGTTAAGTTATAGTATTTAAGTATGTCGCACCTTGAAGCACAACTAGCCTAAATTATTTTATATTTACGTGTACACAACAAACTATTTACACTCATAAACACAACTCTTTCTTATCTTTGCCGGTTTTAGACAGATAATAATTAAACCAAAAACTTAATAAAAAAGAATATATGACAAAGTCCTATGAGTATTGCAACATATACCAAACTCCGAAAAGGCACAGAACAAAGGTATTTCACATGCAAGCCAAGCGATAAAACAAATATTTCACTAGGAAAAACCAATATAATTTCCCTGCTTAGCAATGTATATTTTAATACACGTCTTTTACACAATATACCCGTAAAAAGCACCCACTAGAAATACGTGTGTATCCACGTTATTATGTTATTATGATGTCTTCATACCCTTGATAGGCAGCGGCAGCAACAGCAGCACTTTGCGTTTTAAATATTTATTTACATATTGAAAAATATGTATATTGAAAAACATAAAATGAATGCTGTAAGTAAAAGGACTATGAGTCTCGAAACAACAACAACAACAAGAAACAATCATAAAAACAACACTCCTAGACTAAAGCTGTCAAGCTTTTTTGGAAGGGACGGAAAAAAGCCAGTCCAGACGGAAAATCACACATTTCCAATTCAAACAAAACCCCTCTCGTCACTTTCCCTGTCAGAACAAAATACATTCACTTCACAGAAGAGGGTATGTTCCGAAATTTACCGGAAGGGTCCATTTTCTGAGTTTGAAACATTAACAAAGGCGATGATGTCCTCGCCATCTTTAAAATAGGACAGCTATGTTTGGAATTCTAATGAAACATTATTTACTTCGTTTTGATGCATATGAATCTTTATTTCTTCTAGCTTATATTTGCATTGTTATTTTATATAAGATTTACCCAACTTTTAAGTAATGCTATTAATGAAGCATGAGAAAAATCACCGTTAACATGTTGTATAATATTTTGTGTTATTGGTTTGGGTTATAATGGCTTATCTCGTAACTATCTCACTTAAATTACAGCTTAATAGACTGGATAACCAACCATCTATTACATGTCGTTTGAAATTATTATGTAGTACGAGATTCAAAACGAAACATCTAAAATGTTACATGTTCAAGAACCGTTATACAAAACACATAATAAATAATATATTGTTGCATATTTGTGACTTTCGATACAATCTTCATTAATAAAAGAACATACATCTGTGAGATTTCCGTGTCCTGTGATGGCAAAACACGAAACACGTCAAACCCCATAGCAGGTTTATGTCTACCGTGGAACCCGCAAATAATAGCAGGTTGGTTGGCAGGCAGACCCTGACCCAACACACACACACATGCGATAAGACAGACATACGTACATGCGTCTACAATAAAGTTTGTATAAGAACTTTGAAAATGATGTAAATTTTTGTAAGTCTTCAATTCCGGTGTACCTTTTATACACACTCCTGCCATGTGCATACATCTATTGTAACAGCCATACTTTAAAAATTGTCCAATACATTGTTTGTTTTCGTTGAAAGCACAAACCTCAAACTATTTAAAAGTATAAAAGTGCATACCATTTTGAAATACTCTTTACGTAACACATGACTGGGCGAATGAGGAAGTATTGGCGACCACAGCTATTAACAGTGTTAACATTATTTGTATGCATAAACCCGTAACGGTGTATGTATGACTAAATATACCAGAAATAATCGACATTGCTTAAGGTGTGTTATCTTAATATACACACAATACCGACGCAATTGCAGTAGCCTACCAGTTTGTATGGATTGGTTAAACGTTGGTTAGTAAAGGATTTCTCCAGATATAAACACACTATCCAGACAGGTAAATATTTTAATCATGTTTTAATGAAAATGTATTGGAGAAGCTCAAGTAAGATTAGCACATGCCGGCTAGAATATAAGGTACACACAAACAACGTTATTTCGAAATTTTGTGTTAAAGGACACATTACATACTGAAGTTGTTTTCTTACGACGGTATTAATGCTGAATTAAATTAATCCCTGGTCACTTGCTAAGTAATTATTCTTAAATGTATGCTAAAATAATTAAATTACCTTGTTTACCTTTGTCTACTGGTAGATAAAATTTAAATATCTGTGAAAATTTTGATAGGACCTTTTCTTATTTACCTATTCAAGCTACTTTACCTGTGGGTTTCAGAAACTCATTCTTTGAACATAGACAATTAATCAATCTTCACTTGCGCTAATGTTTGTTTTGTGATAGCGTCAATAATAAACAATATAAGAATTGGCAGAATCGTGACGAAACAATAATGAAGTAAATAATGAAAATCATATGGTAAAAAGAGTGTTGTTTATGCTGATTTTTTATCGCACCAATGTATGTCTAAGATCTGTCTGGTTCACACGAAGCATTTTATGTGGTTTTCTATAGGAAGTCTTTGTCACAGCCATTCAAGGTAGGATCCAAGGTACGTCATCCCGAGAGAATATGCACATGAATATGTTAATGAACCTCGTTTGGGATAACAGGTCAGATTGGTATGTTGGTGGATTTAGTATGCAATCCTCATACATTCGCCGAGTCTTTATTAATTTTATCAAATAATTTGTTAGTTACTGCCAGCATTGCAAAATAATCTATATGGTGCAGAGATAAACGCTAAGCTTTGAGTTAAATACCTGTCGCATTAATCTAATAAATTGTGGGTAATATAACTTTAACAACCGTGGCGTGACAGGTCGAGTTATTGAATCGATTGTAAACTTGGCCTCGCCTCAATATAAACAGTTGGAATTGTTCTTAAAGAGAAATGTTTACAGACTTGTCGATTCCCCCTTTGAAATAAATCGATACATAAATGAAAACTCCACGACCTTTACTAATCAATTGTAATCATGATAAAATAATTATATTTTCTTCTGGCGCAGGGAATCTTTGTTGGCATAAGGTGTGCAATAGGTGTATTGTATTTTCACATGTTTACCATCAAACTGGACATTTAAAGACAAATAAAGGTAACATTTGTTGTTCACATTCATCTTTATATAATCATTAAATAATTAATCGTAAATAATTAAAAGACAGTGACTTGGCCACAGTAAGCCTTTCCAGTTTGCAGGTTGTTGTCTTGAAATGGTTTTATTTATTTTATGTTTGTTAAAAGAAATTTATTTGTTAAAAGAAAAATTTGTTAAACAAGATTAAATGCATCAAATATTATATCTGAAAACTATATTTTATATTAAAATATAAAGAGCGTTGTGTTAAGATTGGAAGATGAAAAAGAGATTCACTACATTGTATACGTATTGTTCGATGTATTATTCAAAACATAAGTATATATTGTGTGATAAGAATAATAACTATAATAACAATATAACAATACTAATTACTAAACAATTGTTTGTGTTACTTATGTTTGCTTTTAAATGCGATAAAATAATAATGTATCTACATTAAGATTGGCAATGCTTTCTACTTTTTCCTTTTTCAGAACGGGCTTTGGAACATCGATGATTAGGCGATGGAGAAAGAAATTATTACATTGAAAAGCATCTCTATTCTCACCTTCATTTTAAAACAAGGTGGACAGTCCATTACATCAAGAAAGTAACAATTTCGACATGGCTATCGACATAAGCATAGTGTTTACGATTATATCCGTTTCTGTCATTATATTCTGCTGCTGCTTCTCTTTCTTGTGGTTGTAAGTATCATTTTTGTTTTGATATTACATCGAAATGTAATATTATGTCGAAGATTTCAAGCAATAATTCGTTTATGAATAACTTCTTATATAAAATTGTATGCCTAATTGAGACATGAAGCCACCCGGTGAGAGACAATGGGGCTTATGGCTCACAGGCTGAAATCATACTGCCTTGGCAATGAAACTTTGAGAACAATCGCTATATTGCATTAGGCAATGCAAATGTAGGTGTTTTTGTTAACAAACTGGGGTTATATGTTGATATGCTATTCCAATGTATTTGGTTACGTCCTTGCGTATACGGTAGGATGAGCGTGTGTATGGTTGGTTGCCCGTGTATATGCGGAAGTACATACGTGTTTAAGCATGAGTGCGTCACTGTCTACCAGTATGTCTGGTAGTGTTCCGCGCGCATGCAATAGGTCTGTGTATGCTATAGGAGCGTGTATGCAATAGAAAGTCCTTGGATAAGGAGCAATACGTCACATGTATGGCAGTATGTTTGTGTGTATGCTGTGTATGTCCGTTTGTGGGGCGTATTATGTCTGTTCTGTCGCGGTAGTATGCGCATACATTCTGTATAAAAAAGCTGTGGGTGTGCAACTAACTATTCGTCAGTTTATGTGCAGTAGTACAGTGCTTGCATGCGGTCGTATGTCCTTTGAGATGCAGCACTACGTCTTTGTAAATGATGTTGCATGTCCGTGTGTTTGTGGTAGTTTGTGCGTGTGTGTAATTGAACAAATGTTTGCAGTAGTAAGCCTAAAATGTATGAGTGGTGATATGTCTGTGTGTTTGCTGTAGTATGTATGCATGTATGCGATTGTATCGCAGCATGTGAGGTTGTTTGTCAGTGTGTATTCGTGAGGCAGTATGTCTGTAAGTATTTGTATGGCAGTTTGTGTATATTTGGTAAGAAGCCAGTGTATTGTGTAAGTAGGTCATAGTATTTGCGGAAGCACCTCCTTGCCTTGCGGTGTGAGAAATTCTATTGTATGGCCGTTTATGACTGCCCAACTCTTTTTGTTTTTGCAGTTGTTCGTCGATGGTCAGTTTGCTGTTTGTCAATGTATTGGCAGTAGAGAATAATTGTGTACAGTTTAAACACATTTTTCAATGTCAAATATGGAAAAGAAACGATGTAACTAAATTGTTTTAAGTATACTTATTTTGTGTACAGTTTAAACACATTTTTTTCAATGTCAAATATGGAAAAAAAGATGTAACTAGATTGTTTTAAGTATACTTATTTTTTGTCCTGTGTCTGCATTAGATTTTCATGTGTCTGTAGTAGTTTTATATATAAATACGCTAGGTGTGGTAGTGTGCACTTTTCTTGATTCGTGTCCGCATAAGTATATATGTGTAAGATGTTGTATATATGCTGTAATGTTTGTCATTGACCATCCGTATGTCAAAAAGTATTCTCTTTTGTTTTGCTCCAAAAATATGGGAGGGATAGCCTGCACTTTGTCCATCCGTCCGTCTCTCCTCTCACACACATTCTTCCGGTCGTCACTGTTTAGTCCATAACTCCACCTATGTTAACCTTCTGGTATTTTTGTTGGTGTTGCTGGGTTTTTTAAATTTCTTACCCAAAAACAACTTCCGAATAGGATGCATTCGCTTTATTTTTATTAAAAAGCAGTATAGTGATGAGTCGACGCGCATTGCACAATAACTGTAACTCAACATTAGTTGAATGGATTAATTTCAAACTTGGAATATACACAAATAGTGATGTGCATAAGATGTGTAACTCTACATAAGCCTTTACATCCATTCGTTTAATAACACCCAACCTCCAGTAAGTAAAATAGGCTATTTCGTTTTCAATCTGGCTAAGATTGCTATGTCTTTAATTGATTCAGGAAGCACAACTCAAATAAATCGGTTCTTTGTTTACATTCTTAAGTAATTTTACATCTTCATATCAGAATTGCGAAGTTGTAATTCTATGAACGTGTATGTACTCTTTAAACACATGTTGACAACTTTGTAATCCTGCGAGTGTGTGTTTTCAGAAAGAATGTCGCCAACAGAAGCCAGAACAGTCCAACAGGTGCTCATCCTACCATGATTTACTCGGTCACTATGAATAGAGAAACCATCCAGAATCTCAGAGACTCTGTCGGCGAATTCGTCAGAAATCAAAATATCGAAACACGTGATTCAACCAACAATACGACAGACACTTCTAGACGTTGGCATATTTCAGAAGGAAACTTTAACAGTGGTTTTGCCACTGAAGACTTTAAACCACCCCCATCTTATGAAAACATTGACAACAATCCGCCGTCTTACCAGGAAGTGATGACATCATCAGCACAACAGAGAAGCTCCCCTCCGCCTTCATATATTGAATAATGAAAACTATGATTTTACAGGGCGTGGTTCATTTCACACAGCAAATTCTATATTATTTCTTCGCTACCTTCAGTTCTCAGAAAAAGGAGTACATATGCGTGCAGTACTGAGTTGAACTAGTCGGTAATATACTGCCATTGTTGACGATTTTCATTACACAATTTCTACTATAGGCAGGTGGAAATAAGATTTGTTCAGGACACAGTAAGATACATTTCTTCTTTTTCTAATCTACCATTTTGGTAAAATATTGTTTTTATTGATTGCTTTTAAAAACTTGAATACTGCGATTATGATGTTTATGTACATGTACTTGTAAATTCTTAAGATGTTGTTTGTTTCTCATAACATAGAGTATTTGATTAAATCGAGTACTGTGCAATTATGTACAAGTAAAATGTGTTTTAAACTGCGAGTAAAGAAACGGGAGAATAAGGTAGTGTTGGTGATTTGATCGCCAAGAGTCCTTTCAGAGTCAGCATAAACTTGTAAAAGGCCGAGTGTAAATGTACTTTATATGAACAATATTTTAATATACACCCGTTGCGCAATAGCAGTTGGTATATTTATATATTCGTACGAGCAAGGAAGGGTAGCTGTGCCCATTTTGTCCATTTTTTACCTACAGTTAAGGCAAACCTCAATCAAATTCGAACTTCATAAAAGTTATTTGTATTTTTTAAATAACACACAAGGTTACAGTGTTGAAGGACAGCTGAATTATATTCAGAACACGTAAAAATGAGATAATAAGGGACACTGTTTATTGTCATTGTAAATTTGTAAATATTGTGACAGTGTTGAGCTTATCTCCAGATACTACATCAACTCTTGAAGAATTTATAAGAAACAGATTTGACACCATTTTACATTTATTTGGTTGGTGTTTCCGCATATTTTACCAAATAACCACAACCACATTCCAGTTTACACATCGTTATCAAAGCTTCAAAAAACTTAATCACTAAGTTGTGCTTAATTCTGGATACACCCTGTTTTGCTTTTAGAATAGCCATTATGTAACCCTTTTCATGTTCGCTGAAAATTGTATGATATATATATATATATAGCGATACTGAACGAGTTTGTCCTTTTCTGTCTGCAGCTTTGCCACGTAAATTTATGAGTCTAATAAGTTAAGGAAGGAATTATGTGATGTGTTTTATATTCAATGAAAAGATGAAGAAACAACCACTGTTATATGCACACTACCTTTAACTTTTTATAAAACAATTACTACGGTTGGTTGTAGTAATTAAGTTACAGGTAAGCTAATAGTTAAACTTAATCACGTAATATTAACATTTTTATTCTCTGTAATATATATTTCAAAAAGCGTAAACATATTTTAACATATCTTCAATTTACGACTCATTCTGGCGGACACATCAGTCTAGCAAAAAGATCGCCAACAGGAGCATGATTTAGATTTACCATCGGCTTTTTAAAAGTCCCAAATCCTTTTGAAATTTATTTTTATTGATTTACATTTTTCAGAAACTTTGAATGTTCAGGAATATGGAGTTTTTGAAGCGGATTGGTGTTTGTAAATAGAGTAGTTTACACAATTGTGGACTTTTTGTTGATGTCTTTTACCATTTTTGTGACACAATCCGACAGTTATATTGCGTTATTTTTTCAATATCTCAACGTGTTGAAATGATATTGACAGTGTTGGCATTGAGGTTAATGCTGCTGTTCTCGACTTAATCTCCAGTTTTAACCAAAGAGACGCTTCCATCGGGAAGATTACTTGTTCTTATAACATTTTTTCGGAGTACTTTATCTGGATTTGGAATTTTACATTTGAAATGTATGAAACATTTTTATTATTGACACTTGGTTCTTGCTGTCATGCAAAAACATGGATCAAATACACTCATTAGGAATTAGTTTTATTGTACAACATAACTACAGATGTCAAGGACTTAAATAAGCAATGTTCTTACTCAAAGTATCTTAAATTACTTTAAGGAAACTATTTCTTATAAATTTGTGTCGGATACTTTATTTACTCAAAATAGCGCTTCATCCAGTGGAAGATGGTAACAATATTATAAAGGTAACATTGAGTCCAAGCATCAGAGATACGTGAATTTACATTATTGCACTGCAACATTCTATATACGAAGGAACGTTTTTCGGAAACTATCGACACACTGCCTAATTATCGCAAAAGAAAACAAACAAAAACCAAATTCAAATTATATTCAAACGTTTAGTTACGTCGCAGAAATTATGCAAATGTACATAATGTAACGCTATGCATTTGATTCGGTTGTAATCAACATTTAATCAGCAAAAAAGACAGTTTACCCAGAGAACGACGTTCAAATTCGGAAGCACTTGATATTACTGCCATATAACTAAACCAACAAGACCATAATGTAAAACAGCCTTAAATTGTGACGTTCATGTATTTACAATTCAATTTTTACTTTGACTAGGTTAAGTAGTGTAACATTTGAGCAATAAGTAACTGAGATATGTACGTTATATACGTTTTCTGTAAGTAAAATCATTGACCCAACTTCGTCATTAAATATAAGGCTGAGCACAAATAAAATAAAAACTTTAAATTTTGGATTAAAAGATCAGAAGCAAACAATGAATTGACACCGAGTTTAAACATTGTGCCTTGTGCTTTTTTGTAAGAACTGAAAAAACATTGTAATTAACTTCTGTAATAAGTTTGAACAGATAAGGGGGCCAAACGACTTTTTGAAACGGCAGCCTAGATCACTAAGGTGAGGGCAGATACTGATAGGATTGTATTGTCATCAAGTAATGTCAAAGGCTATCCATTTGGACACACATAAGTAGAGGTCATATAAATGCACATATATGACAAGATCCTAAATGTGTGAATATACAAGTGACAAGTACACTTATTAGACAAGATCCAAAATGTGCAAATATACAAGTGACAATCACACATATATGACAAAATCCTAAATGTGTGAATATATAAGTGACAAATACACATATATGACAAAATCCTAAATGTGTGAATATATAAGTGACAAATACACATATATGACAAAATCCTAAATGTGTGAATATATAAGTGACAAATACACATATATGACAAAATCCTAAATGTGTGAATATATAAGTGACAAATACACATATATGACAAAATCCTAAATGTGTGAATATATAAGTGACAAATACACATATATGACAAGATCCAAGATGTGTGAATATATAAGTGACAAATACACATATATGACAAGATCCAAGATGTGTGAATATACAAGTGAAAAATACACATACAATGTATATGACAAAATCCTAAATGTGTGAATATTAAAGTGACAAATACACATATATGACAAGATCCTAAACGTGTGAATATACAAGTGACAAATACACATATATGACAAGATTATGAATGTGTGACAAGAACAATAAGACGATATATTCGACAAAGTCAGTAAAAATACGCTGTGCTATTGCCTTGGAACGGTCAGACGTTTAAAGTAAAACTTGCGAGCTTAAACCTTGCTTACATTAAGCATTTAACATTTACCTTAATGAGAGAGGGGATTCTTCATGAACTCAATCATTCTAAACATACTTTAATACGTCTTAGGATTCAGAATAACATAGCAGGTAGGGAGACGGACAAAAACACCTCCCGGACAAATGCCCCCTCTTTGAAAAATGACTTGGTGGACAAAAGTCACCCCATCACTTTTACAGATAGGACAAAAGTCCACTCAATATTTTTAAAGGTAGGTCAAAAGCCCCCCTCTCAAAGATTTATAATAGATGTATATTAGTGTTTATTATAAAAATCAATGTACTGCCAGGTTTTAACAGAATATAAGACTGAAGATTTTTTAAATGATATTAATCACAGTAATAAAATCGAAGCCTAATTAGTGACATTGAACATGCTGATAAAAGTATACAGGCATTTAAAACAAACTGCTCATTGTAATTAAGACTGAATATCTTACAGAGGCAAACCTGGCCAGATTATAACAAACTGGCAACTGTGCCAAAAGAGGTATTGTATTGATTTATCTTTTTTGTTTATTCATTCATTCATTTATTCATTCATATATTAAAATGTACATGTAAACAAGCTTTTATATAAATATACAAATGCTTTTTGCCAATTATTTATGTCTTGTTAGGAAACCTGTGTTTTCTTAAACACTTATTTATGTTTGACAAGGTTAGCGGAAGAAGGAAGTCTGACAGAAAAGGGTCCAGGTTACACATTCTTTTGGAGTGGTAAAAGTCAAGTTGAGCGCCGTGAAGCTGGAGTCTGCTTTGCAATAAAGTCCGACCTAGTAAAGAAACTTACATGTCTACCAAAGGTCATCAATGACAGGCTCATGCTTATGAAGTTACCACTTACAGGCAACAAACAGGCCACACTAATAAGTGCATATGCACCAACTATCACCAATCCTAATGACATCAAGGACAAATTTTATGAAGAACTTAACACACTCATTACCAGTGCGCCAAAAGATGACAAACTACTTATTTTAGGCGACTTCAATGCGAGAGTTGGTGTTGATCATCACGCATGGGGGGAATCATTGGCAAGCATAGCATTGGAAAATGTAACAGCAATGGCCTACTTCTGCTACAAACATGTAGCACTCATGATCTGACCATCACCAACACTATGTTTCGTCTCGCAAACCGCCAGTAAACAACTTGGATGCATCCAAGGTCTAAGCATTGGCACAAGCTGGACTATGTAATCACACGAAAATTTGACCGTCAAGATGTCTGCGTCACTAATGCTATGTGTGGTGCTGAATGCTGGACAGACCATCGTCTAGTCTTCTCCAAGCTTAAGCTGCGAATCAAACCAAAACGTCGTCCTCAAGGAAAGAAAGCACACAAACGTCTAAACACATCAAAACTGAAATACAAAGATACAAAAGAGAACCTTATTGATGACCTAACCAATGAACTTGAAGACCTCCAATTTGGCCAAGCATCTGTTGAGAAAGAGTGGGCAATGCTGAGAGACAAGGTATATGATATCTCGCATAGACATCTAGGTCCAGCTTCTCGTAAGCACCAAGACTGGTTTGATGATAATGACAAAGAAATCGGATCATTCCTAGAACGTAAAAAACAACTCTTTCTTGCCTATCAGCTCGATCCAAAATCTACATCAAAGAAGACTCTGTTTAACAACATTCGTAGGGAGATCCAAGGTCGCCTTAGGATCATGCAGAACCAGTGGTTAAGCGCCAGAGCTGATGAAATCCAGCATTTTGCAGACATTAAAGACATGAAGAAGTTCTATGACGCCCTGAAAGCCATATATGGTTCTCAACCATCAGGCACTGCTCCACTGTTGGCAGCAGATGGGTCAACACTTATCACAGAACGGGAATCCATCCTCAACAGATGGGCCGAACATTTTGAAACGGTACTCAACCGTCCATCTTTCATCAACCAGGCTGCTATCGACCGACTACCACAAACTGAAATCAACGAGGACCTAGACCATTCGCTCACTATTATTGAAGTGGAGAAAGCTATCAAGCAACTATCACAGGGCAAGTCACCAGGCACTGATGCTATACCAGCAGAGATATACAAGGCAGGAGGTGACACACTCACCCAGAAGCTTACTGATCTGTTCCAGTCATTCTGGAGTAAAGGCACGCTTCCACAAGATTTCAAAGATGCATCTATCATTCATCTATACAAGGGGAAGGGAAATAGACAATCATGCAACAATCACAGAGGTATCTCATTGTTGTCCATTGCCGGCAAGATCTTTGCAAGAGTCCTCCTAAACAGACTGATCAAACACTTGGAACAAGGTCACCTTCCAGAAAGGCAGTGTGGTTTTCGTGTCGGTAGGGGCACTGTGGACATGATATTTGCAGCCCGCCAAATCCAAGAAAAATGCCAAGAGCAACATCAAGACCTCTTTACAACATTTGTTGATCTAACAAAAGCTTTTGACACTGTCAGTCGTGATGGCCTTTGGAAGATTATTGCCAAATTTGGATGTCCTCCTGCCTTCATTTCAATGATCAGACAACTCCATGAGGGAATGACAGCTCATGTAAATGACAATGGTGAAATATCAAGAGATTTTCCAGTCAATAATGGTGTAAAGCAGGGTTGTGTCCTTGCTCCAACCCTATTCTCCATTATGTTCTCTGCAATGCTCACGGATGCGTTCTCCCAGGATGATGAAGGAGTAGAGATTCGTTACAGAACTGATGGTAAACTGTTCAATTCTCGACGCCTGAAAGCTACTACCAAGGCTCATGTTAAGACATTAAGAGATCTCTTGTTTGCTGATGACTGTGCACTCAATACTCATACAGAGGAGCAGATGCAACTGACAATGGATAAGTTCGCTACAGCATGTGACAATTTTGGCCTTACTATAAGTACCAAGAAAACAGAAGTCATGCACCAGCCAGCACTTGGAAAGCCCTACACTGAGCCCAACATCAAAGTGAAAGGTACTACACTTCAGACAATAGACAAGTTCACCTACCTTGGAAGCACACTGTCCAGATGTGTACATATAGATGATGAGGTGAACTGCAGAATCGCCAAGGACAGTGCAGCGTTTGGTAGACTAAGGACAAGTGTATGGGAACGAAGAGGCATCTCAACAGAAACTAAGCTAAAGGTGTACAAAGCTGTTGTACTAACAACCCTTCTATACGCTTGTGAATCTTGGAATGTGTATAGTAGACATTCACGCAAGCTTAACCACTTCCATACAACATGCCTCCGTAAACTACTTGGCATCAGATGGCAAGACAAGTTACCAGACACAGAGGTTCTAGATAGAGCGAAGCTCCCTTCAATCCACACCATTCTGCAGAGATACCAAGCACGATGGGCTGGTCATGTTTGCCGCATGTCTGATGAGCGAATACCAAAACAACTCCTTTATGGTGAACTAACAAGAGGCAAGAGATCAGTTGGGGGTCAGAAAAAGAGATACAAAGACAGCCTGACGCAGTCATTCAAACAACTAGACATTGACACAGATAGCTGGAAAATACTAGCAACTGACAGGTCTGAATGGCGCAGCATGGTAACATCAGGAGCAAAGAAAGCTGAAAACGTGCTCATGGAATCTAAAAAAGAGAAGCGTCTGCAGCGAAAGACTCGAGCCACCTTGAAAACAACAACCGACTTCAGGTGTCAAATCTGCGGTCGATACTTCCATGCCCGGATTGGACTCACAAGCCATCTCCGGACACACAGAAACCAACCAATTGCGAGTGACTGATGATCAACGTGGTCTTCATCGAAATCGATGGACGAACGAACATTATTTATGGTTGAAACATATATATATATATATATAATTCCAGGTGGCAGCAGCAACCGAGAGGCTGGAATCTTTGAAGAGATCAATCAGAAGAGCGAACAGAGGGACTGCACCTCCAGTTCATCAGCTTAGCGGCCATTCCCAATGGTAGGATGAGGTTCCGTAGGACACCTCCCCGGATCCAGCCATCGGACAAACAACATGTGCGAGAGTTGGAACAATTCTTTAAAGCACCTGGTTGGCAATAGCAATGCACCGATGTGGACTGTTATAAGCTGTCTACAGAAGAATGCATCAATGGCAGAACGAGCATTCTTCGTTATGAACAAGGCCAGGAAAGAGGGTGACAATGAATACCGTCACACCAAGACATTGTGTCTTCGGCATGAATGTGGGAGGAAGAGTTTGTGTCTATGCAATGGGGCAATCAATGCATAAGACTAGTAAAGTGATGTGATAGTGAGATCATGTTGAAATGTGCTTATAACTGTGCAAAAAACGTATGGATGATCAACAAGTGTTTAGGTAGTTTTATCGAAAATGGGTGGGGGGGGGGGTTACTAAGTGGGATTTTGTCTTACCTGAAAATGACGGACGGGGCTTTTGTCCACCAAGTCATTTTTATCGAGGGGGCCTTTGTCCGCAATGATGTTATTGCTTCCAAGTAAAGTAGCAGTGACCTCTTTGCAAAACTTAACAGAAAATGTAAGCTGATGGTTACAACCCGGGAATCCTTCAAGAACTTGCATTGCTTTTAAATTACACGACGACCGGACAGGTCGTTGATAATATATGAAAACCGTGACTTAAAGCCATAATTAGAAGTCACTTTTGGATTTCTTGTCTCTTCATCTCCCCAATCTTGCTCTGTATAGGTGAGACAACTTGAGCAGTCTCCATGCCCTTTACGTGAAATAGGACGGTAGGTATTTAGTTATTTGTCTGTACAATAGTTCATTTTGTCACTTTTAATTCCCGATGCAGGTGCTGACTGTTTGTTGTTTCACTTTGATTGGATATTTTATGTATACTGTTTGATAAAAAACCCTTCAGGAAGTGCGAGGTTGGCGCGCTCCAAAACCAGGATTATGCACCCCTTTCCAATAGAATACATATAGACATGAATTAAGCAAGGATGATATGGCGAAGTTAATTGTTTTGCGACTGGCTGGACACATTATTCTAAAATCTGCATACGTTAATTAAGATGTAAATTTCGTTTTCAAAAAGAATATATGACAAGGTCCTATGAGCATTGCAACATATGCCAGACCCCGAAAAGGCAAAGGACAAAGGTATTCACATGCAGGCGAAATGTAAAAGTAAGAACGATCGTGTTGAGTCATTAAACAAAAAGATCAAACCCAACAATTACCGCCTTGGAAAGGTCATTCGGCAAAATGGACCAACTGGGGTGCTTTAACCGGTTTTACAGAGCTCCAACCTCGCACTTCCTGATGGGTTTCTCGAATGCAAGCAATAAAAGGAAAATACATTTATTCAAATAAAAAGCGCCGATGTTTTCCTTGATATGTTATATCGAATGTAGTGATGTCATAAAAATAATGTCAACGTAGACTTTACAAGAGAGATAGGCATCATTTCTTTTAGAAGAAATACACAAAATTGTTGATTGTGATTGGAATTTTTTGACTTAAGAAAAGAAAATTACCAGAGAAGTGTAAATGGTTGTAGAATCATGCTCGTGTGAAAATGGAATTGAGGAACCCAAGTCCAATGTCCATCAAACACGTAACAATCCTTATCGGATAAAATAAATGACAACATAAATTTCATGCACGGGGAGAGATTTTACGACCGCCACACTGCACAGGTAACATTGTTGTTATCATGAATAAGAATATATGACAAGTTCCTATGAGCATTGCAACATATACCTTTCCGAAAAGTGGGTGTGATGAATGTACTCGGTTGTGTAAGAACAACTTAGACTGCGTATTCCAGGTTCGACCGTTTATTTTACTCTACGTCACAAAACAATAATACGGAAGTGACGTCACGGACGTCGCCAATACCTAGTAAGCGTTAACGCGCCATATAACGTCTGCTGTAACGTTATGGAATTTATTCCACGACATACTCCGGGCGCCAAAATGATTAAATACACCATGAACATAAATAATGATCACTCTGAAACAGGCACATTAATCAATTAACGTCAAATACAATTATCATTGCATGAAAAATATTTACAGTCTTTGTTAAATTATCAGCTTTTAAATTCTAATACTTGAAACGTCTGTAAATAGTTGCGCGGAAAGTATAATTTTTAAGAAATTAAATGTCACTGATGTAAATTTTATAAAACACAGATCAGTCACTGATTGTTCAAACGATCTAAATCTTGATCAATAGATGTTTCCAGGGGGTACAGCTTCGCGATAGGTCTGTTGGTCAGTCCATCTTTGGTCCGTAGCTTAGCTGACCGTACAAGACCGTCTCTCCCGTGAACGACCTCCTCCACAATGGCGAGTCTCCATAACGCACGTGGCTTGTCTTCATGGATCTGGACTACGTCACCAGCTTTAATAGTTTGCAAATTGCACGTGCGACCGTGTGTCGTTTGGTAACGTTCCCTAAGTGCAGTGAGGTATTCTCATTTCCATCTTTCTTGAAAGTCGCCGATCACTTTCCGCAGGTTGTCAGCTCTCTTAAGTAGGACGGATCGGCTGGTTGCCATGGGAATGGGTTTAATGTCTGGGTATTGATATGGCAGTCGTGTAATAGTTCTCCCGTGCAGAAGATGGGCTGGAGTTAGTGGCTCTGGGTCGTCCGAGTTTGATGACACATAGGTTAATGGCCGGTCATTTATGGTGGCCTCTATTTCCGTAATCACCGTCTGAAGTTCGTTGATAGAGATGCAGGTGCGTCCTAATACTTTCTTCAGCGTGGTTTTAGTAAGCCCAATTAGTCTTTCCCACCAACCACCGAACCAAGGTGCGCGGTTTGGGATAAATGTCCACTCGGTTCCCTTTTTCCCAAGGTGGTTGTGCAGAAATTCTGAACTTGCTAGTTTTCGTATTTGGTTCGCCGCCGCGTGAAAAGTAGTTCCGTTGTCCGATACCATGAGTCTAGGTAGGGAACGTCGGCTGCAAAATCTTCTAAATGCCTGAAGGAAAGTTGCTTCTGTTAAGTCCTGAACGACCTCTAAGTGAATCGCACGTGTGGTTGCGCACGTGAATAAACATATGTAGACCTTGGTGGTTCCTCCATTGTCGGGTTTCACGTGCAGCGCTCCACTAAAATCCACTCCTGTGACTGTGAAGGGTGACGATTCCTCAAGTCTGTATTTGACCAATGGTGGGGTTTCTGGTAAAGGGTACGGCCTGCCGATAACCTTTTTACAAATCACACATTTCTTCAGGATAGACTTAACACACTGTCGGATACGTGGTTTCCAATACTTCTAGCGTATGTGGGTAATAGTCGCGTTTTCGCCGGAATGCAGCACTGATTCATGCGCGTCACGGACTATCAATGACGTAATCGGGTGTCTGTTTGGTAACAAAATTGGAAATTTCGTGCATTCATCAATCGCTGCATTATGTATTCTTCCTTTACAGCGGAGTAGTTTGTCATTGTCCACGTAGAGATGTAACTGTTTAACAATGGAAATCCGATGACGTGATTTCTTAGGATCAACCAATTCTTGTATTTCTGCATAGAATGATGTAGATTGGCTGCATCGTACCACATGTATTTCTGCTTGTCGCAGCTCTGTTACTGTAAGTGTTCCGGATTTGCGAAGTTCAACAGTAGATCTGATATTGTGCAAAAATCTACACACATACGCTATTACACGTAGCAGACGTTTGTAGCTGCTGAATCTGTGGAAATCTATCAGTTCTGGATCTTGACTCGGCACTGTTGTAGATTGTGTGGTTGCTGTATTCACGTTCATGATATATGTATTATTCTTATGCATGGGCGTCGCCGGAAGTGGTCCGGACAGAAGAAATCCGAGCTTTGATGCCACAGCTGTCGGACCATCGCCGCGAATCACTGTATCCTGTATGAAGTTCCAAAAGTGATCGGCGCCTACCAGAACTTCAATCTCGAACAGGTCTTCTAATGTCACATGATGAGCCAACGTCAACCCTCTCAAGTATGGTAGCTGACTGACTTGCCTCTGTGTGCTGTTATTAAGTGGTGCTGCTATTGTCGGTACTATTAGAACGCTTAATGTAATCAACTCACCCTCTAGGGTTTTAAGATGTATTGTCGCCTTGTCAAACCGACGTACGGACTGGGTAGAATTTCCAAATGATGCTAGGTGTATTACCTCGCTTCCGGTGCGCGCAATCTGGAGTCTGTGTGCCAACTTCTCTGTTATAAATGATCTCTGTGCACCTTCATCAAACAGGACATTTGCTTCTACTTGTAACTTGTCGGTGCAGATCGGTGCGACAGCTTTCTTCAGTAAAACACCTTGAGTCGGTTCACATGACGTAGTATGTAACGTGAATGTGTATGGCTGTGAGGACGTGGGTTGCGTTGCTGGAAATGGTGGTGTTAGAGGACACGTATTTACAATGTTTGCGTGCGACGTGCGTGTTGCAGAGTGTTGATGACCTGGCGCTACATCTGATTGTTAGAACATATACTGGTGTGATGTTTTCGTTTGCATGTTCGACAACGGAAATGTGACGGACAGTCTGATACTTTATGTGAGTGTAAACAGTTGAAACACAAACGTTTTTGTTTGATAACATGTATTCTTGTATTGTGATCTTTTACTTGAAAGCAGTCGGCAGGCAGGTGGTTTCCTTCACAAAACGCACATTTTGGTTTATGTTGAGCAGGTACCTGTTTATGCTGCAAGTTCTGTGTATCGCTATGTCGTCTGGTGCTTGTGCCTGTATGAAATGAGGCCGTCGGGATGTACGCGCTTTGATGGTTCTTATCGTCTAATCCCGCCTCAATAATGTTTAATTCCCGTTTAAAGGCTTTCCGTAAATCCCGTAATGTCCACCTTTCCGTCTCGTTTATTCTGGCAAGGTTTCTGCGTAACTCAGAGGGAAGCTTACCTAGAATTACTGGCACAAGTAGACCACTGAAATTCTCCTGATTTTCACCTAATGTTTCTAGGCCCCGTATATTTGTTTCTAGTTGATCATAGTAATTTCGGAGGCTGTCAATTTGTGAACTCGGGGGCGGCAAATGTAACAAGGCTTGCATGTGGGCATTTATAATTTTACTAGTCCTGCCAAACCTATTCGTTAACAACTCTAATGCCTCAGTGTAGTTAGCGTTTGTTAAACTAAATCCCGCGACGGCTCTGGCTGCATCACCTTCTAACTGGGATTTAAGGTAGGTAAACTTTTGCGCATCCGTTAAGTGTGGGTTCGAATGAACAGCTGCATTAAATGCGTCCCAAAAAGCTATGCCAATCAAGAATATCTCCTGTAAAGGTGGGTAAGGTCAGTGTTGGCAGCTTATGATTATTTAAGTACGTACTTTCACTTACAGTTTGATGCTGCAAACCCGTGTTGTCTCTTACCGTTTGTATGTTGAAATCTCTCACGTATGACGGCCCGTCGGTGGTGTCTATGCGAGTTACCGCTGGTGTTACCTCGGTCTCTTCGGTCTGGTTGTTGCTGGTGTTCTGTTGCGCACGGCCATCTTGAACGCTTTTTAATCTCATATACTCTCGGATCTCTCCAACTCGTATATGTAGCTGGGTTGTATAATCTTCGGTTGCTAGTATCTCGTCCGTAATATCCGCGGTTTCTATCGCCTCTTGTACTTTATCGTTTAGCGAAGTTAAAATCTCAACTTTCTCTTCAATACCTCTCAGCAATATGCGGCACTTCAGTGAAGTTGAGTCTTCTTTAGCCGCCTCAAATTCATCAAATCTGATGGAAATTGCCCGTCTGTGCGCTTCTCGTATTGATAGGATTTTCTCTAGCTTGATTAGTTTCGTCATGGCACCATAAAATGTGATGAATGTACTCGGTTGTGTAAGAACAACTTAGACTGCGTATTCCAGGTTCGACCGTTTATTTTACTCTACGTCACAAAACAATAATACGGAAGTGACGTCACGGACGTCGCCAATACCTAGTAAGCGTTAACGCGCCATATAACGTCTGCTGTAACGTTATGGAATTTATTCCACGACAGTGGGTTACGTCTCTTTAACAATTGTCGAACATCGGAACGCTTCGGCTCTGGTTAGTAACAATTTTGGCAAGATGTCGGATGAATCAGACAACAATTCTAAGTTTCTCAGTGATTCAATAATAGATCAGCTTCCGGTAGTCAAATTAAAAGACTATTTTCGTTTTTATAACTAACAAGTGACAGAGAAGAAGGCAGAAATTGTTTTGCGAGCTAAGGTGAGGAAAGCTTTAAAAGTCGGACCATTCTGTGCATCGTGAACGAAGTAATGGCGCAGATTGAACTGATGATTTGTTGTCGTTGCCACCGTTTAGTGATTGTGACATGTACAATTACTGTGTGTATAAGGCAGGAACAAAGAAGGGCAAAGTCTATAATGACGATTAACATGTCGAATTGCAGATGTTTCGCTACCCAGATATTTTGCACCTGGTGGTTGGCCATATAGGTCCAGGTTGTTATTAAATAAAATTGTATTTGCTGTCAGTTTACAACCATGGCCGTTTTGAACTATTAAATATAAAAAAAGCATTTGTTGTCATTGTTCACCCTTCTTGAACAGTCATTGATATTTAGTATTTAAGTTTATTAAACGATCAGAATGTACAGGTTATATATTCAAAGTTCTTATAAGAATAACATGGTCAACGAGTAAAAGGGAAACATTTAAATATAGATTCATGTTAAAAAAAATTTATCATGCATTTATATGCATGTGTACACACACAAGAAAAGGAAAATGCCACTTAAACTAAAGTTAGACAATTTTTAATTGATGTACACCTTTGAAGTAGTTTTAATTTGTGATCATTTATGTTAAACAAGTAAACAGGTGTGAAATAAATTGCTAATCTGCCTGTGTGTTTACTGTTTCACTAATTGATTTTAACGTCACTTATCAATAAAATATGTAAAGGTTATTTGTTTTCTGGCCTTAAGCAATAACCTTAAAGGTAATTTAATTCATTAACAAACCATTTATATATTTTTATTCAGGAAAAACAAACACATATTTGTCTTCTAACTACGGCGAATTTTGGTAACTACGGTAGCGTACATATACCTACTAGAAAACTACTATTAATAAAAACCGCAGACATGTATTATCATAATTTATTTGATTAACCTAGGTCGCAAAGCATGATATAATGCGTATATGTAAAATATTTCGGTAAAAAAATCATATCATTTTTTGTGAAGAAATCATGACAACTTGTAAATTTAAATATCTATGCAAAACTAAAAGGAAAATCGTATTATTAAATTTCTAATTGAATGTGGATTAACGTTCCTTATAGGAAACGAATCCAATCTCATACGATACAACTAAATGTGTTACTTGACTCATGGTGTGTGCGTGCGCGCGCTTGTGTGTGATTAGCAAATTGTTTTTTGATTGCTGACTGGTCTTGTTAGAAGTATGAACTAACAATACAGGGTGTGAAAGTGACAGTATAATGCCGACGTAAGAAGTGCTTTCAGAGAGAAAAGAATTTTGTTATGTTTTCTTTTGTATCCTCCTCCATGATTTTGAAGCTTCGAAATATCTTTTATTTTACCTCTTTAAATAAAATTTTGTTATTCACTCCTAAATAGTCAAAACTGTGACTCAAAACAACTCGATAATCCTATTTGTCTAATGTAAGCCACGCATGACCTTTTACAGTTTGTGAAAAGTAGGAATTTTCCGTGATTGCCAGAATCATTCCCTCTCAGTTTAATAAATATCAGACAACAATTAAAGAAAACACAACATGTACAGAACAAGATGATAAGTTTCTCATGAAATCAAAGAGTGTGTTAAATGGGCATTTTTCTTGGTGGTAGCGAACATCAGAAGGATCAAAGAAAATGGTGTGTCTTTTTTGTCAGCCCTTTTAGCCCATTTTAACATGGTCGATGTTTGATTCTTCAGAGCTTCACAGTGATTTCAGTTAGCGATAGACATTTCATTAGAAATGTTTTAGTGCAATTTTAAAAATCAACATGCCCACGGCGTAGAACACGTCAGCATTGAGGATATATTTGTGTACGTAAGATGCAATGTAATGTCATCCATTCCCATTGCAAATGTGAGAAAAAAATCCAGATCATGATA
>CM017571.1:22853874-22865569 GCA_007844125.1 Sinonovacula constricta
GATTTTGGTCTGTGCAAGCGCCTACGTGTTTACGCACAAACTGTCCTCTCGTTTACTGGAAGCCGTTTTCAGCATTGCGATATTCTGTTGAGTCTGACAAGAATAATTAAATTAAAAGTGCAGACGAATATTATCAATTGTCAAACAATTTAATATGTAACACGTTTTTGTCGAAATTGTATGCCGAATACAGAAAACTGTAGTGGACATTTTGGTAAAGAGGAGGTTTTCACATCATTGCAGTACGGCCCAAACAATCAGCACACCCATCACTCCTAGGTCTGGTCCAGAATGCAAATAATTAGCTATTAATTTGAAATCAAAGTGTCTTATATTTTAAGTTGTGTAGGTTGAACGTTCTAAAAGTTACCTTCTTGATTTGGGTAAAAATAATGATAACACAGATAGTTGAAAAGTTCGTTTATTTCCTATTGCCTATTTAATATTATCACTTCGTATACTTGCGAAAAGAAAATCGTGCTTCTAGCTCCCTTTATCTCTTTCACACTCTTCCACATTCTAGCTTTCTACTTTCCATCATTACCCTTCATGATCATTATATTGCAAGGGTATTTATAAAGAATAACACTAGCAAGCGCATGCGTGGACGATTTTGCGCTGTACATTTGTAGAGACTTGATGCCAGGAATGATGTGGGATCACGTGATAGCAAAAAATTATGCTTTGCATATTCGTAATCTAAATGAGGTTTTGATATTAAGAACGATCCGCTCCTCATAAAAAATATTGTCTTGATGCACAGTTCCAAATATTTTGCTGATTTTTTAATGTTTTAGTATGTTTGAGCCTGACATATATATTTAAGATGATGATGACCACCGAACGTCAATCCTTTCCTCAGACTTAACCTTATGTTAGCCATGGACGCTCACCATCGGGACAAATACTGCGGAACTGTCACTTGTTGAATTGTTATATTTTATGAATCAAGCCGCCGCCTAATTCTTGTTCTCCGAAGTGAAGTAGATTCCAAGTGTGTGACAGTATGACACGTGCCAACAGATCTAAAATCGCAATCGTTATAGCGTCGACACTACGTATCGGATGCCTCGGCTTCGAACCTAGCTACTGCATTCTTAAGTTGTTAAAATGGTAAAGGTCCTGCCTCTAACGCATTAGCAAATGCAAACATATATGGTTACTTCAACGACTGATCGAACCGGTTTACGAAAAGATTTAAGTGGGTGTGATATGAAGCCAAGTTTTCACGATATGCTACACATTAAAAAGGCAGCACGATATCTGCTCATTTCGGCATCGTTGTCGGATAACAGAACAATCGTTGGTGGGACAAAAAAACACAAAAGCAACAACAATAAATAGCAAAGTAAAGCGCATAATATATGAGACAGTTTGTCGTAAGTTTGATCAGTTTTAAAATCTAACAAAATTACAAGATGCGTTTATTTTTCTAACATAAAACAACTCCAAATATTAACAAATTCATTTTGTAAAAAATAAAAAAATAAAAATAAAGTAAAAATAGACAGTCAACTTAAGCTTTAGGATCTGCTTCATTGGTCAACCGGTTCCATGCGGCTTGTACCTATTTCTGGCATAATCAATATCAAATGCAGACTTAATTTATTCAATGTTTACCATGACATGTGTCATTGTATTTTTATAAATGACTAAATAAAGTACACGTGATCTATTCCGACATTTTAAAAAATATACCAAACACGATAGTCATCGAATTAGCACATACAACCATTAATAACATTGTACTATTATACCATAATTGTTAGAGATATGTAGTCATGTTTATTTGTTAGACAATCTTAACCTTAAGCAGACGAAAGCTGCCCTTATTTGATATCGACCTACAACTTCGCGAAAAATACGCGAGTAAAATGGCATGACATTGTTTTATTATCGGACCTTTGTCAAAAATATAACCCTCTCGTAGTTGCTTACTGTCTTAGCTCATTTTATGAGTAGAAGAGAAGTCACTTTAGTAATCCTTTACCTGTAATTTTTATGCTGCTCTAATTGAATGACATAACGTTTAAATAAAAGTTTAACTATGCACGTTCATCAACAAATCCGCATAGTATCATTCTCTAACTTAATTTACCAAACATTTAGCATGTAAAGTTATGTCAACACCACTGAAAGCGAATGAACATATTATGATTTGTCAGGCGTGTGTGCCTTTAATAGGAACTAGGTCGAAGTATAATCCGACGAGAACGATATGAAGGAGGAAGTTCACCAGTGATTGCTCAATATGTACCGATCATTTTCACACACTCTGGTATGACCAGTCTATGTTATCTGTTGCCTCATGGGTTCTTTCGGATTATATGATAACACTGACGATATTGACTATAGTGAAACGATGTGAACACTTTGAAAACAGTTAATTTGCTTATTTACGTGTACGCTTTCGTGGCTTGGGATAAAACCCGCGGTGATTATAGCCTGCAATAAGACGCTGGTCACATAAATTTATGTAGGTAAATTGAGCAAACAAATTTGAGAAAGAGGAATTACTAAAAGGTGAGCACATTAAACTAACATACATTCACAACTCTAAACGTTATTATTGGATTTTATAAAGTTATTACCATTGAGTTGGGTCCGTGGTTAACATATACAAACCAACTTAACCAAGGAAATATCAGTCACGGTCAGTGCTAAATGAATAAAATATGAAATGCAACGTTGTTTAAATTATGAATCTGGTTGCTCATTTCAATTCTGAATATCACAAATACGCACTTAAGTATGTTTAGAAAAAAAGATCGATTGGCAGTTCTAGTGGAAAGAGGGACACGAGGTTGTCAATGGAAATAACCGCAAGGACTGTTTAGTTAAGTCTAACATATGTCTTCCACATAATAGTTGTCTGGACAGGAGAGTTAAGATTTCGATTGTGTTTTCATCCCAATGTTTTAGTATAAAAATCGATTTATAAGATCTGAAATCAGTGACACAGTATTTTATATTTAGATATAAAAGTAGAACATTATTTTTTCACCCTACAGGAAGAAATGTTCAAAATGGTGTCACGGAACTGGATACTTAACGTTTCAATCCAAGTGATATTTATGTTGTACACTACAAGAGGTAAGTTCCGTGACGTTTTGTAAAAGTATTATTTGTGTGATGATGATTCTACCAGATGTTGCCTTAAATGATGAGAACGATTACGGCAACGCTGGTGATGATGAGGACAAGTATAAAGACGTCCATTTCAACGAAGGACGAAGACGAAATGAAAGATATCATTATGATTATGATGATGGTTCTGGTACTGTTGATGATAATAGTTATGGGGAAAATAATGACGCCATGAAGAATTATAATGATAATGATAATGACGCCATGAAGAATTATAATGATAATGATAATAAAACTGGTATCAAGATAATGCTGTTGTCATTTACCTGCTGCTAACATTGTTATTGGTGGTGGTGTTGTTAAGGAGTATGAGGAGAAGAAAATTTATTTTCACGATTGTTGATTTATTCGATTGAATTATTTTCTTCTTATTTCATTTTAGGTGACCAAACTGATCTTGGATGTATCGAGCTTTCTAAATCGCAGGCGAACACATTTTTTTCATTTCCGGAAGAATGCTGTATGGAAAATGGCTGCGAACAACGGATGCAATTGCCAAATCATCCTTGTCATGTAATGCGCAAACTTAATACGCTGGTCAACTATAATTGTTAACGTAACAGTGACACACGAAATGACATTCTTAATGTTAAGTAATTTTATTTTAAATTAAAATGACTATAAAATATTTTAAATAAGCAGAAATTACAAATCCTTGTTTTAACTGCAACTATTCAATGTCCGGCGCATAAGATAATTGCTCAGCAAAGCATGTCTCTTTGAGGCAAATATTGTACAGTAATTCTGGCCAGTATGGTGCCTAATATTTCTTTGGTGGTCTAATTATGTACAGCGTTTTATTCATGTAGAGAGTAAAGACCCCAGTACTAAATTGAAACCACCGGCGCACCGCAGGTCAGCAAAAATTACGCTCTGACCGGGGAGTCGAACTCACGAGGTGCAGTGCTAAGAATGCAAGAATCGGCGACTGTAACCACGGGGTCCACGGGCGCTCCTTGGTTCAGTATTCCATGAACGTGTATGAAAGGCAAAGTAAATAATAAGATTGTGTTCTGTAAATTCGTTCTTAAATACATCTGAATAGTATATGAAGGGAGACAATACAATGAATTGTAACAGATACTTATCAATGTGCATTTTGGATATTTACTATTGATCCTCGGCATGAGGCTTCCTAGACGAATTCCAGGTATTTCATTCAATTGTAATACTCAGAATTTCTGAGCTTAACGTTCATAGATGGCAACTGTGGATGGTGTACGGTTGGGTGATCGCTGGTAAGCGCCGGCCTGCGTTACATTCGTAGCATTGGCTCTCCAAGGGTCACCCATCTGTATACCAGCCACAGTAACCGTTGCTTAACCGTGCAACTTTGGAAGCCGCTCAACCACGTTGCGAAAGAGATACCCCAGTAGCGGGGCTGGTTTGAAGTGCTAATATGTCTATCACTGTGACCGTTACAGATTCTCATTGCTTTTTATTATACATTGCGACTTACTTTCGGTCGCACCGAATCGAACAAGCAATTAAATGCTTTTTCACTCTGTATTACAGCAAATTTCGGCAAAATTAAATTACCGACAAAATTAAATTACCGCCGAGCTAAATTCCCCACCATAAAGCCGATAACAAACGCTTTTTCCGCGCGAATATGCCGATTAAAAAGAATTCGCCCATGGCTTTTTTTCCATTGACGCATATTAGCGCTGGAATTGTCGGTGCCGAAAAAAAAGTCGCTACCAGAAGCGATTTTTCCCGCACTAGCACGCTGAAAAATTATATAGTAAGTGCAAAGGTGACGTGATTTCCTCAGCTATCTGCTCAGTTAACATCAAATACATAACAGTAATAAAGTTTAACACAGACGTCTACAAAAAAGTTTATTGAGCTCGTGATTATAAGTTAAGCAATAAGTTAATAATGAATTCCGAAACTATGCCTTCGTTTGCTCAAAATTGCCATTTGTTTAAATCCAAAAGCAGGCACCATATCTTCAATGTCACTTTCTTCCAGATATGCAAGTAGAGCAAGCAAAATTATTTTTGTTTACATTTTGATAACGCCTCTTTGAGGCCGAAACACATGTATCCAACAATCCTTGGTTTTAAGAAAACGGTTTTCACCGCGGAAAAATTTTGGGGCCGATATATTTTACGCTGAAGTAGGCTTCATAGAGGCGGGCGTTAGGCAATAATATATTTTCAGAAAGAGAAGCTGCGAGAATATATTGTCACTACAGTTGCCGTAAAGGAAGGGTTCACATGCCCCACTGGAAAAGACATTATAGTCACATCGTGGTGTGTTGGCCATTACATGTTTTCATGTACAGGTAAAAAGCATTTTTATGTTTACATTTAAACCAAATTCATGCAGGTCTTTTATGAAACAAGCCAGACTTTTGAATTAACTAAAACACAACATTCACATACATTTGTCTAAGGACATTTAAGAACGAAATCAAACATTTTTAGATCCAAAGTATCATAACAACAACAACAACAACTACTACTACTACTACTACTACAACAACAACAACAGCAATAATAATAATAACATTATTATTATTATTATTATTATTTCTTATCTGCATCGATTTGTCAATACTTTTCGCAAACCTTTTTGGTAATGGTAAAGACAGACGTCACTACCTGCTTCAGATGTCTGCGATTCTCTCGGTGTCCCCAGGTGCCAAAATGGCGGAACTTGCAAGGGAGGCGACACTCCTGGCACATGGCTTTGTGACTGCGTGCCGGGCTTCACTGGGTTAAGTTGTGAGTCAGGTATGGTGCAGTTATATTATTTAATTATTTGTCCACCATGCGTCCTTAGTTCAGAAAATGGCGAGTGTGTCATGCATTTTAAGCCTCTCTTGAATATAAAGTCAGAAGTATAACTACCGCTTGATTGTAATTCAATATACAAATTCACAATCTTTTTGTGTGCCACATTTGGCGAGTTTAACAAGCATGTTTCCGTTTGATTTCAAATGTTGAAGTATCATAAACAGATTGTATATTTTCACAGTATAATAATACGTGAGCTCTCTATGCAAATATGTCTTTTTTCAAAAAAATAGAAAAAAGCAAAATAACAACAACAACCTTATCACAAAGTCCATTTGGAAACCTGAGTGAGTAACTGACTGTAAATAATATCGACATCGATAAAATCACTTTATCTGATACATTGACACATAATAACGTCACATGCGACCTTATTGAGGGCGTCACTGATAAAATTAATAGGGTATTTGAGCATGCCGCAAAACTAACATTTCCTAAAAAGCAGTCAAAGCCTACATACAACTTAAGCTATAGAAAAAAGCCCTTGGTTTGGTCTCCAATGCTACAAAGCTAGATTGCTACATCATAAAGCTAAAGAAACATTTAAAAAAACACCCATCATATTAAAATAAAACCAATTTATGTGATGCAAGCAAAGCACATAAAAGAACAATAAATGTTCATATTAAGTGACACGCCAATTAAAATTCAATATAAGCTCCAGCAATTAAACGATAGAACCCCCAAACAGTACTGGAAATACCTTGCACAGTTAAACCAAAAACAAAAAAACAACACATAATGCACCTGCCCTGCTGTACATGATTTATATGAACATTTTAAAAATACTAATACAAATAATGAAAACCATAACTCATTTCATCCAATTACCAATGAACGGTCAAATGAGTACCTAAATTCGCCTGTCACACAATTAGAGTTAGAAAAATGTATACAAAAATATACAATGAAAAACGTAAAAGCCTCTAGTCCCGCACAGAATATCCTTAATGAATACATTACAACCACTAAAGATTTAATCCTTCCATTATATCTCAAACTTGTACACACAGATTTTGACACTGGCATTTCACCAAGCTCTTGACTTGAAGGTTTTATAGTCCCCTTATACAAAAACAAAGCTGACCCCACAGATGTAAACAGTTATCGTCCAAAACCCTGCTTAGTTGTCTTGGTAAAGTTTTTACCTGCGTTCTGAACAAAAGGCTTTGTACATTCCTCGAAAACAGCAGAAAACTTCGTGAAAACTAAGCTGGTTTTAGAAAAGAATTTTCATGTTCAGACCATATATTTACTCTATAGTCCTTGACAGAAATATTTAAAAAAAACATAAAAAGAAATTATAATGTGCTTTAGATGTTACACAAGCATTCGAAAAGGTGTGGAGAAGAACATGTCTATGACACAAAATTGCTTAATAATTCCATAAATGGTAACTTCTTTCATGTAATCTATAACCAACAAATTAAATCAAGTATATTTCATAACGGTATATTCTCTAATACTTTTGTATCTGAAGTAGGTATCAGAACAAGGTGAAAATCTTTCGCCAATATTATTCCTCCCCTGTTTTTAAATGATTTAGAAACACATTTACAAGAACGAGGGGTCGTCGGTGTAGAACTGGATGATGATATTTCACAATGGCGTAAACTTTTAATCTTACTTTACGCAGATGACACCATTATAATTTCTGATACGCCAGAAGACTTTCATATAACATATTTTACACCCGGGAGCTTGTAGGAAACATGAAAAAAAGTAGTTGACTCAAGGTAAGTTAATAATATCAATTTTAAACTCGGCAATATTAATTTAGATTATACCTAGGAATAACATTACCTAATAATGGTTCATTCCTCGTAAACATGTAAGCAAACAAGCAAACAAAGCTCTACACGTATTATGTACTCGTTCAAGAAGTTAAGATTTTCCTATTGATCTTATTATTACATTATTTGACCAAACTGTACTTCCAATACTTACCTATGCCTAAGATATATTTGGCATCGAAAACATCGATATCCTTTAAAAAGACCACACTTGCTTCCTTGAGAAGAATCACAAGCGCACGCAAGTCAACTCCAATTGCATTTCTTCACGGCGAATTATCTTTTGATTTTCTTTTGGCTGCGTCTAATAACTTAACTGGAAATAGAAAAAAAATGTTATCAGTTATATAAAATATGATCTCAACGGGAAAAAAATAGCATTATTAGACCGAAGATATAAAGTGTTATTACCTCAATTCGCCGACCCAACCTTTGATAAAATCAATAGCAAATACTTAATCATAATATTCAACGAGGAATAAAACAAATTTTAATTGATCAACATAAACACAATTGCCATAGTAATTTAAAGTTCAAAACAAAGACCATAATATACAGCAGTTCCAAAAGTATGCCTGAATTCGAAAACTATTTCAAAATTATTAACAATCAAACAATCAACCAGTAATCTTCAAATTCCGCACAGCTAATCTCAAACCTACTTGAAACTGTACGAAACAATGAAACACCCATACAGGCTTATGGCGTGGTGGAACGTTGCAAAATTCGAAAAAAAAATATTTGAGATAAATTGCATATTTATATTCTATTTTTTTTCATTTTTGTTGTAAAAATAATATTTTCTATGGTAAAATTCAGCATTTATATGTAAAAACATATTTTTGTTCAGTATTTATATTAATATGGTAAATTTTCATTATGTGTTATAAGACAAGCATACTTTTATATTCGATAAAGTGAACAAATATTTATGTTCAATAATTGCATCATGGGATACTTATAACATTTGTAACGAACGATTTCATTGGACCACACTATTTAGGCAGAAGGCATGCAATACTCTCAGAAACACTACTTTTGATTTGGTGACAATTTAAATACAAAAGAACACATGGTCAGCATTAATAATTTGCCGTGGCTATTTCTGTGGTACTGTAAATACTTTCACTTGGGTAACATATTATAGGAAAATCAAATTATGACCTTTTGCAGCTGATAGATTTTCTGTTTTCTAGTGAAGACAGTTTCTTGTCCCACTGTTATTTAGTCCTAAGAACAAAAATGAATTATGTATATATCCTGGTGTTACCCACATAAGAACAATTATCATTGGCATTTTAAACTATCCATATTAATATAAAATTAAATAGGTTTTAAATATGCAACATCTCTTTGAAAGTAATGTACAAGAAAGAAAGCATAATCAATTAGCGGTCGCTAAATACAAACTGATATGGCATATGTGAACTGTAACCTCGGCCTGACTCTGAATATTTATTTCAATTAATTATTTTCAAGAGGAAATAAATAAATAACAATGTCAATTTTTAGCTTATTAATATACCTTATTTGTATCAATAATATCGTGTAACGTTCCACTGCAATAAAAACAGCTGAAAAAAGTGTTTTCCCGGAGGGTTCAATCCGACCAATTGAAGACCACACTCTAGAATGCACGTGTCTGCACACTCTGTTAGTCAGCGGATAATTGTCCTATTCCGTCTGTGTGTTTTAATATTAGCTGTTAACCCTTTACCCAAGATAAACCTTTACTAACGCTCTAGCTTATCGATGTCGATATCGATTATAATTCTCTCATAATCGATTAACAGAAGAGTTCGAACGCACTCCAAATAAAAGTACGGGTTCCGGCTTTTACAGTTATCCGGCGCCGTAAAGGGAAACAACTCTGAAAATTAAAATTGCTGCCCGTGAGATTTACGAGCATATTAAATAGAAAGCTAGTGAATATTTTTTATTTTTGTCCTTGAAACACCAAATATTTTGTAGAAAGTGGCAGCAATACCCTATAGTATCGAGTAATTATCTAAGCTACTAATCAAAAACCATTAGTGAACCGTAACACTGCGTAGATAAAAAAAAAACCCGATCATCATCGTTGAAAATTATATCGGAAGTGGCAACCGATTCCCCACCGAAAGATCGATTATAATTTGCAACCGATTTCGCAACCACTAATTAAACATTTTTACTTTTGAGCATGCCATACAGCTGATTGAGCTGTGGATAGCGTTACTGGGGTCTGTGCAGTTTCATGTCACCCTCATTCATTTGGAAATGCATTGCTGCCTTTGTTTCTAGTGAGATGAATCCATAAATCGGAACATAAGCTGCGTGTCTCTTTCTCTTTACCATAATCCGGGAATTTTGTTTTAATGGCTTATTCGTAAAGACATGTTTACCACAGATTCATGATCTGCCTAAGTTGTTAGAGTGTTGTTAGCAAAATATGAATGAACGGTTATACATCTAATGAGATTACTTAACGGCAAAAAAATGAAAACGCAGGTATTTGATAGATACCAGTACATATTACTGACCTATCAAATACCGGCGTTTTCATTTTTTGCGCTTCTAGTAATCTCATTAGATGTATAACGTTTCTGTAACGACCGCAGGGGTAGAAATATAAGCGCTTTAACCAGCCTCGCTGCTGGGTTAACTCTTTAGCGACGCGGTTTCAGCGGCTTCCAGATTTGCGCGGTTCGGTTACGCAACGGTTACCGTGGGCTGGTGTACGGATGGGTTGACCGTTGGGGAGCGCCAGCCTGCGTTACATTGGTGGCAGCGGTGTGGATAGTAAACTGCAGGACTGGAGTTGCGTGCCCACGGAACTTCACCAGGCCAAGTCTCGGGACGAGACTTCTCGGAGGGGGGAGTATGTACCGACCGCAGGGGTAGAAATATAAGCGCTTCAAAACAGCCTCGCTGCTGGGTTAACTCTTTAGCGACGTGGTTAAGCGGCCTTCCCGATTTGCGCGGTTATAGCAACAGTTACCGTGGTCGGTGTACGGATGGGTGGACCGTTGGGGAGCGCCGGCCTGCGTTACATTGGTGGCAGCGGTGGGATAGTCAACTGCCGGACTGGAGTTGCGTGCCCACGGAACTTCCCAGGCCAAGTCTCGGGACGAGTCTTCTCGGAGGGGGGGAGTAATGTAACGACCGCAGGGGTAGAAATATAAGCGCTTTAAACCAGCCTCGCTACTGGGTTAACTCTTTAGCGAAGCGGTTTCAGCGGCTTCCCTATTTGCGCGGTTAAGCAACGGTTACCGTGGCCGGTGTACGGATGGGTGACCGTTGGGGAGCGCCGGCCTGCGTTACAGTTCATTCATATTTTGCTAAAAACACTCTGACGTACATGCGGCTTGCGCGTGCCCACGTGATCTGACTTTTCTCCGAAAAGCGTGTTCAATGTTCGCTGGTGACCAGGACATTTGCAATCAGTCATTTTGCAGACAAAAGCGGGGTAGTAAGAATAACACTGAAATGATTTTTCGGATGTCTATAGATCAGTAAGATCGAAAAACTTGCATTTCCAGGAGTAAAAGCCATTTATAACATGGCTTTTTATCTATTTATAGGATATACAATAAACATTGTTTCATGCTTATTTTTGTTAAGATTCCGTCATGTTTAACGTTTGATTTGTATTATTCTGTTTGACAAAGGGTAAAAGCAATTCCATACAGAAACTACCTCCTTTAACTATTAACGTGGAAAGCATACACTCTCTCTTTCGCAAATTTAATGAATTGAACAATTGAGTGCCTTTTTGTTCAGAAATCAGCAAGAGAACAATAAAGTTGTGCCCGTTTCTTACTTGCAAAATCACATCGAAAATAATGCCATGCAGTTTTGTACAACTTCAAGAAGAGGAGTACAGTGTTTCTCTTGTTAAAAAATGACGAGATTGCCATACAGTGCCGTACAGAATGTCATACACTTTAGTGGTTTCTCTTCTCAGACTTT
>CM017571.1:22865669-22895669 GCA_007844125.1 Sinonovacula constricta
CGTAATGCTGTCCCCTTAGCCCCCAAGCATTAAGAGGGAAGCCACCACTACCAACTTTAAAGTCTTGGTTGACCTGGCCGGGGTTTGAACCCACGACCTCCCGTCCGCAAGCCGACGCTCTACTACCTGAGCTATTGCGGAAATATTACATCAGGTGATATTAAAGTTATTGGCTTGACAATATGCACTATCGCCCTGACAGTCATGTGTTATTATTTAAAGAAGAATGAACCTGATCTGTGTTCTGGGGTCAGCTGCCTAGAGACAACTTCACAGAAATCTGGTTGTTTCTTTGGGAACAAAGACTTTCTGGACAGATCAATTTGGAGAAAGGACCCAGTTGGTCTCAAGTAACCTATTTGATTAACTGTTTTTGAGTCTGTCCATCCTAACCTGTTTATTAATTCCCATTCTGTTTAATGATTCCCATTTGTATGAGATTATGGCCCGATTTTGACTTGTGTTGGTGCCAATCAGCTTTTTAAGAGAATGATCAGGTAGAAAGGCCTGAAATCTTAGCTTTCTAAGGATAATCTGATTTGGTTGAAGCAAACAGTGAAGATTCTGATCAACCAACTTCCACTGGAAGCTTTCTGATCACAAACTTTACTTTTTGCTTCAGAGTCCTTAGCAACTCTCTTGTAATCTGTCTTTGACTGTAAGGTGTTTATAGATTTTTTGTACTGATAGGGGTTTAACCTACAAATTTATTGGTAGCCTGTTTAGCAGGTACTGGTATTGATCAAGCTGAAGCAAATAGTGTAAATCTAGATTAGCCAGCTCCCACTGGTATCTGTATAACTAAGGTCTGCACTATTGGCTGTATGATGACTCAGTTGAAATAAGTGGAAGATTTATTAACCTGGAACCAATGACCAAACTTTGGAGTATCAGAATTGGGTGCTTGATTCTAAGGTTGCAGTTCTGTCACCTGGTATTCTATTGTTAACCAAAATTAAAGATAATGAATGTCTAGAAGATACAACTCTTACCAGGAAAGAAGGATTCAATGACTGCACATTTGTAGGGCATATTATTATTTTTATTATCCCTTTTTATTGTCACTTTTCCCCAAGGAGCAAAGAACTTGAGTACTAGTATATCATAATAGAAAAGGACTTAGCAATTGCACATTTGCATGGGGTACGATATATTACCCCAAGAAGTAAACAATTTGACCATTGCACATACCTTCAAAGGAGCTCATTCTCATTTATGAAGAGTATTGGACTTGGCTTCAGCACATGCCAGGAATTTTTTTTTAACTTTCTTCGAAGAAGTAAATGACTACGATTGCCCAATATCTTATAGGGATATAAGACTCTTCCAAGAGTAAAGAAATGACTTCTGCACATGTCAGGACATTTTTGTTTTCAAAGAAGTACAGGACTTAACAATTGACCATGTTATTGGGATATGTGACTCTTCCAAAAAGCATAAAGGATGACTTCTGCATATATCAGGCCATTTTATAGTACAGGGAGGGATACAAGACCTTTTCAGGAAAAGTGAAGGACTAACCTCCTGCACAATATCACCAAAAGTGGATTTTTAAGATGTATCTGAACTTTACACCTGTTTTCCTCCATAATGAGAAAAATACTGTTGAGCCCTTTTGGCATTTAACTGATGACATGTGATGTGTTTTTACACAAAGAAAGGACTTCAAAATAATAATAACTGCATTATATATATTAAAGGGGTTTAGTACTCCAACAGTCAAGGATTTTATATGTAGGAAAAAAAGGACTTTACTACTGCACTTTACCTTATAGGGGTATAATTTCCCTCAAAGAAGAGTAAGGGACTTGACTTCTGCACATTTAAGGAGATTTTGATGATTTTCCCAAAGAAGTTAATATAAAACACTTTCAGAAAAAGTAAAGGAATATGCTTCTTGTACATTTTCCAACAGAAAAAGAGACTGGAATATTGCTGATATGTCAAAGGAAATTATATAGGAAATTATGCTTCCATCAATTAAAAGACCTCACTACTGCACATGTCAGTAGACGTATTACTTTACACAAGGATTAAAGGACGTAACAACTGGACATACTTCAATAAAGATTATACTCTTTTCCAAACAGCAAAAAAAGACTACTGCATGTATGGCAGATATTTATGTTAGTTTTTAATAGACATACAATAATCTTATTTATTAGTTAATAAGACTTAAATCCAATGAGCACTCTATTGCTTAAAATGCATACACGTTTAGCTGTTCATTATACATACTTATATTAATGTAATGATATTTATTTATATGTTGAAGTATTTACTTATATAATTATATATATATATATATATATATATATATATATATACATGTGTGTGTGTGTGTGTGTGTGTGTGTGTGTGTGCTTGTATATAGTATGAATGGCTTAGGTTATTTTTGTATGAAGATCAGTATTAATTTGCATCCATATCAACAACTGGATGTTAGAAAAAGATCAAATATGAAATGGAAATGTACTGCACTGTTTTCTATGTCAGAAAAAAAATGTGTTTTCTTTTGTGTTATCAAGAAATATTGCAACTACCAAACTGTTACATTCATTATGTAACTCTCCTTCAATGTTTTTTTGCAACTTATATCACTCTGTTTTACTGCTTTTAAAATTAATGAAACTAATGATATCGCTCTGTTTTTCTGTTTCTGAAACTTATTATTGACTCTGTTTTTTGAAACTATGTCACTCTGTTTTAATGTTTTAGAAACTAATTATATCTCTCTGTTTCAATGTTTTTGAAACTGTATCTCTCTGTTTCAATGTTTTTGAAACTGTATCACTCTGTTTTAATGTTTTAGAAACTGTATCACTCTGTTTAATGTTTTTGAAACTGTTCACTCTGTTTTAATGTTTTTGAAACTGTATCACTCTGTTTTAATGTTTTTGAAACTGTGTCACTCTGTTTTAATGTTTTTGAAACTGTGTCACTCTGTTTTAATGTTTTTGAAACTGTATCACTCTGTTTTAATGTTTTTGAAACTGTATCACTCTGTTTTAATGTTTTTGAAACTGTATCACTCTGTTTTAATGTTTTAGAAACTGTGTCACTCTGTTTTAATGTTTTTGAAACTGTATCACTCTGTTTTAATGTTTTTGAAACTGTATCACTCTGTTTTAATGTTTTAGAAACTGTATCACTCTGTTTTAATGTTTTTGAAACTGTATCACTCTGTTTTAATGTTTTTGAAACTGTATCACTCTGTTTTAATGTTTTTGAAACTGTATCACTCTGTTTTAATGTTTTGAAACTGTTCACTCTGTTTTAATGTTTTTGAAACTTATCACTCTGTTTTAATGTTTTTGAAACTGTTCACTCTGTTTTAATGTTTTTGAAACTGTATCACTCTGTTTTAATGTTTTTGAAACTATATCTGTTTTAATGTTTTTGAAACTATATCTCTCTGTTTAATGTTTTTGAAACTATCTCTCTGTTTTAATGTTTTTGAAACTGTATCACTCTGTTTTAATGTTTTTAAACTGTATCACTCTGTTTAATGTTTTTGAAATATCTCTCTGTTTTAATGTTTTTGAAACTGTATCACTCTGTTTTAATGTTTTAGAAACTAATTATATCACTGTTTCAATGTTTTTGAAACTATATCACTCTGTTTCAATGTTTTTGAAACTGTATCACTCTGTTTTAATGTTTTGAAACTAATTATATCACTGTTTCAATGTTTTTGAGACTATTAAACAAAACAGGCTAATATTTTTTCTGAACATACATTACAAGGCCTCATGTAGAATGTATCAATTTGTACATAAAAATTAATTGTAACAGCTGGTGTACAAGTTGTTCAGAGCATTTTGTACTGTTAAGAGCATTTTGTACTGTTAAGAGCATTTTGTACTGAAAAACAGTCAACTCTCGTTTATTCAAACTGTCAAACTGTAATAACATGGGCTAAAGAATGCCAAGGCTAAAGTAAGCCAAACACCTCTGACTCATCTAAGTGGAAAGTTTCCTCATAGGAAGTGCTCATTAGAATATAACACTCCAGGTACTTTATTATTAATCTATATTAATTTTATACAATAAAGATGCATAATATATATGCATGTATTAGTCAGTATTTGATCCATGTGTGGCCTTACATAAGCTTAACTCAAACAGTTATAATGCCCAAGGCTTATTAAACCTATCATCAAGCATCCAAAAGTCCATGCAACTGCAATGAGCATCAAATCTTTATTATGAAAAACATGGAAAGTAATTCTGGCCAAAATACATACTTGTAGTTTAAAACAAGATGGCCATGATGACCCTTCAGCGCTCATCTGAGTGCTGTAGATATTTGACAAAATTAGTAATATCAGCAATGTTAAAACAGACCAGAATAACTGTAATATGAAGACAAAAGCAACATTTGTGCAGTTTCATTTTTTACTACATTGCTTTATTATGGAAAATAACAGATCACAATTCTTAGACCAATCTTGCTAAAAGGCCATCTAAGGAACATGTATACTGAAAGTTAAAGCTCAAGCTATTGTGATTTCTGACAAGATTTTTAAGTTTCCTATAAAGCCAAAAAGGAAAAAATGGTCACACCCCTGGCAACCATGTTTTCTGACAAATCAAAACTCTATAAACAATTGATACAAAGCCACTAAATGAATATGTATACATTAAATCAAGGCTCTAGCACCTTGTAGTTTCTGACAAGATTTTTACACTTTTTCCTATACAGCCAAAATGGTCACTCCCCTGGCAGCCATGTGTTTTGTCGGATTAATATTCTTTGCACAACCATGATACAGGGCCACACAAGAAACATTTATACTTATAATATCAAGGCTTTTTCTCTTATAGTTTCTGTCAAAAAGATATTCAAAATATTTTAATATAACATTTACCAAAAAGAGCCGCATCCCTGGCAGCGATTTTTTTTTTGATGATCTGAAATTATTTGAACAAACCTAATTCAAGGAAGCCCAAGAAACATCAGGAAAATGCCACACCACTGGCAGCCATGTTTTGACAGAACAAATTCTTTGAACAATCTTGATACAGGCCCATTCAAGGACCATGTCAACCAAATTTCAAGCCTCTAGCTCTTGTAGTATTTGACAGGAAGATTGTCTTAAGTCTTCCTATAAAAAACATAAGGACATTGACCACACTCCTGGCGGTCATGTTTATGACGGAAAATCTCGGAACAATCGTCACAAAGAGCCACATGTATACCAAGTCTCAAAGCTCTATCTCTTATAGATTCTGACAAGAAGATTTCTTAAGTTTTCTTACTAAGCCATATAAAGAAAATGGCCACACCCCTGGCAGCCTTGTTTTAAGACATATCAAAATTCTTTTAACAATTAATGATGCAGGGCCACCCATGAAACATCTATACCAAAGAGCCATATGTATACCAAGTCTCAAAGCTCTATCTCTTGTAGATTCTGACAAGATTTCCTTGACAAGAAGATTTCCTAAGTTTTCTTATTAAGCCATATAAAGAAAATGGCCACACCCCTGGCAGCCATGTTTTTTAACATATCAAAATTCTTTTAAAAATCCTGATGCAGGGCCACCCATGGAACATGTATACCAAATATCAAGGCTCAAGCTCTAGTAGTATTTAACAAGAACAATTTTATGTTTTTGTATAAAGCCAAATGAGAAAAATGGTCATGCCTCGCAGCATATAAGGAAAATGGCTATGTCCTTGGCTGCCAAGTTTTTTTATGAACTGAAATTACTGGAACAATCTTGATACACTCTTAGAACATGGATACCCAATAACAAGGTTATAGCTCTTGTAGTTTCTGGCAAGAAGTTTTCAAAATATTTAAATGTAACCATGTACAGAAATTAGCCACACCTCTGGCAGCCATGTTTATTGACAGATCAAAATTCTTTGAACAAAATTCTTTGAACAATCTTAATACAGAATCACTAAAGAAACATGTATACCAAATATCAAGGCTCTAACTATCGTAGTATTTGACAAGAAGATTTTCTAGGTTTTCCTATAAAGCCATATGAGGAGAATGACCACGCCCCTGGCAGCCATTTTTTTAATACATGTACATATCAGAGTTCTCTAAACAATATTGACAATGAGCCATCCAAGGAATATGTCCAAATGTCAAGGTTCTAACTCTAGCAGATTTTTCACATGAAGATTTTCTAATGTTTCCTGTATATCCATGAAGAAAAATGGCCACACTTCATGTTTTATGTTAACAGATCAAAGTCATTTTACCAATCTTAATACAGGGCACCCAAGGAACAGGTTTACCAATTATCAAGGCTCTATCTTTTGCAAGGTCACACAAAAAGTTTTACTATAGGAAAATGGCCACTCCTCTGGCTGCCATGATTTTTAAGGATCAACATGATTTACCATACATATCAACAAACACAGAAATTGGAAGAATATTACAAAACTGTTCCAATTTATTTAAGTAACTTTTTTACTTTTTTATAAGGACAATGTTTGAATAAACGAGAGTCGACTGTGGCATGATTGGCAGCAACATTTCATTAAGGCTTACCGCCTCCGCCTGTAAACCCTCCCCTCCCGGTAGTTGACAGGCTGGCGCCGTGGTCGTAGGTCATACCTGAAAAATGCACAAGATTCTGAAACATTTTCACCTATTCACCAATATTCTAAGTTAACCATTATTTAAATTAACTTTAATACACTTTTTGTAGAATTGTTGACAAATAATACTTATTCTAAATTGTTTACTAACAACTGCATTCAAACTAAACATTTCCAATTTCTTGACGGTTTGCAGTAAATAGTACAGATCCTGATCAGATACCATGTGTCTGCTTAACCTTATATTGTGTGGGTTTAAGTCCCATTCGAGGCTAAGGGCATGTGGGAAGATCTACAAGCAGATATGCGGTGCGCCAGTGGTTCTTCACAAATAAAAGTCTGGGGTCTTCCTCTATCAAAGTAGCAGGATGTCATAACAAACAGGAACCACCCATAGCTGAGTGGTTAGAGTTTTGGAATAAACTAGAGCTACCCATGGTGGAGCGGTAAGAATCTTGTAGCTCCACAGCCCCTTATAGTGTGGGTTCAAGCCCTGGTCAGGCAAGAACATCCGTGTGGAGAGGTTTTCCAGCTTACCTGTAGTAGACCAGTGGTTCTATTCGGATATAAGTTTGGGGTCTTAGCTGGACATTGCCCATTATAACATAATTATGTCAGTGCAGTGTAACAAAAAAAAAAAATCTATGATTATAACCATATCTGGTCATTGTGAAATATTTAATAAACATTTCAAGTAAATGTACACCAAAACACATGTAATGAAATAAAAAAGTTCTAAAAAGCATGTCTTAGAAGTATACCAAATACTTAGCCTGTTGGTGACATGGTTGCAAAAATATCAACGAGTCATCACAGCAATACAGACACATTGTTAGTGATGTATAGCTTTCGTTAATTGTACAGTGAATAGTTTAACTGCAACACTGGAAATGCTATTTAAAAGTGAGGCTATCATATCACTGTGCAGAAAATTGTGATTTTCAAACTTTCACAATACTAAAAGCTATTTCACGAGACACTTTTAGACTTTTTTCCAAGCAAGCATTGCCTATGTGTTGGACAACCAGTCAAAACATTTGATCAAAGTAGAATCATTGTATACCAGCTGGTTTTTTTGTATTGTGTTATACTCATCACCCATCAATACACTGCATCGCAAACAAAACTACACATCATCATAGATGGGGGTGCTGTATTACTGATATACTGGTATATGGTGATTCTGACCTAGCTCAATATGTATCAGTTCAATGCTGGGGAGGTACCAATATTTTTATTTATGTTAAGTGTTGTTTTTCCATCATTTATTAATATTTTATTGTACTTAGGATTTTACCGCACACTGACAATTGGTCATATGGTGCCAAATATGATGTGTAACAAAAATAAATTAAAAGTAGGTTAAAATACTTTATCACATAACCTACCGCGCGAGCGTGAGGTAACACTCATGCGTTATTTTTGGTAACTCACTAGTTAGTTATCGTAGTGTGACGTCATTGTGGTAGAGTGACGTCATTAAGTATGTGTGGTGTATATGCCATTTCCTTATCACTTTGTTGTCGCCGTTTTATGCATTTTGTTGGACAATTTCATTTTAATTAATAAAGAGATAACATTTTAGTAATGCTATAAACGAATCTGTTCCCTTTGTGTGGAAAATGGTCGAGTAAAGACTGGAACTATCTTTTGTGCGGATTCTTCCAAACCTAATTACACATGTCAAGGCCGACTGTTCATACTATAAAAAGATTATGCATTGTAAACAAAAACAGCTGGTGTTTTGGTTATGTGATAAATAGAATCTAATATTCGTGTTCATTAGATACTAAAAATATTAAACTCGTTGTCTCGGCAGAGCCTCGTTTCATATTGTTTCATTCAACTGGTTTAATATATTCAGTACCTAATGACCACTCCTATCAGATCCTCTTTTTAATTAAAATGTAATGAACATTGAATATAAATCCAATCTTAAATGGACTAATACAAATTCATTAGAAGATTGATTCCAACTTAACCTATGACATGTTCTTCCTGCGTAGATTTCCATATGACCAACCGTTACTTGTTGCAATCGCACAGTTTAGCAGTTTATGAAATGTTAAGAAATATGCTAATTTAGGTCCATTTCAACTATGAGTTTAGATACTATACTTAAGATTTAAACTGGCTCCAACAATTGGTCAATGCACAAGTTGTAAGTCATAAACAAATAACTATCATAGATGTGTAATTGTTGAAAAATGGTGTTAATGCTTCAGCCTTATTTTTGTAGTCCTCACTTTTAAGGCTTTAATATTAAGTACGCTGAAATTGAAACACTTTTTTACAATACATGTATATACAATTTTATATGTATATGCACAATTTCAATCATAACACAAGCACAATACAAATTATTATTTGGCAACATTCAACATGCACTTCATTAGTATTGATTTACAACTTAGTTTGTATGCATTCATCAAGCTTCGCTGCTTCAAATGAGTGACACTGTATAATATGATTGGTAAACTATGATGGAGTTATATCAAATGGTTTGTAGAGCAATTAACATACTGACTTGTGAATCATAGAATGTTCTTGAAAATACTTAAGATACTTTCACAATAAAAAAACTGTTCTATAGAGTGAAGTTTCTTCAAACTCCTAGTCTGTGACATGGTTATAGACTGAATGACTTGCATAATTGAAAATGCCAACTACAGTTGGCGGCATGAAATATTTGTAAAATCATTGTGGAATTCATGCAAGTTTTGTACACAATTATCTGTAAATCATGCACCGATTATGTTTAAATTGCAGGGAAAAAAATGCAAAAAATAAGGTATATGGGTGATCGAACCCATTACCTCCCGATTGTGTCTGCAGTATGCCTAATGCTTTCTTCACACTCTTATCTAAAGCCTGATCATGTCACAGGTCAGCCAGCCATTTTGTTTTATCTTGTTTTTGTGTTTGACATACATCGCATCGATCAATTGTGATCATTATAGCGACATCAGACCCCAGACAAATGTCTTGGTGGAAGCACCAATGCACCAAAGGTCAGCTGGAAAATTTTCAAGCATTAAGTCCCTCGCCCGACCTGGACTCAAACCCATACAGTCTGTGATAGCACTGTCATCTTAATTCAATTGAGAAATGGCAAGCATAGCAAGTGAAATTTTAGATGAGCAATCTGGCGAAGTACCCAACTAGTGCCAGTTGGGGCTGCAATATCCAAATCAGCTATGTTTCACTGTGAAAAATAGTATGGTATATTCAATGCTTCTTGCACATTAAAGTAATCATCAAATTGAAGTAGTTCCAATGACTTTAAATAGCCAAAGTTCGACTGCAAAACATTAAAACAAATAGTTGAACGATTACTTACTTAATGACCCACGACCTTCGCGCCGCCCGTCTTCCGCGGGGGGGAGGTCCCTCAGGCGGAGGCTCCTCAGGGGCAGCAGCGAGGGGCACGGGGGCCTCCTCAGCAGCTGGGGGAAAGGCACGGGGGCTCCTCCCCCACAGCAGCCACATCAACATCCATCTGGTCTAAGGTCGGCTCCCAGTCCATTGCTTCTATGGGTTGGGCTGAAGATTGACATTATTTTACTACTATAGTAGAGTATACTTGAGGAAGATGTTCTAAAGATGTCCATGTCATGTAGATTATAGTGTAATCTTCGCTGTACAATAACCATTATCATGAAGACACGACATGGTACTACCCTTATATTTGCTTAGGAGTTATTCCAGTACCATTTATATGCTCCTAGACCTCCCTTACATTTAAATTGTATTCATAAACACTGCAAAAGAGCTTAAAAATTCAATAAATACATCCATACTTCAATAGTTTAGCATTACGATATCACTAACAATAAGATAATGTGGACACTTACTGGCTCAATTTTGGTGTAAAACATAAATATAAACCAGTGACAGAAACCGTCTTTGAATATTATTATTCAGCTGATTGTTGTACATCAGTCAAAACAAATCTCTTCTATTGTTATTGAGGCCCGACATTATCGTACTTTGTCAACTGCATTGTGCCATCTCAATTTTGGATAGGTCTTCAAATGTAACTGTACAGTCGAACCTCAGCTTTTCAAACTCGGGTTGTCGGAAATCTAGGCATTGATCAGTCCCAATCTTTTTTTTAATTTAATGTAAAAAACCCACTGATTATTCATTTACATGTCCATACATAAAGTGTCAGCGTTATTCATGGTCTGCCTTTAATGCTATCTCCTTATATCTTATCCAAGGCCAAAACATGTCATCAGTCGACCATTTTGTATCGTCACTTGTCAAACTATTATGGTAGGTTATTCCAGTAACATCAATGTTTCTTTCTTTTATTTGTTGGTTGAAATTGTAAATTTGGAAATGACCTGTTGTTTAGTTTGACAATCAGTATGATGTATAATCAAGCCGAGTGAAAATCCATTTTAGATTTACTTGTCTTCACTTTGTCATCTTAACTGAGAAATGGCAAGTATAGCAGGTGAAAACTTAGCTGAGCAATCTAGAAGAACCGAACAATTGGGGTTGCTGTCATAGTAGGCTAGTATCAATCTACTAAGAGAGATAACTAATATTTTTATTTAGTTTGAAAATTTGGAATCGCTTAGTCAAGAACTGAAAAAATAAATCTGATAAAGCTTACCCTCAGTGCGTGGCCGTTTTGGAGAGGGAAGTTCATCCTCCTCCTACTCCAGATCTTCCAGCTGTAAGAAAAGTGTTAAAAAAGAAACAATAAGTACAAGAGCTTTAGCAGAGGGACAGATTAGATCTAATATTCTACTGTTTTTAATAAGCTTTTCTTTTGGAAGTCATTTTCTTGAATCCACATGCAGATGTTACACTTTGCTGGAGACTGGCAAGAAATATACAGATCCTGGACAGCTTCCAAAAGGTGCTTGCTAATCTGGATCTTCTTGATTTGCCTGAACATGATAATTATTGTTACTGGCAACAACCAGGTGTCATTTATGGAGAAAGAACCCTCAGAATAATGGCTGAGTAGAACCACTGTTCTACTGTAGATCAGATAAATCCGAAAGTATATGAAATTATATCCTTCATACATGTATATTAAATGCAAATTTATTTTTTCTTATTGTAAATTTTGTATAATAAAAGAAACTTAAGGGCTTCATACCAGTGATACAGTTATCATTTTTATTTACAGGTGTAGTTTTTGTTTCTTGATATATTGCACTAACACCCCACAGGTTAACTGACCTCCCACATGAATGTCTGAGTAGAATCACAGGCACCCGCAGGTTAACTGACCTCCCACATGAATGTCTGAGTAGAATCACAGGCACCCCACAGGTTAACTGACCTCCCACATGAATGTCAGAGTAGAATCACAGGCACCCAGCATTAACTGACCTCCCACATGAATGTCAGAGTAGAATCACAGGCACCCAGCATTAACTGACCTCCCACATGAATGTCAGAGTAGAATCACAGGCACCCAGCGTTAACTGACCTCCCACATGAATGTCTGAGTAGAATACAGGCACTTGTAGGTTAACTGACCTCCCAGATGAATTCTGAATAAATCTCAGCACCCCCACAGGTTAACCCTCCAACGTACATGAATGTCAGAGTAGAATCACAGGCACAGGTTTACTGACCTCCCAGATGAATGTCTGAATAGAATCTCAGGCACCCCACAGGTTAACTGACCTCCACATGAATGTCAGAGTAGAATCACAGGCCCCACAGGTTTGACCTCCCCAGATGAATGTGAGTAGAATTACGGAACCCCACAGGTTAACTGACCTCCCACATGAATGTCTGAGTAGAATTACAGGAACCCCACAGGTTAACTGACTTCCCATAATTATGAATGTCGGAGTAGAATCAAACGCGCCCCACAGGCTAACTATCCTCCCAAATGTCTGAGTAGAATTACAGGAACCCCACAGGTTAACTGACCTCCCATATGAATGTCTGAGTAGAATAACAGGAACCCTACAGGTTAACTGACCTCCCACATGAATGTCTGAGTAGAAACAGGCACCCATAACTGACCTCCAACATGAAAGTTCTCACTCTGACAAGGACTCAAACACATGAGGTGAGGGGCAGATGAGTTATGTATTATAGATATATGTACATAAAGACAACACAGTGCATTTTTATAAGAAAATATTTGTAAAAGTCATATCCAACAGTGTGCCAATATTAAATATGTGTATGTCATATTTACAGATAATTACAAATAAATTATTAGGTCACTGGAAATGAAATTTTACCAAAATCTTAGTCATGCATTTAGTTAAGACAATTTTAATCACAAAGGAATGATAAGGTAATTAAAGTCATGACACCATCTGACAATCTTTTTTTTTACCTACTTTTGCTACAATGGGGATTTCCAATTAATATAGACTTTAAAACTTATGGATAACACTTTTTAATGCTTTGTCTTCGATACAATTATAAATTTGTTATATGTGTATTATAGATTTTACAGGTTAATTAATAAACTTAATTACATCAGAATGTAAAATCACTGAGACATAAATGGTATGTGCCATTTTCCCAATCTATGCAGTGATTTTGGAGATACACGCTAGACATCACTTGCTTGCAAATCTTCAACCTGTACAACAACAAAACTTTCTAAGATGACCAAGACTGTATTTCTCAATAAACCCAACTGAACTTTCTTGTACCAATAGGTTAAACAAGCAGAAACGTTCAGTTTCATATCAATCTTTTAACTAGTTTTTGAGATATAAGCTTTAGAAAACTAGTACATAAATCTTTAACCTGCAACCCACAAATTTCATTTAGTAGTTATATTTTAAGGGATGCATGTTATTGCAGTTTAATTTCAATTTACACAATTATTATGATATAAGCTATATAGATATGGACCTAGTAGAGCAAGTTGTTAAGCATCAGCTTGAGTAGGGGTGGAGGGCGGGGCGGGACCTTTGTCCAACCTAAGCTTTCTTGCTAAGGCTCTAGCAAATAAGAGTAATTCCACAGTCAGTAGACCAGGTGTTGGGATAGTGTGACTCGGTGTGGTACTAAAGGTATTCATGGCATAAAGGCAGCACTATATCTGCTTTAAGGGACAAATCTCTGGATATATGAAGAATTATTTGAAGAAAATGTGGATGAAGACCAGCAACACATAGCAGGTTAGCTGGAAGACATCATCACATGAAGTTCCCCATCCAACAAGTCCTCAACAGCTTTTTGGTGGAGGAAGATCCCAGACACGTCTTGGTAGAACCACAAGTCAGCTGGAAGATCTCGCATTAAGTCCTTCGCCCTGAACGGGACTCGAACCCAAGCAGTGATAGGCTAAGCAGTCAGAGGAGTTACAGATCAGGAACTCTACCACTATGCCACAGGTGCCCCCCAAAAGGACTTTTATATTCATTGCTGAAACAGCTGATTTGGTAGAGGAAGACACAGAAGAAATGTCTGGATAGAACAACCAGCACACTACAGATCAACTGGAAGGTCTCAAATAACGTCTTTTGTTGATGCCTTTCCCAGACATAGATCTGCATCATCCAGGTCAGGAAAAGGGACTCACACTTACAGAAGAATTGAAACTAACAGGAAATCATCAGCATGTGGTACATAGTTATGTACAAATGATATATCATTAAAAATTAGTATGTTAAAAAACTACAATTAACCAATTAATCACTCAGTAACAATTAGGTTGAATTTGATGTGGAAAATGCTTAAAACAGTATAGATTTGGAGGTAAATCAGCATTATGTTTAAAGAGACACTAGATCCTGTAAAATATACTAGATATAAACTAGATCCAGTAAAATATTGAAGTGATTGCAACAAAACTGCAATTAATTAATGTTCACAAGATTTGATTATGTATTTATAAATAAGATACTAGTATGCTTATGTGCTACATTTCTATTTAAGTTTTCAATGAGATCTATTAGTAAGCGGCTCAAGATCATTAATATTTCTTGTGTTTGTAGGAGGGTTTTTTTTCCTCTCATAATTTAAATGTTTTATCTTTCTTTACCAAATTTTTTTCCCTGGTTTATCTTTCTTTACCAATATTTTTCTCCTGTTTCAAAATAGCACCATGATTAGTTGGTCAAATATAGATATCTATTAAGAGCTTGAGCACAAATCTATTCCATATCTTCCAACAACATTCAACATAAATATAAAAGTCCCAAAAATTTATTACAATTTTATTGTTATTTTTGTTTTAGCTGACTTTTTATGTTAACTCCTCACATGGGCCATAACTCTAACCCTCCGTGATGAAAGGCCAAGCAGTCAAAGGAGTTACAGTACAAGTTGGCAGCTCTACCTCCAAGCCATGGGTGCCCACTAAATTCATTACAATATGGTTACATTTTTAATATTTAATGTACATTTTGCACATTATTTTCTTGACACGCGTATCAAGGCAGCTACCCTAAACAATGATGTACAATGACAACGTACATTTGTTTCTTTGTGAATTTATCAGATGAGAAACAACTTGGCACATGGACATAGTGTTCCTCACTCCTCTTATGAACACTTATTGCATTTTATTCTTTATACAGGTCAGGCAGGTAACCTTACAAAACCATGGAATTATTCAACAAATTCATAAAGGATTAATAGAACAAAAAAAAAATCAGAAAATAAAAGTCTTACCGGTCGCTTGGAAGTCTGGACCCCGCTTGGACCCGCTACAGGGCTATCCCTGTGGTGCGGGGCCAAAGCCGGAGGAGGGGTCTCCTCCCTCTCCATCATCGGCACCTCCACCTCTTGGCCTTGCCGAAACTCAGCCAAGAGGTTTCGAATGGGTGCAACAGGCTGCCTAACAGACTCCTGGAAGTACAAACAACAAAGTCCATTATGTAAAATCTATTAGTACTTATCAGTCGGAGCAATGCTAAGAAACATTCTTTTTAATAATGCTCTTTGTGCAACAACAAAATTACTTTACATAAAATTAACCATTTCAAGGTTTTTGCTAGTTTTGCATTCATCTTTTGTGCTGACTGTGTATGACAAATGTCGCCACACATGGTCAAAGTATCCTGATAGCATGCTAACCAGTCAAGAAACTACAATAACAATCAAAAAGCCTTGGATAATTACAAATCGTTTTTTGAATGTATGATTAGGAAAACCCAGCAAAAGAAACAACATGTTGGTGCATATGAGATCATCAAAATGACAATAAATGTTCTCATTATCTCTGACAATAGCAATAACAGTTGTAAATCTAATGAAACATAAATTGATCAATGAATCAATGAAATAGATAACCGTATAGTGTAAATGGTTGAATTTTTTTGTGTGTGTATTCTTCCAGAAAACAAAGTCACAACTTAGTGCATATTATTGCACCATTTTACACTTCTGCGAATGACCCCAGCTCTAGCATTCAAGCTCCCAGTCGTGACAAACAGCCACACACTTTGTCAACACTTTCGGTTGATATTGAGTAAATTTAGAACCAAACTTGTATCGTGTTACACAATGTTTTAAGCTATTACTGTATAAACATGTATTTCATAATAAACACAATAATCCCATTTTTTTATTATTTCTAAATTAGAAAAATTAAGACATATTTACAACATTACATCTACAAAAAGATTAATTTACAATACAATGATGGTTGATATGTGTAAATAAGATTACTTCCCTTATTCTTTTGACTATATGACAGGGCGAGAACTTTGGGAGAGGACTCCAGCTTACTTAAAATAAAGCTGTCGTCTAATTTGTTATGTTTATCATCCCATCAAGAGTATTTCAGTTATCTGGAGATGGTTTCCAATCGAGCAGATATAGTAATGCCTATACCATGTATAGCATGCTGTGAACACCTGGCATGAAAACACACCCAGTCACATTATCCTGACATCGGGCCAACCAGCCATGGAACTATCCTTATATTTGCTTGGGCGTAAGCAAGGGAGCTATACCACTACCATTTTTAATGACTATGGTATGTTGCAGACAAGGATCGAACCTGTGGCCTCCCATACCTGGAGCAGATGCTCTACCAATTGCACTACCAGGTATATTTCAAAAGTAAATGAATTCCATATTAATAATTGGAAGTGTACTCACCAGCCAAAGACTGTATGTCTGCAGTGGTGGCCTGGCATAAGGGTGCCTAGGAGGGGAGGGCCTTAGACCTAAACGCGGTCCAGGGCGTCGGGCACGCCAGTCTGCCTCGGGACGAGGGGCAGCTGGATGCGGCAGGTGAACCGGGCGTCGGATCACGGCTGGCTGACGAGGGGGAGAAGGCGGCGTTGATGGCGAAAAGAAACACCTCACAACAAGGACTACACACAAACTCACAAGGAGCCCCACCACTACACCAATCACACAAGCTAAAGTTAGCTGAAATACAAATAAAAAATAATAATTTTGTAAGACTTGGACCGAGGGCCAGTGCCAGAGATTTAGCAGATTTGAAAAAACATTGGCTAAACTCAAAATAAGATTGACAGATTTCTCCAAAATTGTGGGGCAATGATAATTTATACCCACAAAATATTGTGTAGTGAAAATGGTGAAAAATGACACTCTTGAAAAATTTAGCAACAAACTTGCCTTACATTGTTATTTTGTAATATAATGATTTTAGTCGCATAATCAATATCAGTTTATGAAAATAAACTTATAAACATGAAATGTTTTTTTTGTTTTTTAAATACATCACAGTGACCATTTATGATCATTAAAGTGACATCCAGCTCAGTTTGAGGAAGACCCCAAACAAATGTTTGGGTAGAACCACTGGCACACCGCAGGCTAGCTGGAAGACCTTCCCACATTTAGTCCTTTGTGTTTTATTGTTTCTCCATGGAACAAATTGGAGTACCATATAATTTGAATTAGTCTTTTGACAAGATTTGCAAAACTGTCCTTACTCTGCCAACATTAAGAAAAAACCTTCCATGATTTAAACAGAAATCAGCATTCAATGAACTGATTGAGAAACTGACTTTATCCATGCCCACAATATTAAAGGATGTAACTTAGAAAAACATTAACAAGCAGATGATTGTCTCCACAAACTGGTGCAGTTTCATCTATGATAATTATAATTTGTATTCATAAAAGCATGTACAAATTATTTAAATTTAATTAAATGAAGAGGTTTAAATGCTTCTGCAATTTATGTTTTGGTCTATTGTTCATCAGTCAAATGCTGAATTTGTGTTTGTTGCATTAGGAAATCAGCCATTCTTTATATATATTATTTTGATATGGTTAGCCATTTATACACAGGTGTTTTCTTCTATACTTGTTGTCAAAGATCATACAAACTAGCAAATGTGCAGAAAATGGGGTCTGTTAGAAAATCATCTCAGATATGACTTAATAATCCTGTTTAAGTGTATAGTGTGGAAAAAGATCAGCCAGCTCCTATTAGTATGTGAACTTTGTTATCTGGTTGTAAGCAAATAACCGTTTTTTTTATATTGGTAGATTGGTTTTGGTTACATAAAACTTTTTTAATGGAGGTAGACCCCAGACAAATCCCTGGGTAGAACCATCAGTTCACTGTATTGGTAGTTTTGAGGATACCAGGATGGTGGAAATGTGGACTATAATATTCAGGGCAAGGCTAAAATCAATCTGTCAATGGGTCTATAAGGGAGCAAGTCTTGTATATGTGTCAAAACTGGTGTTCGAAAAAGTATATAAAACGATGTCAAACTGACACATTACTTTTTCATTTAAGAAATATGCTTAGTTTACGGATAAGCTAGGTACTTATGCAAAAATTTAAAGGTGTCTAATTCTAAGATAGTTTGACATGTCCAAAGATAACAGATTATTAATAATGAATAAAATATGTCATTTTACAAAGGCAGCAAAGTATCAGTGATCCTTATATAAAGTCCTAAAAATGACCATTATGCAGTGATATGCATTTAATTTCTGAGATTTTTGTTGAACCAAATTAGTTTGTTTATTGGGTTTATCATCCCACCAACAGTATTTCAGTTATCTGGAGATGGTGTCCACTTGAACCAGATACAGTGCTGCCTTCACTGTGTATAGCATGCCATGAACACCTGGCATGATACCGTACCCAGTAACATTATCCTGACACAGGGCCAACCAGTCATGGAACTATCCTTATATTTGCTTGAGCATTAGCAAGGGAGCAACTAATTGCACTACCTGGGCTCAAAATAATTATTTTCAATACAAAAATATGTGCATTTGTTGAGTTTATGTTCCTTGATTTACTGAGACAAACGCCAATTATTATTTTGTTACAAAATCTGTTCAAATTTACTTTATTGTTAATAAAGTTATGACATGATTTCTTTATACTTATTGAACAGTAATAGTACCATATGTTTTTATTATTGAAGAATGACCAGATATCATTAATTAGTTTAGTCTTAGGCCTTTATTCACCAACCATTCTTTATTAATAAGAACAGCTTTATCACTGATTTCAATTTACACTATTTACAATTGATTAAATGCTTAATTTCTGAAATTTTGCACTGAGAATAAGTTACAGATCATGTTTGCTGTTACATGGCACCTCCTGTTCAAGTAATAAAGGAGCTAATAAACAGTTGGTGAATAAGAGCTCTAGTTTGGTGTGTTTGGATCACCCCTTTACAAGCTGTCAACCAATTTAGAGAATTGGAATTTTTCATCAATTATTTCCTTAAAATACAAAGCAAACTTCAAAAACTTACCTTTTTGAAAGATTAATTAAGGTAGAGCAAGCCTAAAGGACACTTTGAATAAATGAAAGTGAACTGTGGATATTGTTGTGAACTGAGTATTTCTGTGTCTGCCTGAAGAGAAATATGCTTGCAAAATTAAAAAAGAAACATAATTCAGAATTTTATTTCTAGGCATTTTTCTTACTTAAAAGTCAACATTTCTTGTCAGATATATGGAAACAGAAAACTATTCACCATATATTATTATTATTAACCAATTAAACCCCTTCTGATCTGACCATTTGTCATGTAATGTACCTAAATAAATAAATCAGTGAAGTCTAAGTAATTGATACGTTTCAAATTATGTTGGCTGACTTTGCCAAATATCAGACTTTGGTTATGTAAGACACTTCTTAAATTGGCATTTTTGATATGTAGAAACTCAAATTTGTAATTTTAGTGCACTAACAATACTTTCAGCCTGTTTATGAATACTCTTCAGTTGAAGGTGTTGTATTGGACTTGCTCTACCTTAATGACATCCATCCTTCTCATCTTAAACAAGCTGAAGTACGCCTTTCTTGACTCTCTGAGCACCTTATGGGACATCATCTAAAATGTTTGATTTATAATAATATTAATATTAATAAAAATATGATAATATTAATAAAAAAGATAAAACCAGTGAAAGAAACATTTTATCATTAACTCTTAACATGTTAGAATTATATAATAACATGACCATTTCTAATATAAACTGCATTACATTTAAACAGTTTAATTTTATTTAATTAACATGATTTCACCAAAACTATGCTGGATAAATTTATCTAAATAAAAATGACACTTACACACAAGAAAATATATGTTAGAGGGTAAACACATGATTTATTAAACATGTGTAAATTTTCATCATGGATACTCAACAGACCCCAGTATAAAGTGACTAACAATATGAAAAACAAAAATGTTTAAAAATAAAAATGTATACATACAAAATTATACAAACTAGAGCTACTTTAAACTTCTGTTGAGGTCAGTTTGTAATATAAACAATTCAAATGAAAAAGGAATTTTGACAAAAGAAAACGTGCATGTTTATGTTGCCTAGGAACCAGAAATAGATCTCTTGTCGATTTAACATCACATTAATTTAGTTAAGTATGGTATGAAAATGAGAATTCAACAAACTCGACTATGTATCATAACAATGGGATGGGATTAGCCGCCATTTTTGTTGATACTGTGCAGTGACATTTCTATCATTATAGCACAGGGGCACTTATGAGGTACCAAGGGACTGAACCCGGTCGGTCCATTATATTGACACCGACGAGTCAGGCCTAATGCTGTCCCCTTAACCCTGAGCGTTAGGAGGGAGGCCACTACTGCCAACTTTAAAGTCTTTGGTTTGTCCCTGCCGGGTTTGAACCCCCGACCTAAGCTATTACGGCCGGTCATAACAATGACTACTTGCATAATGAGATATAAAGAACAAAAGGACATGTGTCTTGGAGAGCATGAACTGATCTGGCAGAAAAACCAGTTTCCAATTGAAGCTGTCTCATAAGGACCTACACTGTCAGGACCTAGGATTTCAAATACATTGAAAGAATCTACACTGACAGGATTTACACTAACAGGAACAACACTGTCAGCTGCAGTCTCAAACTGAAGGTTTTTTTTGTTTCCTTTGCATGCATTTGTTGCTAGCACTTCAGAATTTAATTTGAAATTCTGATGTAGGTCTACGAAGCATTTATAATTCAGGTCATTATCATTGTGGAAGAAAAAGATAAAGTAATTTTTTTACCTTATTACACTTCAGGTCACATTTCAGATGTCCCAACATTGGTATGCTGTGGAAGTGGCAGTTGATCAGCTTGTTTATGATGATCTGGATGGTGTCCAACAATACTGAACTGAAACTTAGCTAACTCAAGGAAAGTTTTATTGTAGACACAGAATTTCATACTTTCAAGCTACAGCTACACTATCTTTCATTAAAAAATTCAGATCTGGCTTCTCAGCCTTGTGGGTTTGAGTTCCCTTCAGGAGAGAAATTTGGGAAGTTCTTCCTTTTGACCTGACATTCTACCCAGGCAACAGGAATTTAGGAAGACTTTGAACAATGGCACTTTAATATGCAGGAAAATGTAGGGATATAGAAGTCAGTTGACAGCCTGTATCATTAATCATATTCAAGTTAGCGCTGGGACTCAAAATGGCAAATGGGCCAATTTGTTTGCATAACTGTAAACCTATACAAGGGGCATTCCATAAGTTCGTAAAATGGCATTTCTTTTAACCGATACTCCATTGATTTATATAATTAGGCTGTTTTGTTTTAGTTGTAATCCTTTCAAATATTAATGAACCTTTTGCTTCACTGTATTCTCTTACAGATTTATTCAAGATACTCAGGTGCTGGCATTACTGCCTCTATGCTTTCTGGAGTAAAAACGTTTTGTTGTTTTTAGCATTTTTATTAATTTTGGAAAATTGTGGAATGTATACCTTATTTTAATTAAATCAACGACCCATTATGTTTCAGCCTCATTATGTAAGCATTCTAATTCATGAATTTCAGATGAATTTCAGAAGGAAAATAATCAAGCATGAACCTTATTTTTCAGTATGCCCTTTTTTCGTAAAATTTGTCCACAGTTTTTAAACTACTCATTGAGGCAATGTACTGGCACATGCTCACTTAAAGCAAGAAAAAACACGCACCAAAAAAGCATTTGTCTGAACCAGTTAATCATCCCCTTAGTACAGGGATGTCTCAACAGAATAACAGATTTAATTTATTTCTAATTGAAAACATTTAATTTTGTGAAATTACGAATTTATAAAATTCCCCTTGTATAACCAGCTTTATAAAATGGCATATATTAATTCATACCAATTTATTGTTCCATGATTTTGTTGGCACCTTACCTGTATTCTAAGAAAAGCACTTTTAGAATGAGGTGATTTAGAGGTTTGTTGCAATGACGATTGAAATACAAAACTGAAATAAATTAATTCTGGTTGTAAATAAAACCTTTAAAAGTGACATCATTTACTTTTTTATATAACCATACAGATGGCTAATCCCATCAACAAGCTTTTAGTTATCTGCAGACAATGTTCACTGTTCTGCATTCACTGCAATATCAAGCCATTAAACTTCTATATTTATTACACCTACATTACATTACAGTCTACAACAACCAGTCATATTATCCTGTCTCTGGGTTAACAAGTTATGGAACTAAATGATAAGAGTCTTGATGAATGAAGCTACCATTATTATGGTTGTTTAAAAATATATCCTAGATACAAAATATCATCATCATAGCTATTTAAAAAGCCCAAGACAAATGGCCGGGCAGAAACACCAAGCAGAGCATGTCAGATAGAAGCCCCTACACTCTAATCCAAAGTTCCAAGTCAGCAAACATACCCTTTGGCCACAGGCAATCCCATCCACTATTAATGACTCTGGTTCTAGATTTTAATCCAGGGCCTCATCTTTCTAGAACTGACCAAATTTTAATTACATGACATAATCAATATACATCATTTATTTTCACAATTTGTTTGTTTATTGGGTTTATCGTCCCACCAAGAATATTTCTGTTATCTGGAGACGGTGCTTACTTGAAGCAGATATAGTGCTGCCTTCACTGTGGTATTGCAAGCCGTGACCACTTGGCATGATACCACACCCAGTCACATTATCCTGACACTGGGCCAACCAGTTGTGGAACTACCCTTATATTTGCTTGTGCATTAGCAAGGGAGTTATACCACTACCATTTTGTTACGATTTTGTTATGTTGCAACCTGTGATGGAACCCAGGGCCTCCCATACCTGGAGCCCACGCTCTACCATTTGTGCTACCAGGTCCTGTTTATCACAATATAGAAATGCTTCTATATTAATTTTTTATATTTTATTATATTGCAAAAGATCACAAAAGTTAACTTTTACAAACTAAAAAAGTGCATTACAGCCTATGCTCTTTTGTTTTAAAGCTCAAGCTAATATATATAAGGCAAAAGGTAAAGCTAAGTAAAGAATTAAGAAACGTATCAATGACACAATTTTGGTCTTATTTCTGAAGTCCAGTAACCACTGGTGCACAGCTGATCAGCTGGAAAATCTCCCCTCATGAAAGTCAGACAGTAAATGTTGTTCATTTGGATGTAATGATTTCTTGTTGACTGTTTATGAAAGTTTTCACAAAAAGGTATTGTTAAAAAAAGACAATCATCCACATAAAACCATTAAACTGATCAGCACAATGTTTTGTTTTTGAGATAGCGATGTCCATCTATTTTGGTGGAGGAAGACCCCAGATAAATGTCTGGATAGAACCATCGGTGCACTGCAGGTCAGATGGAAGGCCTTCCCACATTAAGTCCTTTGCCCCGAATGGGACTCGAACCCACATGGTGAGACGCTAAGCAGTCAGAGGAGTTACAAATTGGCAACTGTACTTAGGCAAATAGTGTAGATCAAGATCAGTCAGCTCCTGTTGAAGGCTATCTGATCAGGGTCTGTACCGTTTGCTGCTGAGTCTCTAGCAAAATGTCTAGGCACATTTATATATAGATGTTAAACAAATAAGCATGGTTACTGTACAGACATCCAGATATTATTGGTGGAGGAAGACTCCTCAATGTCCTTGTAATACCACAATACACTACAGTTCAGCTGGAAATTTGTAGATTTCTCCTATTTAGGTGAGGCATAATGGCATATTAAGCCTGTTAAGACCTTTTTATATTTAAACTTAATTTTTATTAATACATTGCATGCAGTGACCAATTATGATGTTTGTTGGGTTTAACGTCCCACCAACTATATTTCAGTTATCTGCTTGTTTTGTTTTTGATGTACATTGTAGCGACTAATTATGATCATTATAGCAAATTTCAGCTTTTTGGTGTAGGAAGACCAAAGACAAATGTCTGGAGAGAACCATTGGCACACTATTAGTCAGCTGGAAGACCCTCCCACATTATGTCCTCGCACCGAATGGTGAGAAATTAAGCAATCAGAGGAGTTACAAATGTGTGACTACCACTTTGCCACGGGCACCCCCTTCAGTTATCTGGTTAACTGGAAGCAGATATAGTGCTGCCTTCACTGTGTTTAGTATGCTGTAAATTATACCAACACAACGCTGACCAATCATAGAACTTTCCTTATATTTGTTTGAGCATTAGCAAGGAAGCTACTAGGAGCTAAGGATCTATCGACTGCACTATCAGGTCCGGTACAAAAATTGCAGTGTAACTGTTCATTGTATAGTTATATAGCCATGTGATAGGGAGACAATGAGAACAGTCCTGTTAGCTCAGTTGCTAGAGCACTGACCTAGTTAGCGAAGGGTCCCTGGTTCGAAAACTCAGTCTGGCTGCACATTTTTAATCAAATGTTACAACAGCACCAACATAAAGGACATGTGACTGTTATGGAACAAGTACTTGTAGAGCATATGGTCTGTTTGGTGGATGAATTTCAAGTTGCCTGGGGTGTATATAGCTGTGTGTTAGGGAGAGAATGTGTAAGCTGTCCGGTTAGCTCAGTCGGAAGAGCAATCGCCCTGTTAGCAAACAATCTTGGGTTTGAGTACAGGAATAGCTGCATATTTTTTTCCTTATGTTACCGTTAGACCAACTTATACATATACCTCACATAACATATAAAAGGCCTATGAGTGCAGAATTTTCCATCTCAGAATCCCCTTTAGATTTAAAATGTATGGAAGGGGCTTATTTTACCACTGCCTGTGTTAAATGATTTTTTAAGGTTTTTGTTTCTGAAATAGGAGCAATACTATTGTGGTCATTATAACATCCAGCAGTTTTGGTTTAAAAACAAAAGTCAAATGTCTAAGAACCACCTGGGCACTACAGATCAGCTGAAATACACCTTATATTAAGACTTTTGCACTACCAAGGACTTAAACCCTTGCTTGCGATGCCGAGGAGTCAGGAGATTTACAAGTCCATGATCCTACCTCTTGACCAAGGGTCTCTATTTTTTACTGTACGCAACATTATGGGTTTTGGATTACTAATATGACATGAAAAACACACTAAAATGGGTCATTATGAAGTCTAAAATCACCCAAGATGAAAATGTTAGTAACAGTTTTCTTTATTTCAGCATCTTAAACTTTTCTTTATTTAGAGTAAAAATTTCAATTGACATTGTTTAATAATAGTGACACTTTAGAGTTGCTAGAACTTATAATCTGAGTTTTATATATATATATAGACTGAGATTAAGGATGCCCCAACTGTACCTGCATTTGAAAGTGGCCTAAACAAGTTTTATGCTTTTTAATTGATATTTTAGTTTAGTTATTTTTTGTTCTCATTAAAATTTCACAAGTAAATTATTAGTCTTAAATTGTCAATGTTCATGACTTGCGCCTGCCTTATGTAGTCAGTATTGACTTTTGGCAGTATAAAGTTGATATATATCATTCACTTTTTAAATGTTTTACACAATTTTAACATTAAATATGTCTCAACTTTATATTATAATAGGGATAACTATTTTTCTGTATAATTTATCCATCATGTCCATTGAAGACAGAAACACATGATTCTTCAGAAACTAGAAGGTGGACTTCACACTTTATCACTGCAAACAAGCCAGTTTAGAACAGGCTTACACTTGTAGGATTTATATTTATATTAATGAACATTCATCATATTTTGGTTTAACAATTCTGTACTTGTTGTATGCCAGGGACTAGGGACATGTCAAATAAAATTTATCAATTAACCCTGCTGTAAACTTTCTCACGCAACCCAACAGAACAAAATATATAGACAGAAAACGTGTCAAAATGACTCTTACGACGTTGCATAACCAATGTCAGAACAGACAATGTATTATTAAAGTGACGATTATTAACAAATATATCAACCACGTGGCTGACTAAGCAATTCACAGTTTCCGCACATTTCGTGCAGCACGAACAAAATGGCGGAGTGCTGCCGAGTTTCTAGAAGACGTTTTAATGATTTCGTCAATTGTACACATGAACAACTAATCAAAGTATATAAGTACAGAAAGGTGCCAACACTGTCATGGGAACAAATGGTCATAGGACTTGAGTGGGTGGATGTAGCTTGCGGTGGGGTATCGCAAACACACACGTGGCGATTATAAAGTAGAAACTAATTTTTGCAAAAATCAAAACAATAAATGCGAAACATGTGAATGTATGTGCCTAATAATTCTTTAACATGTAAATAACACATTAATTACCAAATAAATATACCATAGCTAACCAATATCAGTACAAAATATGCATAAAATTAAAAAATGCGAGAGCAAAAGAAAACACAACTTACTTCTGGAATCATATTCGTATAAATGCGAAAGCGACCCTATACCCATGGATCTCACGTGACATGACGTATATACAATACACACACCTAAGTAAATATTTAATTTCATTAATGGAATTATGCATATTTCAAAAAAAGGTGCAATAGGAAAATATTATAAATAAAAAACAATGATGTATAAAGTTTTATTACTATTTTTCTACACTGAGCACGTGATCACTGACATGAGTACAGGTGAGTTATGTTCAGGTAACACATTATCAAAGACCGTGTGGCGCAGTCGGTAAGGATGTCAGTACATTTTACCACTGGCAATGTGGGAATTTTGTTGTCTCAACCAACTTTTTTTTTCAGTTTTAGCTTTTAAATAGTAGTGATTTAAAGTGAATAGATTCGAACAGTAGTAACTTTAACAACATCAAATAAAAAACATATCTATATAGAAATTTTCGCCTAATCAGTAGTTATGGCTTAAATAAACAGATAACCACTCATCCCTCCACGGCGTGGGTTCGAGTCCCGGTCAGGACGAGAACTTTGATGTGAAGAGATTTTCTAGCTAACCTGCCGTGAGCCGGTGGTTTTACCCGGACATACGTCTAGGACATTCCTCCACCAATAATTAGCTGGAGGTCGCTAATAAGATCCTGATAGTGTCGGTGCGATGTAACAAAAAACCCAAAAGGAAGAATACATTTTAATTCGAATTAATCGGCGATCTGGACATGATTTCTAGCTAAGACCTATATCGTTAGACAGTACAAATCATGAACAATTGTTCTTTTAGAAATGTCTATTCTATCAAAGATGTCAACTTTTAAACATCAACTTCTGCTAAAATAGATAAAATAACAATATCTGACCTTTGTTTGGGGTATTTGTACATAATTTCTGCAGAAAACAACAACAACAACATTAGTCTAAGCTTTGAGAGTTTTCATCAGTATCGCAATTTTAGGGTAGTAAAATAAGAAAGATTTTGATTCTTGCTGTAAATAGACATCGACGTCACAACGGATGACATGGATGTGCTAAAACGTAAGTGGTCACGTGGTTTTGTTATTTTAAAAATAGCTAACTGTGCAACGTGGCTCAAATAGGAATATTACTTGTTTGAAATGACGATTGTGACGATAGGGCTATCTTTTCAGACAGGTGTAGGGCATCAATAAAAAGCATTTTGCGAGATCTGTTCAGGTAACAATGGTTTATTATGACCTATAATGAAAATATTTTTGGTCAAAACTGTCAGATACCACCTTTAAGCAACATTTGGAGAGATCTTTTCAGTTAAGAATAATTTATTTCGATGTTTGAAATGAAATGGGTTCGCACTTGCCACAGCACGAGCCCTAAACAGTTCAATACAATATATAGATTTTATTGGCGTAAACATTCAGTTCATTGCAAGGGCGGATCCAGAAAATGTTGAGATGGGGGTCCCTTGTGTGCTTTGAAGTCTGAGTATCGTGGGGAAAATACAGTCGGAGACCCTTCGTCCCCCCTCCTACTCCTCATCATCATTATCATCATCATCATCCACACAAAAAAACATTGTGAACACTATTGATACGCAAGCAACGAATCCCGCCTAATATCCTAATACAACATATAAACTGAATATTGTTAATGTAACAAAATATTGTGGTTGTCTTTGTCATATACACAAACAACTCATAATTTATTATTACGATAAATAAGGTTTCTTTATTACTAAATATATAAGTTAATGAATTTAAAACAAATTAGCAACAAAATTGATCGCCTTGCAAATGTCCTTTTTAAACAAGGATAGATATTAAAAGATATCAAAACTTTGCTAGTTTTATAGAACTGCGGCTCAAGTTAAAAAATAGCATTACTGCGAAATCTGTAACATTTTATTCCAATAACAATTGTAATTATGAAGACATTTGGTGAAATAATCTGATGACCTTCACCCACGGGTGTCGCTTGCATCATTAATAATATTATATCGACTTTCTGGGCAGATTTCTTTACACACCACCACTTTCTCGTTTAACTATTATGATCTACGAGGTTTTATGAGGGATCCTCAAATGTGGTATCCGCGTTTTGGACGGTTTTCTCTCATTCATCCAAATAATTATTATTACCTGAAGAGATCTTGCGAATATCTGTTTATTGATGCTCTATTTCCAAATTAAAATTCAGGTTTAACAACCCACTTGCCATTATAAAAACATGTTACCTATCCGAGCCACGCTGCAAAGTCGGCTATTTTTATACAAAGAAAACCACATGACCACTTAGATGTACTCTTCAGATAACGTTACATGACCATCTGACGTGATATTTATTTTAAGCTGAAATCTATGGAAGTGTATATCGCCAATATTCAATTTCTAATTTGGGAATTGCAACACTGCAGCTGAAATATGCTATTGGTTTGCACAAACACGTTCGTTTTCACATCTGTCTAATTCACATTTCCCGTAAACAATTTGGAAATTACCAATCTAACGTCACAGTTATCAAGTCACAAGTCCTATGTTCGCTTACAATTTACAAGTTACAAATCTCAGAAACACAATTCTCAAGTCACAAATTACTAATGTAAAAATTAAGACTTTACAACATTTAAACGCTAGGTGGCGGTAGAACATAAATACAGGTTTCACTAAGTTAAATATAGAACGGAATCATAGGCTCAACCATCCTTCAAATGTGATAAAATACAGGGGAAAAAACAGCGTCATTTGGCGTTAAATTGAACGCGTTATCATTTGCCAAAAGTACTTATTAATGTATATATTCAAATTCTGCAAGTAATGTTACCATTTAAGGTCTTTGCTTTCTTTAAACTTCATTCAGTCCAATTTAATATACTTATCGGACGTTTCCAGAAGTACGGAAGGGGATATCCGCCAATATTCTAATTACTATTTCTAACTTTCAATACACGGATTTGTCACTTTAAATGTAAAATAGTAAATTGCAACACCGCGCATGCTGAATACCGCTATCTAACTTTTAAGGTAGAGACAATGCATTGCTGCACCTCCGGTTAAACAGTATCAAAAAGGGTTAAAATGGAGGGTTGAGGATTTGAATTATGGTATGGGCACGCGTGGTCAACTTTTTTCGTCCTTCTTTTTCTCTTTGACAATTATTTCTGCATCACACTACCAGATTAAGAAGGAAACATGTAAAGTTTTTGTTTTTTATTTTGTAAAAAAAATTAGTTGCATGATATGTGCTAAATTTGATTACAAGTTTGTTAACTGGTATATTCAAAGTTAAAAAAAATCAAAACCATGTGGTGAAGTTATTTTATATTCTGCAGCATCAGCCAAACTACTTTATCGAACATTTTGGGCAACTCGTTTAAAATCGTGTGGCTATTAAGAGCTCGGGTTTGGTTTCATTGCATTAAGCACAGTAAACGGAAAAAATTAAACCAACCTTAAA
>CM017571.1:23500669-23734113 GCA_007844125.1 Sinonovacula constricta
GATGTTGAACTGGACTGATGGTTATCTTTGGGCCCTGATTTATGGCAGTTTTTAATGCTTTAGGCAAATTAACATTGTGGGTGCAATTGGTCAAAGATACCTCAGAGCCTTAACAGATCCTTAGATTTGTTATTTGTAGCAAAGAATCATACAATTGTGTAAAATCCACACCTATTTTTATCAGTAGTGCTGCTTAACAAGATGAAATAGCATGGTTTTTATTAAGAAAAGAATAACCTTATACATTACCTGTATAACTAATATATTTTGCTTTACCTTTGAATTCAGACCTACCAGCTTATAAAATTAGTCAAATGCAATGCAACAGAAAGCGTCACCTGATAGGGGGTAATCCCAGCTTGGTTTCTGTACTAGTTTTTCACATGTGGCTTTTGTGCAGGCTGAGTAATTGTGAAATTAAAGAGCAAATGCAAAAATGACCGAATCACCTGGCATAGCCTTAAAATAGGATTTAATGCACTCAAACGAAAACATATAAAGCTCAGCCTGTGTGCACTTGATAAAGGAGCAGAGGGCCAGAAAGTTTACTGTGGAGGCTCCCTGCTCCTCTTTCTTGCTTAGTTTTCACATGCTGCTTTTGATGAGGCTGTGCACATTATACTACACATACTATGGTTCATAACATCCCTCTACTGGCCTATAATCGGACCCCCACCTCTTCGGAATTTAAGGATTTGAGTATATGTCAAGCTGAGACTTACAAGCTTGCTGCTGAGATGTTTTTGTTCCATCGCCTAGACTGACCTTTTTATACCAACTGCACTCTCTACTTCTGCCATCAGGTGACACTATCATGGTCACCCTATATGTTTGAAATGTATTAAGCTTGAACTGATTGAGGGGCCATAAATTTATAGCCAGCAATTGTAGGTTAACCTTAATCGCTAGAGGTAAAAAGATTTTGGGTTAATGTAGTAATAAATCTGATTGTTGTCTTGTCGGAGCTGCAAGACACCATAAGCGATACAAAAAATTTGAATAAATGTGGTTGCCCATGGCTGCATTTTTATAAAAAGGTGGTGTCTTTAATTTGTGTGTTCTAGTCAGAGTTTCTTTCGTGTTGCAACCCTAGGCAAAGCATTATATAGTTGCTGACATATAACAGAAGCTCAGATGGAAAGCGGTGATACCAATAAGGGACTTGAACCCTAGATCTATTGCTAACAGGCTGAATGCTCAACTGACAGAGTTAACCAGGCCACTTACACATTCTCTCCAAATTACCTGGCTTCATACAGCTGTGGCAGCATGAATGCAAATGTAAAATAGGAAGAAAAACTATGCAGCCAATCTAGGACTCCGATTCTGGACCCATCACTACCTGGATGAATGCTGTGAAGACTGACCTCACTGGACCCCTGTACACAGTCTCTCTTGCTCACCCAGCTATATACACTTCAGGCAACTTGAAATCTGTACTATTTTCCTGCATGAACCATCTTGCTCAACAGGCAACTCACAAGCTCTTCCCAAGCACCATTATTGTAACAATGGCAGATCATTTACATATGGGGCTAATGTAACATAGAAAGAAAAGTGCGCAGCCAGGCTCAAACCTGGGACCTTTTGCTTACAGAACAAATGCGCTACCGACTGAGTGCACCAGTCTGCTCTTCTGACTATGTTTACCCTGACTGTTTACCGGGCTGTTTTTATCCCCTCAGCATTGCATTTTCCTTATAAATACCAATATAAAATATCAAACCAGCGGTGGTAGAGCTGAAGTGGAGCTTTGGCTCCAGGTACTGTGGGTGGGCTGGGGGGACAGGTTCTGACATAGGAAATGAATGACAAATAAATTTAAAAAATGGAAGTAATAGTATAGTTTCCTTGTTCTGGCTAAGTTTCATTTGTAGTTTCGTCTGTAGTTCCGTGACTGGTTGACCCGTGATCTCGAAAATGTGTTATGTTAGAAGAATTAAGCATGGAGTGCTAACTCTTACTTGCTTAACCCTATTAGGATAAGGTACATTTTCTATAAAGGAGGTGAATGCAGTTTGCAGCAATTTCAGGTTTAAGGAAAGTAGCATGGGTTTTAAAATGAATGAAAACTAAGGCATGTGATGGTCAGGTGTTTAGTATCATACATGTCAGTATGTCATACTTGACCCTACAGTCAATACTGGCATGGTATAATGGGCCAATAATGAATGTCATCAAAATGAGGTGGCCTAATTTATATGGTTAAATGATGTTCTTGGTGCATGTCTTGGCATATTCCAATGACCATTGTTTGTTCTTTTTCTGTGTCAGTGAAATAACTGTTAAAAATAATTTACCATTAGAATAATAATTTACAGTGGTAAAATAGTTTTTGAACATTGCATCCAGGAAAAAAAATAAATATTGTCATCTTCCTCTCTTGCCAGTATCATTTAGACAAAAGTAAATAATAATAAAAAGATGATTATACTCTTACAATGGTTTAATATTTTACATGCAGTTTGAAACATACATAAAATTAGTATATGATAATTTAAACAGATACCAGATTTTTTGGCATAAGCATGCAAGATTGATGTGCAAAAGTAATAACTGCATGAAAACCCCAAAACAACACATGATTATTTTATTACACAGAGAAAAACCAAGACCTCATTCTAATTAATAATTGAGGAAAAACTAAGACCTAAATATAACGATTATGTAACTAATGAAAAACCTCTTCCTAAATATAATACCTTGATAACTGAGGGGAAAAAAACAACCTTAATAAAATAGTTTGATAACTGACAAAAAACAAGGACCTTAATACAATAATCTGTTAACTGTGGAAAAAACCAAGACCTATATATAATAACTTGATAACTGAGGGAAAAACCGTGACCTAAATACAATAACTTGATAACTGAGGGAAAAAAACAAAACAAGACCTTAATACTATAATTTGATAATGACAAAAAACAAGGACCTACCATAAAGTTTTATTAATAAGACTCGGTCTTTTGCCCCAAATTGTGATAAAAAAGTTGGGGGTGTGTCTTATCCATGCAAAGTAAAGTTACCCCCTTTTTTTTCCCCAGACCAAAATTGACCTTTAGACTAAACCGACTGCAGAGACTATCGCCGATAGTATCAGCCATAGACAACTATTGTGCTTTTTAAAGGGAAAATTTGCGTTGTTTTTACCTCAAATTTGACATTTAACGTAAAAAGAGACATTTGAAATTGTTTCTTTAGAAAAAAAACCAAACAATATGCAGTAACTTTTTACATAAATATTACTTTATTCCAAGACCGGATCTGGTAGCGCAATCGGTAGAGCGTCGGCTCCAGGTACGGGAGGCCCCGGGTTCGATCCCGGGCCGCGACATACCAAAATTGTTAAAAATGGTAGTGGTATAGCTCCCTTGCTAAGGCTTAAGCAAATATAAGGGTAGTTCCACGACTGGTTGGCCCGGTGTCAGGATAATGTGACTGGGTGTGGTATCATGCCAGGTGTTCACGGCATGCTATACACAGTGAAGGCAGCACTATATCTGCTTCAAGTGGACACCGTCTCCAGATAATTGAAATACTGTTGGTGGGACGATAAACCCAATAAACAAACTTATTTCCGAGAAAATCGGGGAACTTTCCGGAAACAGTTAATGATTTTTAGTGAAACTGGCATATTCATTGGTGATGCTGTTATTATCGTCTAAGTAATATGGTATTATTCAATTGATCAATTTTGATTTAAAATTTGTTTTATTTTGAATGTTAACTACGAATAAATTCTAAGTTGAAATTGAAAATCCACTCAACAACAATAAAATGTGCCTAGGCTATTTGTGCAGACGAGTTTTCACACTTCTTTTGATGTTAATAGATCGTCCATTATGCGGTATGTAATTACACAGGTGCATAGAATTAAATGTTTGTAAGCGGTCACTTCAATACCCTGGTGTAAAAATAAAATAACTACCGTACATTATAAAGCCTTTAGTTGTTATTTTAATAATCATTTGTGTGTTTGACCCATGTGTCGAGAACTTAACTATAGGCTGAGAAATTAATTGTTTTTTGACATGCTGCCGCATGAAACAAGATGTTCTCCCATATCTCAATTGTGTAGGGCTGGGATAACCATGAGAACATCCTGTCTGGCATGTAAACGATATACTGGGGCAGAGTGTCAAAACAACACAATACACATGGTCTTATTAGGCAAAAAGTCGCAATGTATTATTCAAGCCACTTAGAGAATTATAAGCACTTGGGGCAAAAAACGATTTACGGAACAATTGGAACACGTTCCTTCAAGTCAAATCAAGCAATTCGGAAATGCAGGAATTGCTTCATTGGCGGCTGGAGGGAAACTGAGGGGAAAACAAAAACAAGACCTATGTACAATAATTTCATAACTGACGAAAAACAGACATAAATACAATAATTTGATAAATGAGGAAAAAACAAAAACAGAATATATCGATAGGTGAACAGAAGACTATTCTAACTTAAATCAAAAGCAAAGCTATTCTTTCTACACACAATTGCAATATAAATATACCTGTAAAACAAAGATTAAAAAACTGTTGAAAAGTAAGTGAAAGTCAAAAAGGGAGCTTTTTATTTCATTTCCCCCAAAAATCATAAGATTTTGCCCTCTCCTTTAAAATATCCAAAACCTAGTTACAATGGTCTTCCATTGACCTATCAATATTTGCATGTTATTTTGATATATAAGAGAAAGCCCAAGGCCAAACATAACTATTTCATTGTTTTGATACCTTTAGTGCCTGAAAATGTTTTTTTTTTTTTTAAGAGAAACAACTCTGTATTGACAAATTCAGTGCCATGTGGTCTTTCATGAGTTATCTCTCTTTACAAAGCTTCTTTATTTACAATTAGTATTTCTTTCTCTAGACTTGCTTGCATGGCTGTTGGGTTTATAATTCCACTCACAATCTTTCAGTTATTTGGAGATGATGTCCCTTTCAAGCAGATATAGTGTTGCCTTCACTTGAAGAGCATGTCATGAATACATGCCGTCACATCATCCTAACACCAGACCAACCAATAATGGAACTATGAGGGAACTGCACTTCATCACTTTTATCTTAAAATGTTTGTAAACACAGGCATACAAAGATTGTGCCGTAGTCTTAAACCTTAATCTGCTAAACTGAACCATAGTTAGTCGTTGATATTTTCTGAGAACTATATGCAAAAATATTTACCAAATCTCCAACAGGCGATGCAGCAAATACAGCCGATGCTGATCAGACAGCTCCTAGGGTGTGTTTGGGTGTGGAGGGTCTGGTTGATTTGGATCTACACCATTGACTTAAACTTGAGCAATTTAAGCTTAGCAGGAAAGAGTTTATGACAGGGTGATAGGGTGTTTAGGATAATTGTTGTAAAAAGAAACTGTCACTATTTATCAGTGTAATGGGAGTGTTGAAGTGTTCAATTAATTGTTTCATTTTTTTCCTAAGTGAAGGCGTGTTTTCATTTAAAGTATTATGTCGAGGATCTCAGGTTGATTTAAGGTTTGTGAAGACAAAATTAACTTCCAGACCCTATATGAGGGTCTCATTATACATTTAAACTATTATCTTCAGATGTTCTGTATATTTTTGTAATGTTATGATACTTAATTGAATTGTCTGTTTTGTCTTGTGTGAGCATTACTGTCCAACATCTCTTATTGCCCATAAGCTTATTAACATAAGAGGATGGTAACACAACTGTTTTCTTTCTTTATTTGAAGATTAAAACAGCTGAGGACTTTCAACAAACCATTCCTTTCTCATAAACATAATGTATTGGGATACATTGTACTTCTATATTTATTGCTATAAAACCTGAAACTATCTTGTTGTTCGGGCATAACTTTCATAAACATGTTGAACAAGAAACATAGCTTTCAAGTGCTGCAGAAGTGTACTTCATACATACTAGATTGATGTTATTGAGGAAATAAATGTTCACACAATGTTGATAAAATACTGGATTGGTGCTTGGCATGCTCTTCAGATGTGGTCAGACATGTTGTTTTCTGAAAATCCCCTTCAGCTTCCACCATTATGAGGTTCTCCCTTTTCACTGAGCATTTCCAGTTTTTGCTTGTTCTTTTTACTATTTCCCGCTCCTCTTCTTCGAATTGTCATAATTATCAATTTATTCCACAACCTTCTCTCCATTCCACAACTCAAACATCTATCCCTTTATTTTGTTTTCTTTGTTTCCAGATTTTTTCCTTTTTCCTCAACTTCATTCACTCCTATTTGCCAAATTAGTACATTCTTCAGTTTTTTTATAACATTTGTAAAGTAGAAAATAAATACAAGAGTGCCTTTCTGTCATTTATAGGGTAAATAGAGGATCTGATATGTGTTCATTAGATACTTAAAATATTAAACTAGTGTGATGAAATGATATGAAACAAGACCCTGCCGAGTTTCGTACCATTTTAGACAAGTTTAATATTTTCCGTATCTAATGAACAAGAATATTAGAGTCTATTTATCACATAACCAAAACATCAGCTGTTTTTTGTTTATAATGTATCATCTTTTTATAGTATGAACAGTCTGCCTTCACATGTGTAATTCGGTTTTGGAGAATCTCTACAAAAAATAGTTCCATTCTTTACTCGACCATTTTTCATAAAAAGGGTACAGATTCATTTATAACATGACTAAAATGTTATTTTTATATTAATTAAAATAAAATTGTCCAACAAAATGCTTAAAACAGTGCACAACAAAAAGACAGGAAATGGCATATCAGTACAAATACTTAATACGTCACACTACAATAACTAACTAGTCTGTTACCAAAAGTAAAGCATACGAGTTACCTCACATGCGTGCAGAAGGTTCTTTGATAAAGCATGTTAAAGAAACTTTCAGTTACAGTTTGACAAATTTGCATTTTTGATTAAAAACAAAACGATAAACGGTGTTAAACCGAAATGAATAAAAGTATGAAATTTACCCTCATTTCACTAGATTATAATGAACAAGATATTCTTCAAAGGGTTGCTGTTTAGTGTTTGGGAGAATCGAAGACGCCGCAATGTTTTTCCACTCTAATTAATTAGGTGTTTTTAGTTATAAAACTTTGTTTATCTCCAAATTGAATATGCTTTTACAGACAACAGGCATACAAGTCAGTCTTACACTGATTTTCTGAGTCGAGTTTCTTCACAACATGGTGGCCAAGTAATTTGACAGTTGTCCAGCATTTTCCTAAATGAAGTTACAGATCTGTTCAAGAGTCTTGGTGTTGGTTTTATGTTTAGTTTCTAGATAAGCTTATAACTGAAAGTTGCCAAGATGCTGCAGTGACATTTGTATAAATATTTTATAATAAAAGATTAAAATAAAAAATATTGTGCCCTATATATGTCAGAAGTAATGTTAAGTTGTTTCATCAAAATTGCACAATCATTTATGTAGTGTGTAACCAGATGTGCACATGAAAAATGTATTTATCTTATTACATAATCAATAAAGGAATGAAATAGCAAGCTAAAACTTGGACCACCAGACCTGGTAGCACAATTAGTAGAGCATCGGCTCCAGGTACGGAAGGCCTCGGGTTCGATCCCAGGTCGCGTCATACCAAAAGTAATTACTAATGGTAGTGGTGTAGCTCCCTTACTAATGCTCAAGAAAGTATAAGGGTAGTTCCACAACTGGTTGGCCTGGTGTCAGGATAATGTGACTGGGTGTGGTATCATGCCAGGTGTTCATGGCATGCTATACACATTGAAGGCAGCACTATATCTGTGCTTCAAGTGGACACTGTCTCCAGATAACTGAAACACTGTTGGTGGGACAATAAACCCAATCAACAAACAAACAAAACTTGGACCAAGATGCCAAAAAGCAACTGGAGGAAAGGGGTTGTCGCTGAATTCCTTGGTTTCATTAGGTGTTTACTTAACATATTTGTTTACTTACGTACAATGTACATTTATGAGTGTTTATATAACCTATTGTTTACAGTACCTGTAACATCATTTCGGGTTTATTTGATATTGTCATAAATCTGTCGATGAATATTCTTGTAACTGCCTTTATAATAGTCATTGTGTCGTGAAACTATTATGAATATTTAACAAATGCAGAATCCTAAATATTTGAAGGTTTCGGTTTCAAAAAGCAGATTCACAAACACCCAACATTTAAATTTTTATAATTTGTTGTAATTTGGGTAAAGCCTGAAAATGTGAGCAGTAAAGGCCTAAGGGGTATATTTACTTTAAGATATTATTTCAATTTATATTGACATTAGAAAATTACTGTAAACTGTTCTATTTTTAAACACAGTTTTTTATTGTCTTCTTTTTTAGGTCACATGGCAATTTTGTTAAGGATGCAGTAAGATGAACAGGAAAACCTGTTCTGGTTTTTTAGTTCTCATGATTTTAAGAAACCTTGTATACTCCCACATACACATAAAGATACAGCTTTTAGATTTAATTAGTCAAGTTAAGATCCATGTGATGTCTTTTTGTATTTTTGTTGATAGCAAAACCTGTACAGGCGGACAAATATTTTGGTTTCCAAAGGATGTGGAAACACCCACGTCCTGTAAGCTTCCTATGGAAAGATAAAAAAAGGCTCATTTGAAGAGGCACATGACTCAGTACATTTTCTAAAAAAAGTGTTTTGTTTATGTATTTAAAAAAAAATAAGTAAAAAATGAATGGATAGAGTTGGAAATTTATACCCTGCCACTTCCTCTATGCATGGCAGGTCCAAAACTTTCATGAGGTATCAACTTCCATCTAACCTGCTGTCTGTTTTTTGAAATACATTGCACCAAAACAGTGATGATTGTTTTTGTGACATCCAGCTTTTCTTGGTAAAGGAAATCCCCAGACACAGATCTGAGTAGAACCACCATCACACTGCAGGTCAGCTGATGTCCTCATGAAGGTTCTCCTCACAATGACCAGGACCCAAACCAGCACAATGAGTGACTATGGAATTCAACATGTTCTACTGCTAACCTCTTGGGGGAACAGGGTTGGGGTTTAAATCTCAGTCCAGCAAACAATTTCAAGTGGGAGGTCTTCCAGTTGACCTGTGATATGTCAGTAGGATATTTATCTGGTTCTTCCTGCCACTAATAAAAGCTATAAGCGCCCTTACGTCTACTGTGTAATTCGGGATTGTTTACATCAAGAGTTCTCATAGCAGTTATAAGCCTCTGTCATTCATGTTGGTATTGGTTAATCTTTTTGTTTAGGTCCATTTTTTTAAATATTCACTATCAGAACTGGGACCCATTTAAAAGGCAACCCGAACATTAATTTTGGCAGAGTTATGGCCCCTTTTTCAAACTTCCCTTGTATATTCCAGCTCTGACAAATTGTGGAGCATGCTGTCTACAGGCAGCTCTTGTTTTATTAATTGCAATTTTGTTAAACCAAACATGAGCAGACAAAAGAAAAACAGTGATTTAATTCTCACGGGAGTTGCAAGACAGATTAATATGGCTAATTGATGTATCTTAATTGATAATTAACAAGCTGTTCATAGAGCAAAAAGCATGGTAATTGATTTATTACGACCACCATGTTTTGTGTGAATAATAGGTAGGTGTTTTAGACACCTTGTATGATGCTCATTCACATATTTTATGTGGATTTATGTTGCGGTTGACTCAGGTCACCATTTAAAAAGATTTATGCATAAAAAACAACAAGGCAGCATACCTACCAACCCCTTACAAAGTTTGCCATAATGCCCACTAGACTTACATGGCTTGTTTATGTACCATGCATTTGAGTAAGGTAAATATGAGAAAGAAAAAAAAAAAAGACATAAATATGATCTTCATATTGCTTACAGATTTATTTAAAAAAGCAATACTATATACATTGTATTACAAAGTTATTAAAAAGATACCATATACAAATTTTGAATTTCCGTTCATCAAGGAACAGGAAAAGTTATTTGAGACATTTTTGCTATGTGTAATATAGCAGTATAGAGGAACTTCATTCATTCTGGTGGAAGATCAAATTTTACTTCACCTAGGGGTCATCAATTTTATACTGTTTATTAGACATTCACTTAAATCCCAGGCTGTAGGTTTTCCTTTTGACTTTTTTGTAATGTTTGAGCAGAAACACTTATTTTCTGGACTTCATGTTTCATAGCTATTTTAAAGTAATCATGTTTAGCTGAATTCAACAAAAACCTTGGGTTTTCCCCACTTTCTCCATATTTTCGGTAGGAGATGCATGTACTTCTACAAACATAGATGTGTTGCTTGATGCCTGTTGAGATTGGTCTAGGGATAAAAATGATTTGGCTGTGGTTAGATGGTGGAGAGATTATTTTGGAGGGAGGGGTTGACTGTACACAGCAGAACATAAGATAAGGGGAAAAAATCAGATTCTATATATCCTATAATAGTATGAAGTTGCTAGTCATTAAAATCCTCTCTTCAAGACAATTCTAATGAGTACCAGGTATATGGGGTTTGGAGGAGACAATAAGGAGTTAGCAAAAGAAATATTTTCTGTACTCCCCCCCTATTTTGTGAAGCTGCAGTAAATGTACAGGGGATGAGGAATACTGGTGATATTACCCTAGTACGCTCAGCTGGTTTGAGGCATTAGTGTGAAGTAGCTTGCACAAGGTCTAGAAATGTGAGCTTAGTCTGTCTGTGGAGTAACTTTCACAGGGACTTGAAATATGAGCATTTTCTGTTTGGAGTATATGTGCCATAGGAATATTGTGATTTACTATTTTGATTGAGTGAGTTGTTAAAAAAAAGTATTGACAGATAAACAGTATAAGATATACAGCATGTAATATTGTTTAGTAAGATGGTTGGGTAGGAGATTTGTTTAGCTGTAGGATTAATAATTTGTATAGTTACTGATAGTAAAATTGTACACATAAGTTACAAGAAAAAAAATGTTATTTTATTTTGGTCATAGCTACTTAGATAATAATATTAGGTAATGTGGTTCTTACCGAAATATTAATTCTGGGATGAACTTTGTGTAGACATTACTCAATACAAAGGAATATTTTTTTTTAATTTATGAGTGAAATGTTCAAGAAGTAGATTTATTTTTATTTTTATCACTGTTATAGCCAATATTAAAAGGGAATATTGTAAGGTAAAACTAGAAAATAACAGTTCTGAAGAAACCAACAGAAGTCCAAAATTTATCAGACGTTTTGGGGGTTTAAACCCTAATTTTCAAGGAGCATTTACATCAAGGAATAACTAATGTTTTCAAACATCAGATTTTTCCTCGATGTAAATGCTCCTTGAAAAAGGGAAGTTTAACCCTGCGAAGGGTCGGATAAATTTTTGTGCTTTTGAGAACTGTTGTTAGAAAATAACAGGTTTGTAAAATATTGAATAAACACCAAATTAAGAATACAGATATCAACTTTTGTATAAAGCTTGATTTAACATGCTTTCTTAGGAATTCATAGTCATTTCAATCAAAAAATTATTATGAATAAAATAATAACAATAAAAAACCAGGTCATTTGTATGCCTTGCTCGTTTTAAGTTGTCATCTCTACTGGGATTCCATCGCAGATGGCAAGGTAAAATAATAATAATAAAAAACCAGGTCATTAGTATGCCTTGCTCGTTTTAAGTTGTCATCTTTACTGGGATTCGAACCCAGATGGCAAGGTTCTGTGCATTATAAGTTGGTGGCTCTACCCACTTGATCAAGAGTCTCCCGTTCCCTTTTGTCTTGAAGGGAGTGCCTGCTTTTAAAGGCCAAGTTGCTTAGTGTGGTCACAATGGTTTTGGTTGGAAGTGAGTTTCATGTAACTGGGATTGGTATGGGGGGTCCATAAACAGTAATTGTGTGTGACTCAATGTGGGGTGTGAGATTTGATTAAGGGTTTGATTGACAAGTAATGGTGCAGCTGCAGCACTTCGAACAAAGGGAGGGTGTTTTTGATGCCCAATCAGTTCATTTCTCCTTCAAACCCTATATACCTGGTACTCATTAGGATTGTCTTGATGAGACAATGCTGGTTATTTAAGTATCAAGTTTAAAGGGTTTGACAAAACATAAAGTAGTTTTTACTCTTCAGACATGTATCTGAAAAAATGACTGAGGAATGAGTTAAGGCTGCATAACACTGGTTTGTAATAATGATTACCTTCTACACTAAGCATGGACTGATCAGACATAGGCAAACAGTGCAGATTTAAATACCACTGGAATCTGTTTAAACAAGAGTTACTATTACTGGTAAAGTCTTCAGCAGTAAAGCTATAGTGCGGCTGTGGTTCTGACCAATACATAAGTCCACCAATAATTAGCTGGATGTTGCCAATGTGACCATTATTCTGTCAGTGCGATGTAACAAAATGCAAAACAAAAATAAGCTAGTTACCCTTGCATGTATTTGTTAATTTGTTCACAAAATATTTATGAAAAATGAATAAGGTGCCGAGCATTGGATGATGTTTTTATACCAGAGCTATTAAAGTTAACTTTTTTTCTGGTTCTATACAAACTGGTGGGCCATCTGTCAATCAGTCTGGTATACAAAAGAGTAGTAAGACAGTCCAGGGATGGGACTATTTGTTGGTACAGATTGAAAGATTTTTGGATGAAGAAAGGTCTCTGGTGATAAGTTATAAAATTACTTTCATCAGCAATGCAAGTGAGAAACTGAGAATAAAAACACAATACAACAATTGTAGATAACCTTATAGTGAGAATACCATAACATTAGTAATAAAAAATACAAATACATTTTTTTTAAATTTCTACCACAAGACATCTACAGAGACTTTACCATTCCATCACCCAGCTGTGATTAAGCTCCCAGAAGATCCCTGTTGCATACTAACATTATAACCCCATCCTTATCTGGAATCCCCAGTTGACAATATGGGACATACGTCATTAACACTGATGGATTCTTCAGCATCAGCATCCTAACCATGTTTTGTTAATGCTTTTACATAGTGATTATTTATGCCACTGTTTGTTTAGAACCATCAGGATTTATCATTTGTCTTCAATGTGTTTAGTAGTCTCAGTTAATCTTAGTATGTACTAAATCACTGATCACAGGTCAATTTTAGAAACATATACTGAGATATGGTTTGAGGTCTTAAAAAATAACTAGTAGACTGTTTTGTTTTTGTTTCTTGAAATATATTATAGCAACACAGTTATGATTATTATAGCAACATCTAGCTTTAATGGTGGGGGAAGAACTCAAGACTAATGTCTGGATAGAACCAACCGCACACTGCAGGTCAGCTGGAAGACCTTCCCACATTAAGTCCATTATTTTCTCCTGCCGGAGCTTAAACCCACTTGGTGAGAGATAAGCATTCAGAAGAGTTACTAGTGTTTTAAAAACTGTTCACATTCTTGTAATGATGTTGTTGTTTTGAGTCTGTAGAACCTCTAAATTGTTGACTATGGTGTTTGAAGGTAAGGTGATTCTGATGTTTTCGCATGTATAGAATTGTGATACTTTTTATACGAGTTTAAGGACAGATTGCACTGACCTAATTATGGTCATATTTACAATGTCCAGGTTTAATTAGTGGAGAATTTAATTAATTAATTTGAATGTACGGAAGGTTTCTCAGCTTCAAGACTATCTTAGATCCACTGTGTAATGCAAGGAGGTTTTCTACTGAGATAATTATAATGATGAACTGCCATTGTTGTTGTTGTGGTGGTCACTGTTGTTGTTTCTGGTAGCCTCTCTGGAATCCATAGAAGAGTCTTATCGGTTGTGAGAGATAGATGCATAAGGCTGTAAAGATATAATATGGATTTCAGAAGATACGGCTTTTTGAATCTTCTTAGTCAGTTATACGAAAGAATTGAAAGATTAGATGCAGAATGCCATAAAGTTGTTACATGGGTAAAAAGAGATAGAGTTCTTCTGCTTGAATGCTTGGTAGATGGTGTTGTTGGGAAGGGATATGTATATGAAAGGATAGAGAGCAATATGATCTGTTTTGTGTGGACTGGTATCTGGTTTTGATTATTGACGTCTATTATTGGTGATTGGTCATTGTACATAGAACAGAAGGGTGAGTTTTTGACGGATTTGACTTTTCCATGCCTGTCCTGATGTTGTTGACAGGATTTATTGAAAGTGATATGAAAAAGAAAAGAATGTCTTATGATATGTGTGTCGTGTCATGTCATCCTAGTAAAATTTACTACATGCTGTCCTAGTGAAGGCAGAACTGTATATGCATCAAGTAAATACTTTTGTTGTATGACTTAAAGGTTGCGTCCAACAGTGTGTCTATATCTTAAACATATAACAACACCTTACCTCTGCTCTGGGTAATAAGTGCTTAATTGCTGTTAAACTTATACTTTTAGGGAAGACTGTAATGTGACATTACCTCTGTTGTTATACAGTAGAAATTCATCAGATATATTGCTTTGAATGTACATTGTTTCCACATTTATAAATATGCATTATTTCAGCTAAAAATAGATATCGACATCAAAGTGTATTACCCTGTGATAATAAAATGTCATCTCAGAAGTAAGTTGTTATGACAGTCAGGTGGTCTTCTTCATTTAAAAATAGCTAACTGTGCAGTGTCACTAGGATAGGAAATACATTTTGAATTGCGAAGTGGGATGTTATGCTTTACTTTTCACATGGCTGTAGGGCATCAATAATTAGAATTCTGTAGACACTTTTTAGGTAACACTAACTTATTTTGTTATTTGAAACTAAATTTTGGTCCAAACTGTTGGATACCACCTTTACGGTGGATGAGAATACTTATTTACAGTCTCACAATTTCTTCAACAACATAAATGTTCTTGTTTCTCAAAGATTCTGATTCATAATTACATGATTACTGGGGTGCCCTTGGTGTAGTGGTAATCACGATTTTGTAAATCCTCTGACTGCTTATCCTCCCACCAAGTGGGTTGGAGTCCCATTTGGGCAAAGGACTTAATATGGGAAGGTCTTCCACCTGACCTGCAGTGCACTGGTGGTTCTACCCAGACATTTGTCTGGAGTCTTCCTTTACCCAAGTAGCTGGATGTCACTATAATGTTCATAATTGGACACTGTGATGTATCTCAAAAATAAAAAACAACAACAAAAAACGACATCATAGTCATATTGAATAGAAAACTATGTCAAGAAAATACTGTCACCATATGACTTAAACAGATTTCATTATTCTTAAATTAATCCTTATACACAAAATATGCAACATATATTGGCTGTTACAATTCTCATATCCAGTATCTTTCTTTTTCAAATCAGTTATCAAACTCCAGAAATAGAATTGAACATCCAACATTGTTCAGATATCAAGATAAGAAATCTTGGGGAAGTCTTCAAACTGTTTACCTAAATCACTTCCTGGCAATTAATTTTAACTCCTAGCCTGCTAAGCAAAAAATTGATTAGGTTTAGGTAAAAAGTGGAAGCTTCCTGATAAGATCTGCACTGTTTGTCTAATTACATTTTTGTGCCAGTGCTGGCAGCTGAATAGTTTTTTGTTTTTGTTTTATTTTGGACATCACAGTGACACAATAATGGTTATATTGGCAATGTACAGCTAATTGTTATTGGAGGAATATCCCAGATGAATGTCTGATTAGAAATACAGCTCACTGCAGGTCAGCTGGAATACCTCACTACATAAAATTTCTCGCCCCAAGCAGGATTCAAACCCACAAAAGGCAGGGCTGAAAAGTCAGCAATGAATAAATGAAAGGGGTTGTGTGCCCGTGACCGAGTGGGTAGAGTTCTAGTTCTAGTCCTAGTCATCGCAAGAACTTCATGTGGGAAGGTCTTCCTGCTAACCTGCAGAGAGCCAGTGGTTCTATCCAGACATATAAGTCGGGCGATCTTCCTTCACAAAAAATTAGCTGGACATTGCCGATAGGACTGTAATTGTGTTGGTGTGACGTAACAAAAATAAAATAAAAAAACCATGTCAATGTATACAAACTTTACCTTGTAAACACATGTCAATTAGACCTAGGCTGCAATTTTTGCTATTGTTTTTGCAAGTTTTTTACCCATTGGGCACAAATTGGTCAGGCGTATGCAAATAGTATAGATCCAGATTATCTAGTTTCTGCACAATATACACCATGAGTTGTCAGTGGTGTAACATTGATATTTTTAGTTATCTTAAGCAAGTTAATTGTGAGCAAATGACTTATTGCACCAAATTATTAGTTATCTTTTTATAAGCATGCATGGATAATACCCTAAAAATAGTATAGAACCTAATCAGATAGCTCCCAGCAGAGTTGGATTTACACTAGTTTCCTGGTTCTGTCCAATGTTTGCCTAGACGGCTAAACATAGAAAACAGAAAGGAAGTAGAAACTCACTGATTGTTTGTTGTGTTGTGTTTTATCCTTCATAGCCAGTGAAATATCTTAGATTCAAGGTGTGATTTGCTGCCAAAAAAATTAATTATATTACAATTTTGAAGCTAAGTCCATTTTAGTTTAGGTTATGTCAGTGGACATGCTTGGTCTTATAATTATCACTTACATTTATATGCAAGCAGTAACATGTGTCAGATGTTTATATTTTGTTTTTCAATACAAATATTGTGCTGCTTATATTCTAAAATTCTTCTTAAACTCTATTATCTCTTAATTGATGAAATTCATGCAAGACTGTACACAAAACAATACTTGATGAGAATCAATGAGCTTGGAATTGGTGCTATTATCCTTGATTAAGTGCAAATGGTCTAGAATTGTCTAAAATTGCCGAAAGAATTACATCAGATTGGTAATCAGTGATAAGAATAGGTCAGCCAGTAGTTTGTTTTCTAGTTTCACCTGTAAGGTGTTTGTGAGGGATAGTTAATGGCAGAATGATTTGCACTGCTCCATTTACTCTGATCTAATTACAGCAGGAGGTTACTGTGGCTCAGCAGCCTTGAATTGTGTCCATTATAGATAGCTGACTTCCCACTGAGTTGTTGCTCACCTAGGTATTCTAGTGTAAATTAGGTGTTTCTTAGCATTGGCTAGGAATGGATTCTTTATATTCTTCTTCCAGTACTTTACATGACCCACTCAGAGAGAGTCGTTGTACAATATATTTTGTTGTAAATAGATTTTTTATGATCTTTTTATATATTTGGCCTAAAGTCTCGATAAGTGGATTTTTTTTGTTTGTTTCCTGTCCTAAAACTTTTGAAGGAATTACTGTATTTGATATTAGGTATTTTAATTATATGATATCAATATGCAGGTTAAGTTTTATTGTGCTTCTTGTCCACTTAAGATTTGTGGACTTATTGCCCTTTCTTTAGTTAGAGTGATTGTAGCCTTCCTCATATATATATATATCTCGTATTATGTTGCCTACACCATTTGAATGCACCAGAACCGGACCTGGTAGAGCAATCAGTAGAGCGTCGGCTCCAGGTTCGGGAGGCCCCGGGTTCGATCCTGGGTGGCGACATACTAAGTAATTAAAAATGGTAAGTGGTTTAGCTCCCTTGCTAATGTTAACAAAATATGAGGGTAGTTCCACGACTGGTTTGCCCAGTGTCAAGATAATGTGACTGGGTGTGGAATCATTCCAGTTGTTCACGGCATGCTATACACAGTGAAGGCAGCACTATATCTGCTTCAAGTGGACACTGTCTCCAGATAACTGGAATACTGTTGGTGGGATAATAAACCCAATAAACATAAACATTTGAATGCACCAACAAATAAAAAATTGGTATCAGTGTTTTTTATTTGATTTTTTTATGTCATAAAGAGTCCAAGGTTGGTCCAAGCGGGCACTGTTTTGAAATTTGAAGTAAAATAGTAACATGTTCAATCTCTAATATAATGTCAAAATCAGACCAACACTGAATGAACATTAGGGTCACTGTAGACCAGTCCAGTCTTAATAAAAATAATAAGTGCGACTTGACATTTTAACCCTTACTTCTATTGCATGTACATATTACTAAATTATGGGCCAACATCAACCTACATAGTTGGAACTTCTTTGATGTTAAATTGTTCTTTTGAAATCCAGTTAAGTCTATGTGAGATGAATAAATTTGTCTCAAGATTTGGTTAATCAGTCTTAAAGATGCTGTCTGCCAGTTGATCAAATCTTCAAAATTAAGGAAAAATGGAAAGAAGGTGTGCATCATTTTTATCGGTGCATTAAATAATAAAGGCCAAGCTGTTAGAGTTGCCAACTTGTAACTCCTCAGCCCCTCATCTCGTGGGTTCGAGTTCTGGTCAGGGTGTGAGCTTTCATGTGGGAGGTTTTCCATTAACCTTGCGGTGTGCTGATAATTTTACTATCCAGACATAAATCTAATGACATAAGGTCACTAGGTCAAATTCTAGAAAAAGATTGTGAACACACTAGAGGCCACATTTATAGCCCAATCTTCACCAAACTTGGTCAGAATGTTTGGCTGTATGAAATCTTGGATGAGTTCGTAACTGGGTCAAATGGGGTCAAAAAGTAGGACACTAGGTCAAATCTTAAAAAAAGCTTGTGAACACACTAGAGGCCACATTTATAACCCAATCTTCACCAAACTTGGTCAGAATGTTTGTCTGCATGAAATCGTGGATGAGTTCGTAACTGGGTCACGTGGGTCAAAAAGTAGGTCACTAGGTCAAATTCTAGAAAAAGATTGTGAACACACTAGAGGCCACATTTATAGCCCAATCTTCACCAAACTTGGTCAGAATGTTTGGCTGCATGAAATCTTGGATGAGTTCGTAACTGGGTCAAATGGGGTCAAAAAGTAGGACACTAGGTCAAATCTTAGAAAAAGATTGTGAACACACTAGAGGCCACATTTATAGCCCAATTATCACCAAACTTGGTCAGAATGTTTGTCTGCATGAAATCTTGGTTGAGTTCGTAACTGGGTCACGTGGGGTCAAAAAGTAGGTCACAAAGTCAAATCTTAGAAAAAGCTTGTGAAAACACTTAAGAGGCTACATTGATGGCCCAGGCTTCACCAAACTTGACCATCATGTTTGCCAGTATGAAATCTTACATATGTTTTGAAGTGTGTCATATGGATTCAGTAGGTTACTTGGTAAAATTCTAGAAAATGTTATCAACCCAGTGGCCACACTAATGGTCCAATCTTCACCAAAGATTTTTAAAGTAAATAACTCTTAATTACTTGATGTCAGATTTGAGCCTTTAAACATGTAGATATTGCTGGGCTTGTGAACATTTGACCTCACAGCTTTGAAGTAATTGTATATTATTATATCAGGGTGTACCGGTAGTTCTTAAGTGTATACTGTTTACATTCTTGTACTGTAAGGCACCTAATTTTAGGAGTTGGTCAAAAGAAAGATTAAAGAAATTTTCCTTTTAAATTTCATACAAAAGCTTTCATTTTTGACAATTTCATTCAAAAGCTTTCATTTTTGACATCTTGTGATCAAATGAATAAGCAAAAACATTAAAGTAAGGCACTATACATGTATATGATAGGCATCAAAAAATCTCTTCATGACCTTTCTTGCTGTAGTCCGTCCATATTGGCATTGTTTAACCTTTGTGTTAAGATCCTTGTCTTGAAAACAGTTGAAGATATTAACTTTAAACTTGGAATGTATACACTTTTAAAAGTGGACACATTTTAAAAGGGCAGGTTGTCTTAAAATTAGTTATTGCACTTTTATGCCCCTTTTTTGGATAAAGAATTTTCAATTTACTATACAGCACAAAGAAAGGTGGAGCACACTGTGGAAAGCTCATGTTTGTATTTGGTTGTTGATAGTGCATATCCCTTGATTTAAGAATTTGTTTTTTATTTTGCCAATGTTAGACACACATCATTTATTTACAATTTTACCAAAATGTATAAAATTCCAAGCTTAGTCAACTGTTTTGTAATGAAAGTATCCCAGTGGCAGTCTAGATAAATAATTTTTTGGATGGTGCATAGAACAATACATACTTCAATTATTGCATTCCTATTGAGCCAGTTAGTGTACTTATGTTTCAGTTAATGTGTTTGTCAACAGTCAAGGCAATTAGCCTATGACCGATTTATACACCTGAGATCTTACTTTGAGGGTAGTCTATGGCTTTCTTTTGCTGCTGAACTGTAAATGGCTTAAAATACAAATAAATTGAAAACTGTCACAACACCTTTCATTCTTTTAACTCTTAAGACAACACAATCCTTTGAATAAATGCATGAAATCATATAATGTAGTGATCAGAGGTAATATATTAATCTTTTATTCATTATTGTTTAATAAAATGCCTTTCTGGAGCAAATATTTTAATGATGCAAGTTTGATCAACAGTGACCAAGTCGCTTTAATTGACATTTATTATTCTTATAGCCATTCCTCATCTTTGTTATAATTAACTTAAGCAGTTTTACCATCTGTAAGACGAAATACATGACATTTATGATAAATCATATCTCTTATCAACCCTATTCATTCCCAATTCAAGGGGCTCAGAGTCATGACAAGTATTTTGCTCCAAACTTTCAGCGGCTGCTAAACCAATCTGTGGTCTAGATTGCAGATTGTCTGGCTTGTTTTTGCCCAATCTGGTGCAAGTAGTATGATAAGAGGCTGAGTATGCCATCTGTTTATACCGGTACCTGGATCTCCTCCATTACCAGGAACTACTCAAAATATGCAGTGTTTTGTCACTCTCTGAGAGCTGATAATGATCTCGTAAGTCATAGCTAATCTTGTAAATCATTGTTACTTATATATGAAGCTCTGGGTTAGTATGCTACAAAACACAAGCCTATTTTACAGGTGTATACATGCCTGAGTTGTTGATGTAATACACACATTGAGTTGCTGATTTTATTTACTCTTTACTGCTTCTTTGGTGAGTATTTGAGAACCTCACAAGTTTTTAATTATAATTTCATATTATTCTTACATTATAGATATTTATGTTTCTACCTGTATATTTGAATTTTAACCTGAACATACTCTTTTTAAGTTCTTCATCCTTTTCTGTGCTGTATGACCTATCAATTGTTGGTGTGCCATAAAACACAAATACAAATACCTTTGAACCTATTGCATTAAGGCTAACTTTTTTTCACCAAGCAAATACTTTTCTACAAGTATTACATGGAACTTAGTAAATAACATTAGATGTAATTATAGGAACTTGGTAAATAACATTAGATGTAATTATAGGAGCTTGGTAAATAACATTAGATGTAATTATAGGAACTTGGTAAATAACATTAGATGTAATTATAGGAGCTTGGTAAATAACATTAAACTGTAATTATAGGAGCTTGGTAAAAAACATTAGATGTAATTATAGGAGCTTGGTAAATAACATTAGATGAAATTATAGGAGCTTGGTAAATAACATTAGATGTAATTATAGGAGCTTGGTAAATAACATTAGATGTAATTATAGGAGCTTGGTAAATAACATTAGATGTAATTATAGGAGCTTAGTAAATAACATTAGATGTAATTATAGGAGCTTGGTAAATAACATTAGATGTAATTATAGGAGCTTGGTAAATAACATAAGATGTAATTATAGGAGCTTGGTAAATAACATTAGATGTAATTATAGGAACTTAGTAAATAACATTAGATGTAATTATAGGAACCTAGTAAATAACATTAGATGAAATTATAGGAACTTAGTAAATAACATTAAATGTTATTATAGGAACTTATTAAATAACATTAGATGTAATTATAGGGACTTGGTAAATAGCATTAGATGTAATTATAGGAACTTGGTAAATTACATAAGATGTAGTTATAGGAACTTAGTAAATAACATCAGATGAAATTATAGGAATTTTGAAAATAACATAAGATGTAGTTTTAGGAACTTGGTTAATAACATTAGATGTAAATATAGGAACTTGGTAAATGACATAATATGTTATTATAGAAACTTGGTAAATGACATAATATGTAATTATTGGAACTTGGTAAATAACATTGGATGTAATTATAGGAACTTGGTAAATAAAATTAGATGTAATTATAGGAAACTTGGTATATAACATTAGATGCAATTATAGGAACTTGGTAAATAACTTTAGATGTAATTATAGGAACTTGGTAAATAACTTTAGATTAATTAAAGGAAGTTGCTAAATTACATTACAAGTAATAATAGGAACATTAAAATAACAAGACTGTTGATGCTTAAGGGAAAATTAAAACAGCAGAAACCACAAGAAACATGTTTGTAAAGTGAAACATTAGAATAAACTTTGATTATGCTTCTCCAAGATTCCAAGCAAGAAACATGGTTTTTAAAGTGCAAACTTCTGATAACTTTAATCAAACTTTTTCAAAGATTCCAAATAAATAAAACTAGCTCTCACAGTGTGAGTTCTTTTAAGGTTACAAAATTGCCAGCAGAACAGTTCAAACTTTCTGCCTGAGACTGCAAAGCATCAATGGTCAGACTTATACAAATAGTATAGATCCAGGTCAGCCAGCTTTTTATCAAAATTTAAACTTTTTTGCTACTGAGTCTCAAGGAATATGTCAAGACACATTTGCACATAACTGGTAGTTGTAAGTTAGCAATAAAGAATAAGTAAAATTATCAGCAAAAGTAGTTGGTAAAATGCTGTGCAATATCAGTCTTAGATTACAAATACAGTTGAAATAGTGTTTGTTGGTATTTTATTTCAATTTATTACATGATCTTCTAGGCCTTTTTAACATAACCTAGTAATAACCCAGTAACATCTGTAGATATTCCTCTCTGTTGAGGTGTTAAGTTAACTCAAACTTACATATTGCTCAAGAATCAACCGCAACTAGTGGAGAGCCTGATAAGACAGTCCCAGCAACATATATTGCTAGAGAATTAGTAGCAAAAAGTGTAGATTCTAATCTGACAGTCCCAGCAACATATATTGCTAGAGAATCAGCAACCAATAGTGTAGATTCTAATCAGACAGTCCCAGCAACATATATTGCTAGAGAATCAGCAACCAATAGTGTAGATTCTAATCTGACAGTCCCAGCAACATATATTGCAAGAGAATCAGCAACCAATAGTGTAGATTTTAATCTGACAGTCCTAGCAACATATATTGCTAGAGAATCAGCAACCAATAGTGTAGATTCTAATCTGACAGTCCCAGCAACATATATCGCTAGACAATCAGCAACCAATAGTGTAGATTCTAATCAGACAGTCCCAGCATTATATATTGCTAGAGAATCAGCAACCAATAGTATAGATTCAAATCTGACAGTCCCAGCAACATATATTGCTAGAGAATCAGCAACCAATAGTGTAGATTCTAATCAGACAGTCCTAGCAACATATATTGCTAGAGAATCAGCAACCAATAGTGTAGATTCTAATCAGACAGTCCCAGCAACATATACTGCTAGAGAATCAGCAACCAATAGTGTAGATTCTAATCAGACAGTCCCAGCAACATAAGAGAATCAGCAACCAATAATGTAGATTCTAATCAGACAGTCCCAGCAACATATATTGCTAGAGAATCAGCAACCAATAGTGTAGATTCTAATCAGACAGTCCCAGCAACATATATTGCTAGAGAATCAGCAACCAATAGTATAGATTCTAATCTGACAGTCCCATCAACATATATTGCTAGAGAATCAGCAACCAATAGTGTAGATTCTAATCAGACAGTCCCATCAACATATATTGCTAGAGAATCAGCAACCAATAGTGTAGATTCTAATCAGACAGTCCCATCAACATATATTGCTAGAGAATCAGCAACCAATAGTGTAGATTCTAATCAGACAGTCCCATCAACATATATTGCTAGAGAATCAGCAACCAATAGTGCAGATTCAGATCACATGGCTCCCAGTAATATATATTTGTAGAAAATTAGTAGCAAATAGTGCAGATTCTGATCTGATAGTTTCCATTAGGGAGCTGGCTGGTCTAGATCTACACTATTTGCCTAAACACTATCAATGTCTGCTTATGCTAGGAGTTCAAGGTTTCCGTAAGATTAGAAGGTAAAAACATGCATGGTTTAGAGACGTGAAGAAAAACAACCTTTGATGGTATGATGTTTCTTTAAAGTTTATTCTGATAGCAAAGTGTAGGAACTTTATCTCTATTATTATTCCATACCAATTTACCTCCACTTATATATGAATTATCCAGCTAAATATTTTGCAGAATGTTGGATTGCTAGAGAAATTTAATTGCAGAGAAACAATAATGCTAAATCTAATGGAAATACTGGAGCTACATTATTGTATATCCGGGTGTGACCTAAATTGAACGTTTTGAGCACACTTATGTTCGGCAATTCTAAAAACACCTTAAGATGTTAAGATGAACTACTTAGTAACAACCTCTAGCTTTTAGCCACTAAACAGAAAATATCTCTAAACTAGTATGATATTAAGAGTTTTTAAAAACACACTACTGCCGAATTTAGAACATCAAATTTTAGTAACATGGCAATATACCTAGTCAATAGATCTTCATACAATACAAACTGATACTAGCCTGAAAGTGACCAAAACATCTATAATTGTTTTTGTTTTTTATTTCTGATACACATCACACGGACACAATTATAGCCACATCCAGCAATTGGTTTATTGATGGAGAAATACTCACTTGTGTGGGTAGAACCAGTAGTTCACCACAGATCACAGTACCAATGTGAGCTGGATAATTAAAAGAAAACAAGTCCTTCCAGTTTTCTCTAAACATTTATTTGTCATAATTTATCCACATTGTATCGTGTATAAATCATGAATGAAGTTACTTTCTGCTCTGATACCTGCATTCTTGTTATGATTCCTCCTCTCACAAAGCTATCTCATGAACAGATCTCATTTGGTAGTAGAGGTTTAGAAAGGTAAACTATACAGGTGCATTTGTCCTAGACCTAGGAAATGTATAACGCTGATACTTTTTATATTACTGTTTTTTTTCCTTCGGTAATTTAATAACATTTTAACATTGCTTTATGTTATAGAATATACTAATATCCTGGCCAGCAGTGCTTAACTGCTGTTGCTTGTTTCCAGTTGTATTTATTTGCTGATTTCTGATTAGTTGAAATCAGATAGGAGTTTTTTTTTTTTATTTACTGTTCTTTCTGATTGGTTGAAACCAGCTGGATAGGAATTGTCCATTTGTGCTCTATTCATTATTATTGGTTTAACCCTTCAGATTGAACTCTTTAAAATGGATATATTCCCAATGACATGATTAAGGCCATAATATCTCCAGATATTCTGTCTTAACCAGAGGAAGTTCCCAGAAATTTTGTCTAGGTAGAACCACTATTGTATTGCAGGACATCTGGAAGTATCTCACATGGAAGTTTTTGTCTCAACTCAGCCTTGAAACATTTTAGGTAATTGGTGTAAGGTTTTTTTAGCAGAGTATATACAGACCAAACTTATATGTTGAATGACTGCAGATTAGTAAGTCAGTGACTCCTAATGTCTTGGCCATGGGCGTTTCTTATTGGTTTTGCAGATCACAATCCTTACAGGTCAACTATAAAAGTTTACCATTCGTAGATGTAGATCTGAGATAACTAGTGTACATAGGTTGCTTTCATTATGATTTAAGATGGAAACAGTCTCATCTTTCTTAATTTTTTTCCACCCAATTCATGACACAATCCCAAGAGGGGAGGGCCTTAATTGTGGGTATCTGAGACATTTTACATCTTGGCACATTGTGTCCGGATGGTTATTTAGAATCTAGTTGTGAGAGGTCAGCAATGCAAGGTCACCTTACCTTATCTGCATTATACATTAAGTGGCTTGCTTTCTGTTGCCTTATGATCCCCTTGACTTTAATACCGAGCTGTGTCAAACCGGATTCTAAACCTGCTGCAATAGCTTAGGTGGTAGAGCGTCGGCATCAGATCGGGAGGTCGCAGGTTCAAACCCCGGCCAGGTCAAACCAAAGACTTTAAAGTTGGTAGTAGTGGCTTCCGTCCTAACGCTCGGGGCTAAGGGGACAGCATTACGCCTGATTCGTTTGTTTCAGTATAATGGACTGGCCGGGTTCAGTCCCTGGACACCTCATAAGTGCCCCTGTGCTATAATGGTAGAAATGTTGCTGCATAGTATTGGCAAAAATGCCGGCAAATCCCAGATTCTAATTCAACGGCCATTACCTAAAGTTTCATTGTTGTCAGACCTTATGTGTATACTGTAAATTGTAATAACTAAAAATAATGAATATTGATTTATTTGAAATCTGTGGTTTATATAACTGTGTTCCTTATCTTTGTAAAGTATTACATTTGTTGAAAACACAGTACAGAGTACAGACTGTAAATTGTAGTAGCTCAAAATAGTGCATATGATTTATTTGAATTCTGTCTTACATATCTGCTTTCCCTATCTTGGTAAAATACTATAATTGTTGAAATAAAAGCAGTATAGACTGTAAATAATGAAAGCTAAGAGGAGTCTATAGATAGCCAGAAGTTATTAGAATTCTTTCTTTATATAACTTCTTTTTCTTTTTACTGAAGTTTGATTGATGATTCTTATGTCAGTCTCATTGACACTTTCTTACCGTTTCATAGGTGGAATGATATTTATTAAAATGTTAATGCTCAATAATTTACAAATAATTACCACCATTGCTTATAAAAAGATTTTATCACACTTCAAACACTAAGAAAGAAAATTGATTTTGCCCAATTTTTTATGAAAGACTTAATATCAAAATATTTGTCTAATTTAGCATCTACTTAATGCATTTAAGTGCCACCTTTGCTTGTGTCTTCTTAATGCATTTAAGTGCTGCCTTTGCTTGTGTCTACTTAATACATTTAAATGCTGTCTACTTAATACATTTAAGTGCTGCCTTTGCTTGTGTCTACTTAATACATTTAAGTGCTGCCTTTGCTAGTGTCTACTTAATGCATTTAAGTGCTTCCTTTCGTAATGACATCTAAATGCATGTAAGTTGTCTACTTAATGCATTTAAGTGCTTCCTTTGTTAGTATCTTCGTAATGCATGTAAGTACTGCCTTTGTTAGTGTCTACATAATGCATTTAAGTGCTGCCTTTGCCTGTGTCTACTTAATGCATTTATGTGCTGCCTTGGCTTATGTCTACTTAATGCATTTAAGTGATGCCTTGGCTAGTAAGTGTCTACTTAATGCAACCAGACAACTTTTCCTGACACTGAATATATCAGCTATTGTAGATTATTTTTAAATTGAGCCCAAATGTAAGTAAGGTCTTAAATGGACTTTGTTCTTATATTCTTGTTAATGAACTTATATTTGTGTATAGAATGGATGTGTGATCTACAAAATGAAAGAATTAATTTCCATGTTATGAAATGCAATTAAAACAATTATGTGCCATAAACACTAGACAATAGATGCTATTGTTTTTGAGAGATGTATATGTTGATGCAGTTACAATTGTTCTGTAACCACACACTAATATGGCTCTCTTGACCTTCTTATTCAGAGTGTATTAAGCTTTCTGGCAAACAGTGCACATATAGATCAGCCTGCTCCTGCTTGTCAACCATCAGATCAGAGCCAGCAGCCTTTTTCCAACTCGATCAGAATGTCTAGTTCAAGTTGTCTTTGCAGTGTATTTGTATGCAGTTATGTTAAGAAGTTGTGTGACTCTAGGCTGTGCACAAATTGATCAGTCATTATAAGGTAAATAGTGTAGATCCAATTAAGCCAGGGAACAGTCTGGATTTACACTTTTTGCTTCTAATTTACTGGCAATCAAATAGCCTCCTTTCTATGCAGATGTTAGTAGAAAGAACTTAAATGTGCATGTATTTATATAAATGTATCATAATACTGGCTAAATTTGAGCCTGAATGTCATATCTTAATATGGCTTTGGCCAATTGTGTAGATACATATCACTGATGAGCCAACTTCATGCTGGGAGCTGTCTGATTAGGATCTACACTACTTGCTGCTTAGTTGCTATTGATAAGTATATTAATTTTTACACATCATATATATACAATATATAAGCATAGCAATAATTAGACATGGTTCTTTACAATAATATTTTTAAAAATGCCCTGTGTTTCACCCTGTTCACAATTTAACTCATTCATAGAATAGTTATTAAGGATTAACAAATGAAGCAAGATGAGGGTCAAGGGGTTTCTACATGTACGGAAATTAACACTTTCGCATTGTGTGTCTCTGTAAGTCTTCCTTTATGTCTGTATCTGGCTATTGTGACCATCTCCAAGACTTTAAGCAGGGAGGTGGGTGGGGGATCTTTGTTTTCTGTTCCATCACACAGACACAGTTATGGTTATGTTTGGCAATGTCCAGCTTATTATTGTCGAAGGAAGACCCCGGACAAATTAGTAAAACAACCGGTCTACCGCAGGTCAGCTGAAAGACCTGACTACATGAATAAAAGTTCTCACTCAATAGAGAACAGACATCATTGTTATGATGTTTATAGTTTGCATTTTGTCTTGTAACTTTGATATGGTTGATGGTTTGTGATAATTACATGTTTGTACAACCACAAATGTCAAGACCTTTCCTTAGCCCAAAATTACATTCATTCTACCTTTTACCTTTACATTATTTGATATTCCAGGGTTGCTACATCTCAGTATGGAAACAAACTAAAATGTTTTCCATAATTTTTTGCCATTCTTTCCCCCAGCCCCTAACTCTCTTAGAGCCACCAACACAAGTCCACTCAAGTCAACAGGAAGCTTATGTTGTGTGTATGACCAGGGCTTAAAGTGGCCATCACCATAAAAACACTCCAACAAGCTTAAAGGAAGTGTTACTGGGGTGCTTGATGACATTAGCTGAATTAAGGTCAATGGTTGATATAAATGTAAACAGTGGACCAAAGACTGGACTTAGGATTAAAATGTAGACAGACAAGAATTTTTGTGCCTGCACTTTCTTAAAACAGCTAATGTTACTTCTAATAAATTCAATAAAATAATGTATGAGAAATATAATTTAAGTGAAGTAACCTGCCTTTAAGACCCAGACCTGAACATTGCACACAATACCATTCACTACCAAATAAAAAATATGACAAACCAGTAAGAACATATGTTTTGTCTAGTAGATCATAATTTAGCAAAATAAAGTTTTTAAACAATTTAACATTTAAATTTACACTCCTTGTCAATCTCTATTTAAAACATGAACAAAACCCATTGTAACATGACCAATATATATATTATACCTTTATGTAATTGTGCAAGTCTCCTATCACCTACTTGTCAATAATAAGTCTTTATTACTTAACACACAAGTCTTCTGTTCCACTTGATGGGGTGGTTTAACAGTCGTTGTCTTCATAACCCACAAGGTTTATGGTTCACATTGTTACAACTTTGGCTCTTTGGGGGTATGACAGACAAGATTTCATCGCCATCACAATTTCTTCTCTGTCAAGGAGATTCAGATGGCTATATAAAGTGGTCTATCTTGCTTCATGATTGTTTTGGACTAAGAATGGGGAGACTTACTTTCTTAGCACAGTTTTCATTATGGTACATTGATGATTTTTCGATGGTATTAAGTGTACTAGCCACCATATAACATGGTCGTGGTGGACTGTGGCTGTTTTTAGTATATATACATACATGTTGTACTTTTAGTTTCGTGGGAAACTAACTTACTAGTTACATGGGACTAAAGATAGAAGAATTGTGCATTATTTCTTTTCTAACTTAGCACATGATCTTGAATAATGATCATGAAAAAATACCTAATACAAGTGCTTACTGGACAATGGATATTATTTTAGTACTTTACTGGATCTATCTTATTTTCTTAACAGAGGGTGGCTATATTTATCAGTGACGAGTGGATGGCTCTTTTAAGTGGACTTGCAACAAGATATTCAAGGTCTATGTACCTTTTAAGTGTTTAGTATTCTATTTTATGGACTTGCTTTCCCTGTGCAGGGTGTTTATTTTAGTTTGTCTTTGCCATGTTTACCTAATGACTTGTGGATGACTTTTAAGTGGACTTAGTTTCTTACTTGTAAGATTATTGTGGACTATGGCAAATGTAAAGTGAAGTCTCCTTCTTGTTCATGGGGGAGGACTTAATTCTTACTCAATAGATTTAGTGGATATATGTGAAGTTTAGTCTTTATACTAAAATTTGCTGTATTAAAATGCATTGTTTTGGTCAGCTGTGGATGTATTAAGTGTTTTAGTGCATTTTTGTTATAGTTATTACACTTGGTCAAAGAGAGGTGTTAAATAAATCTTATACTTACGTGTTAGGCACATATCTTGGTCAAGCTTTTTACATGCAATAAGGGAATTGGTGAACAGCAAAGGTCATATTCTTAAAGAATCTTACTTAATGTTTCTTAAATAAACTGTAAAATATTCTTAACCTGAGATTTTTTTAGAAATTTCTTGAATTAAATGGTTTTATAAATGAAATTTAAAACATTTTCTTATATCTATATATATATATATATTTAAGAAAATTCTTAAACTTCAGAAAAAATAACTAAGATTCTTTGTAAATACAACCTCAGATATTTGTTATATTTTTATTAGTTACTTCATTAGGCCATTTAAGCAGTTAGTGCTTTACTGCAGTGGTTTACTTCCACTGTACAAGGCTGTTGTAGAAGGTATGGATATTGTAAGTGTTTAGTACATTATTTAGTGGGGATAACTTACTCAATACAAGGTCTTTATACTTGGTAGATTCACTGTGTGCTTGGATGATGGAAGTGAAAAGTCATTTATGTATTGAGGCTTTAGGATATATTTTTTACTTTAACTCTTGGTGGTCTTAGACAAGTCAAGATTTTGGTGTTAAGTGCTTTGTTTATTGTTTGATGGGGTTTACTAAGTCAGTATATTAAGTTGGAGGATCATTGTATGTAAGTATGGATGTTTGAAGTATCAAAGTCTATAAAATCTTGTAGCAATAGATGTTTTGGCTAGAACTATTTTGCTGGACTTAAACAACAAAGGATTGTGTGTGGTGTACTATGGTTTAATTGTTAAGTTTATTGTTTAGCGGAGTTAACTTAGTCGATATAAGAATAATTGTTGGATACACACGCTTGACTAATCCGTTTTACTACATTAGTCGACCGTGGGTTTATTAGTAAATTTTCTGTCGTCTTATCGAACTAAATAGAACAACAATTGGCCAATCATAACTACTGCTTACAAAGTCCATACTTTTAGACGTGGAGACTATAAGTATAACAATTGCTATGCCCAGTGCCATAATCAAAAGAAACGAGCTTTATCATTGGACTGAATCTTCATCGGATTATGAAGCCTCCAATGAAATATCATTACCAGAAGCGGCAAAAAGCAAACTAGATATCCTACATTCGATGAATGGACAGTGATGGAATGGATTGGTCGTGGGTGTCCGATGATGTATGGAATTATCTTGATGTCTAAAGTTTCTTGTCTAATAATCTTAATTTTTAAGAATACACTTTGACTTTTGTCCTTATATAGCAAACCCCATGCCATAGGATCTTGTTGTGTTAAACCTTCGCTTGGCAAATACATTAAGTCCATATCAGCCAGCTCCCTGCTGGATGTGTCGGATCAGGATCTGCACATTTCGCTGCAGAATGTTCAACACTATGTGTTGACATATTTCTATGTCAGTGTTAGATAATTACTTAGAATTAGTCTTAAGGTTATAAACAAATGTAGCAAGATAAAAGTTAAAAATTGGGTTTATAGTACCAGTAGGTTATTTGTTGAAGATAATATTTCCTCAACACTATACAATGTCTTGGAGGAGAAATATCGAACATAGTTTTCAAATGATTTAAGTGCTGGCTCCATAAAATCACTTTCAGCTGTGGTGTATTTATTTTACTTGACAGTTTGCAGTTTTCAGGGTGGTTAGTTAAAAGTTAATTTTCTTGTCTATTAAGGGTATGATATAAGACTGGGCTAAATAGGATTTTGGGCTATAAGTCATACATTGTTGGCCAAGAGGGTTGATTTTAATTGGCTCGGATATGGAGATAGGGTTACCCTGGTATGTTTAAAGGTTTTCATCAGGATTTTGTTGTAAATAGTGATAATTGGTTACTGTTAAGTGCTGGATTGACCTTTTAAATGAACAGTTATCTGGTAGATTACTTCATCTTAGTTAGGTCTTAATAACTCTTATCTGTAACATCGTGCTTCAAAGTGAGGTTAACATTGTAAATGACTTACTGGTAAGTCAAATTATGATTCTAAGATTAGGAGTGAAAGTTGTATCAACAGCAAATGTTGTTGGTATTGTGATGATATGAACAATAACTGGTTACATAGATGATTTAGTTGGGTAAAATGCTTCAAATAGACGTTGAAGTGATAAATGAATTATAAATAAGATACATATAAATAAAGTTGTAAATGACACAAATGTTAAGGAATGAAAATTGTATTGAAATAGATAGGGTTGGAATTGCTTCTTTATAGCGGAATACATCATATACATGTAACAAGTTACAAATAGGATATAGTAGGTTTACCAGGCTTTAAGTGGAGGTTAACATTGAAAATGGCTACCAGTAAGTATTTAGTGTTAGTAAGAAATTGTTCTTGGTAAATGTATAGTGTTTTGAAGCTTTTAATGGAAGAGATTATTGACTATCTTAGTGGGTAACCTGGTAAATTGAACATGGTTTAAGGAGAGGTTAGTGTTAGAAACAATTTAAATGTGAAGCTAGGATTGAGCACTGGGACTTTATAGAAAATTTATTCTACTGGAATCATGATCTTTAAGGAGTTATAAGTGATCATTTATTATAAAAGATAAGTGAGGAAATTCATGGATAATGGTGGATAGAAAATGCTTTAAGGAACAATTGCAGTTATTTATGACTAAGTTATATTGTGAATCTTATGACTAAGCAATGAATGGTTTATAGATAGTTGGTAGTGTTGGTATTGTGGCCTCTTTAGGGGGTAGGCGTTCATTAATTGATTCATTACATTACTGACGATATTTATGGACATAAATTAAACACCCTGAGATTATTATTGTTTTTGAGCTTATTTGTAAACTATCTCTAAACCTGCTGGTCACTGATTGATTGGGTTTCCTTAAACAGTATCATAATTGGTGCAGTATGACCTTTCAAATCTTGCTGTACCATGAAACACTAAATACAAAATACTAACCAGACCTGGTAGCGCAATCGGTAGAGTGTCAGCTCCAGGTATGGGAGGCCTCGGGTTCGATCCCGGGCAGCGACATACCGAAGTCGTTAAAAATGGTAGTGGTATAGCTCCCTTGCTAACGCTCAAGCAAATAAAAGGGTAGTTCTACAACTGGTTAGCCTGGTTTCAGGATAATGTGGCTGGGTGTGGTATCATGCCAGGTGCTCACGGCATGCTTTACACAGTGAAGGCAGCACTATATCTGCTTCAAGTGGACACCGTCTCCAGATAAATGAAATACTGTTGGTGGAACGATAAACCCAAAAAACAAACAAAATAATAATTGATTGGGTCTAAGCAACAGTGTAGATTCACATTCAAGATCTTACCTTAGTTGGCTTTCATTATCATTTGCTGCACTTTCCAAATGATAGGATAACTTTGTATGTATTTGTTAAGGGTAGTAACTAATGGTTATTCTTAGTAGTAAATGTTAACAAATACATGCAAACACATCCCATCCAAATGGTGTTTCCAGAAAATAAAGGGTGAAAACATAGCAGTTTAAAGGTTGAGGGATTTCTTTGCAAAATGTTAATTTCTATGGCAGCTGCTGAGGTTGGTATTTGGTACTACTGCACATAATTATGGTGTTAATTGTAATGATTTTTGGATTCATTTGTAATTGTTAGCTTAGGGTTAATTAAGGCTGCTGAAATTTTTGTATTTGCCTTCAGCTGTTTGACGTTTTCAGAATCTGAGCTGCTATTTGCCTTCAATTTTCGGTCTGTGCTGGAAAAGTCATTTGCTGTATTCTTTATCTTTTTGACATAGTGTACATGTTCTCTAAGTCGCTGCATGAGTTTTACATTTATGGTGTGCTGATGAATCATTTTGTGCATGTATTGTCTATTGTTTTTTATCCTAAGGGATTTTGATTTAGTTAAAGTAGTCTACTTTGTGTTGGAGTGGATGCTTTGTTTCATTGTTAGTGGGATATGGAATTTGTTGGTTGTAGCTTTGAGTCCAGCTTGAGGTAAGCACATCATTGTAACAGCATAATTGTGCAGGTTGCCCCTTTAGATGACTGATTTTCCCTCAGTTAACCTTTACAAGTGTTCAATTAAATGGTCTCAAAATTTCATAAGTGCATTCATGTGCTGTGCTTGGTATTTGTTATGTATTGACTGAAAATTCTAGAAAATAGCGACTTGTCAACTTTGCACCAAAGGTTATTTTCATTGCAAATGGAATGTTACTGTTTCATAGTGAAAGGATTTTGTTTAAGAATTGGATTTTGATATTGTTGATGTAGAATTGCGTTAATAGTTTGTGGTTATTGTATGTTATATATTGAATTATGATTGTAAGGAATGGTAAGGGAAAAAACTGTTGCCCTAGCCCGTCCATTTTCCACAGTGTCCATCAGTTAGTGCATTTTTTTTGGTATCCATTAAGTAACTTCAAAAGGACACAATGATTGAATTTACAATTGATTATATAATTAGCGAAGTTAATGGTCATTTTTTGTCATATATTTATATTTCTTAATTTCTGATTAATAACAGTTGAAAGACATAGTGAAAAAACTATGTGTTATAAAGTTAAGGCCAACTTTGACTATGGTTATATTCCATTAATATTGGTAGAGATATGTCCTCACTGGCAGACACATTTTTTAGATGAGATTTTGCTCAGGCTTAAGATTTTGGCTCCAAGAATACTTCTTACTGTGACAGTTTGTTACATTTCCAATACATTATAAACCATTAACTGAGGAAGGTTAAGCTATCAAAACAGTTCCAATATATAACATACCATTAACTGAGGAAGGTTAAGGTATCAATACAGTTCAAATACATTATATACCATTGACTGAGGAAGGTTAAGGTATCAATTCAGTTCCAATATATTGTGTATCATTAACTGAGGAAGGTTAAGGTATCAATACAGTTCCAATATGTTGTATGCCATTAACTGAGGAAGGTTAAGGCATCAATACAGTTCCAATATATTTTATGCCATTAACTGAGGGAGGTTAAGGTATCAATTTAGTTCCAATATATTGTGTACCGTTAACTGAGGAAGGTTAAGGTATCAATACAGTTCCAATAAATTGTATACCATTAACTGGGGAAGGTTAAGGTATCAATACAGTTCCAATATATTGTATACCATTAACTGAGGAAAGTTAAGCTATCAAAACAGTTCCCATATATTAACATACCATTAACTGAGGAATGTCAAGGTATCAGTAAATTACAATGAAAGGTTAAAGATGTAATATGAATAAATACTTAGCAATCTAGATTTGAGCTTGAACAAAATCTCAACTGAGAACCGATTCTGCAAGTTTGCCATGGACCTTTCTGGGTTATACTTCCTTAGGACATATTTCTAGTTTAGCTTGTAAATAAAGCCAATAAGTTAACTAAGACTATTTGAACTAGGTCTTCCATATTTTACAGAAGTACAAAATCTAATTACTTTTTCAGCAGTAAACTAAAAAATCTTTTATACCATGTTTAATAATAAAACAATGTTATTTTCCGTTTGTTATAAAGAGTTATTTTTTAAATGCATTCTTAGCAAATGTTTGTAGGTAGAATAGTTTTGAATCGGATTTAAGTAAAACTTCTTTCATTGACTGCTCAGTTGAATCTTTGGCTGATATTTTAAATGCAGTTGAATCAATAACTGTATCTTTTAAATCATAAAAAATGTTCTTCTGGAACATGCTAGAACATTTAATTCTGTATAAAATATTGAGGCTACATTTAATGTGTGTATGTTAAAGCATATTTGTAGTGATCGGCAAAAAATGATAAGCCAGGAAATTTTTCTATTCCAAGCAGTTATGGTTGTGTAGTATGTTGGGATGCTCTAGCACTTAGCCTACTCATCACATAGTTAAATGGCTGATGCAAATAGTGTAGACCCAGATCAGCCAGCTATCTGCTGGGAGCTGTTGGATCAGGATCTTTACTATTTGCTGCTGAGTGTCATAAGCATTATTTTTTTCTTATCTTTGTATATAAGTTTAAGCAAAAAATGAATATTTTGTCAAACTTATTCATGAATGTAGCAAGCTAAGGGTAATATGATGCTGTAAGTTGTTCAGTTACATTCCAGAGGGGGAAATTATTGAAGGAGCAGTTGGTTTCACATGTTGATGCCTGGGTCTGCTACAGTTGTTGATAACTCTTTCCTTCATGTTATTAGTACATTTTTGCTAACAAATATGAGTCTTACTGGCAATGGTAATAAGAAATAATTGTTCTGGATCTACATTTCTTTCATATACCTCATCAATTGATAATTTTTTTTAAAGATAGGTTTGAAATCTGTCAGTTACCCAGAGACTCGATGTCCTTGTGAAGAATATAAAAAGCTGCCTTCGATGTGTATAGCATGACATGGACACTTTGACATGATACCACACTCAGTTACATCATCCTGACACATGGCTGACCAGTCATGGAACTACACTTATATTTACTTGAGTATAAGCAATGAAGCTATATCACTAGTATTTTAAATGACTTTGGTGTGTTGTGGCCCAAGTTTGAACCAAGACCTGCTGTGCTTGGAACCGGCACTACTAATCCACTCTGTTCAAAGGTATCAGTATTTATTACCTTTTATTGCTTCATCAGCAAATATTGTATATCCTGATTTAGAATTGTCCAAGCATTTTCAGCCGCAGCTGGCAGGCAGTCTTGTAGTTCTGGATCTAAAATTATAGCTGTTTAAACTGGATCATTGGTTTCACAATTTCATGGAATGATTGTTGTTTGTATTGGATTTGATGAGGCTGAATGCTTACATACAGTTTAATGTTGTTGTTCATTTCTAATAGTGAGGATGTATTTAGCATCAGTTGTGTTATAAGCTTAGTGCTTGCATACAATTGAATAGTGCTGTTCATTTCTGATAGTGAGGATGTATTTAGCATCAGTTGTGTTGTAAGCTTAGTGCTTGCATACAGTTTAATAGTGCTGTTCATTTCTGATAGTGAGGATGTATTTAGCATCAGTTGTGTTGTAAGCTTAGTGCTTTCATACAATTTAATAGTGCTGTTCATTTCTGATAGAGGGGATGTATTTAGCATCAGTGGTGTTGTAAGCTTAGTGCTTTCATACAATTTAATAGTGCTGTTTATTTCTGATAGAGGGGATGTATTTAGCATCAGTTGTGTTGTAAGCTTAGTGCTTTCATACAATTTAATAGTGCTGTTCATTTCTGATAGTGGGGATGTATTTAGCATCAGTTGTGTTGTAAGCTTAGTGCTTTCATACAATTTAAAAGTGCTCCTCATTTCTGATAGTGAGGATGTATTTAGCATCAGTTGTGTTGTAAGCTTAGTGCTTTCATACAATTTAATAGTGCTGTTCATTTCTGATAGAGGGGATGTATTTAGCATCAGTGGTGTTGTAAGCTTAGTGCTTTCATACAATTTAATAGTGCTGTTCATTTCTGATAGAGGGGATGTATTTAGCATCAGTGGTGTTGTAAGCTTAGTGCTTTCATACAATTTAATAGTGCTGTTCATTTCTAATAGTGAGGATGTATTTAGCATCAGTTGTGTTGTAAGCTTAGTGCTTGCATACAGTTTAATAGTGCTGTTCATATCTGATAGTGGGGATGTATATAGCATCTGGTGTTGCTAGCTTAATGCTTTCATACAATTGAATAGTGCTGTTCATTTCTGATAGAGGGGATGTATTTAGCATCAGTGGTGTTGTTAGCTTAGTGCTTGCATACAGTTTAATAGTGCTGTTCATGTCTGATAGTGGGGATGTATTTAGCATCAGTGGTGTTGTTAGCTTAGTGCTTGCATACAGTTTAATAGTGCTGTTCACTTCTGATAGTGGGGATGTATTTAGCATCAGTGGTGTTGTTAGCTTAGTGCTTGCATACAGTTTAATAGTGCTCTTCATTTCTGATAGTGGGGATGTATTTAGCATCAGTTGTGTTGTTAGGTTAATGCTTGCATACAATTTAATAGTGCTGTTCACTTCTGATAGTGGGGATATATTGTTATCTAATGTTTTCCTGGTTTCTGTTTCTCAAGAGTATTAGATTCAAATCAATAAGTATGATGATAAACTATAGACAATCTGTGTTCAGGAAATGAATATACATATAAACATTGTAAGAATAAAACACATGAATTTTAAACAATTGACAGTGAAATGTAGGTACCAAGTTAGCCATTAACTATTGTTGTGTGTTTTAGCAAACAAAAAAAAGTGACTAACAAGAGGAATGAAAAGAAATAAAATTTATAATTAAAAGTAAAAGTGAATAAGTGACTTCCTATATTCTGATGCACTGGGTAAAGATATTTAGGCCAGTGACTTATAGTCATACACAGTGTATTGTTTGTCAGTGTATTTAAAACAATAAGGATCTGTGCAGTCCAACTGTAATGATGCAAATAGTATTTTGTGTCACAGTGTGATATTTATGCAAGTTTAGAAAGATAATGTTTTCTCTTATGTTGGTCTGAAAACATAAAAAACGAGATTAAACTATATTGCTAAACATTACTGGATCTACTTACACAATGACGGACCAGATGTTTAATGGTGGTGACACAGATTCGATATCGTCCATCGGTTCTGACGGCGACATCAGTCGATCAGATCGATCTGGTAGTGAATCGCGCACAAATCTCGTCAGAAACGAGAGTGGTTTTGTCAAACTTACGAGAACTGAGGATGGTTCATTCAAACTGACTCGATCTGATTCGGTTAAATCGTCTAGTCCAACAACTTCCGAACCATCCTCCCCAGGTGAGGCATTTAAAGACCTGAAACTGCGGAAGAACTGTGGAGAAATATTACTGTCCAGATATTTAAAGGTAGGATAAATGGCTTTTATTCCTTCTGCATTAGCATGATTTGCTTTTTTATGCAGTGAATTTTTGTATGTCTTTTTAAAAGAATGTAAATAAACTGCTAAACTGCAGAAAAATTACTGCCCTAATACCTAAAGGTAGGGCAGATATATTTTAAGCATGAAATATTTTTTTCTTGGGAAATTTTTTTAAAAAACATTTTTACTATTACTGTTCTTAATGAGTTAATATATATTGTCAGGTAGACGCATTGACTCTTATTTAAATACAACCTTTTTATTTAGTTATTTTGCTCATACAAAAATGTTTTATTTTACTATATAGTGAGAAAAATGTTATGATGGCTTTTTGAATTATTTAAATAGAAGCCAAATGAGCTTGTCCAAATATTTTCATTATTTTGCACTTTTGCAGAATTTCTCTTTAGCTAGCCTTTTTAATAATTGTTGCTAATTGTTTCTGCATTTACACTGGTATTGGTTAAGACATTGACCATTTGCTCCAGACTGTTAAGTGCTGGGAAAAAGAAAATAAGACAACTCCTAGTAATGTAATTTCGCTTCATTAACTTCTAGACTGTCATTCCCTTATTTAAGACTGGTAAAAAAAGAAAATCCATCTCAGGATCTGTACTCTTATACTTGCTGCTTGGTCATCGATAATAAATAATTAACCTTAAAAAAAGCTAACTGCAGAGTGGCTCGGATTAAAACTGTTGTAACATATCTAGTATGTATGCAAAACCCCGCCCTGAGATTCAGCATTGGTTTTTAAAGGTGGTATCTGACAGTTTATTTACCTATAACAAATTCATTTAACAATATTTTACCACTGCTTTGGGGAATTTGGACATAATTTCAGCATAAACTTGTATTTGAGTATAAGTATTTAGATGGTTTTGAACACTACCTATATTGTAAGACAAAACAAATTGCAACAAAACACTCTAAAAGTTCATTAATTTTATATGACAATATAATGTAACCTCAAAAGTGAGTTGTCACATGGTTTTCTCAGTTAAAAATAGTTATCTCTGCAGCGTGGCTCAGATAGAAAAAAACTGTTTGTAATTATGATTTAGGGATTTATGCTTCGCTGTTCAAACAGATCCAGGGCACCAAGGAGCAGCATTTTGCAGGACCTTTTTAAGTAACAATGACTTATTTACATATTTAAGAAAAAAATCTTTGCTCAAAAAAGCCAATAACACCTTTAAGTTTACGAATTTGAAGCCATGACAATGTGTGACATATGATAATGTATGAGCATTAATTAATTGCAATGAGGAATCGGGGGTTTATGTTTCACTGTTCACACAGATCTAGGGCATCAATGAGCAGCATTTTGCTGGACCTTTCCAGATAACAATGACTTATTTGGTTATTTGAGAAATAATATTTTTGTCCAAACTGTCAGTCCTGACACAATAGCTCAGTTAGTAGAGCGTCAACTTGCGGATCGGGAGTTTGCGGGTTCAAACCTCAGCCGGGTCAAGACTTTAAAGTTGGTAGTAGTGGCTTCCCTTCTAATGCTTGGGGCTAAGGGGACAGCATTACGCCTGACTCGTCGGTGTCAGTATAATGGTTCAGTCCCTGGGCACCTCATAAGTGCCCCTGTACTATAATGATAGAAATGTCGCTGCACAGTATCATTAAAAATGCCGGAAAATCCCATCCCATCCCAAACTGTCGGATACAACCTTTAACAAAATGTAGCAAGTTGAGGGTTAAAAACAAGAGTTAAACAAAAGTACCACAGTGAGAGTTTTATAAATGGGATTAGTCACTGACTGACTCAGTAGTTTTTAATGAGGAAAATTTTGCATGAATAAAATCTTGGAACTTTGATGTTGAAAATCCCGCCCACAATTTTTGATAATCCTTTAGATCTCTTGTTCATGGGAGTTTGTTTGGATGTAATCTTATGCTTGTCAGTAAACATCATAAATTTTACCCTTGTATAGTCCCTATACCTTCTAAAACCACTCTTTCTTGTATATATAATCTTAAACTTTATCTGAAAGTATGAATTGGTCGTAAGTGCTCTGGAAACAAAAAGGTAGAGCCTTGAGTCCAAGGGCCATGACCCTGCAGGATCATTTTTCAATTGAGATTATGCTCATGCTCCCATTTTAAATTGCTTAGTATTTACTTATAATGTTATAATAGCTCACTGCAATAGATAGATACCTCATCCATGCCTACATTATATATGATAGTGTAAACAAAACAATAATGTGATACTATGTTCCTATAAGACTTAAATGTATTCCTGGACTTAAAATTTGAGCTTGAGCAAATTCTCCACAGAAAATTGGTTCTGCAAGTAAGATCTAGTTCTTAAACTTTGAGCTCAAGTCAGAGACCCACCTTAAGCATCTGATTGGTCAGATTTCAAAATCTAATAACATCCCACCAATCAAATGCTTGGGAGTTTACTCATACTCAAGCTCAAAGCTTTATTAATTCAGGGCCCAGGTGGTAACCTTGGCTAGGACATGTCATTGTAAAAACCTGTAAACTGCCTCCTTACAGACAATTGATTTAAAGGATAGCTCATGACAGGTGTGTCCAGTGTCAGGATAATGTTATGGGTGTGGAATGATGGCATACTTTCACAGTTATAGCAGCATCATATTAGCTTTAAGTGATCCCCTCTCTGGATGTTTGTATTGTAATTTATAGGGCATTAAACCCAACAAACATATAAATAGATCAGGTCTAAGCAAAAGTGTATTTCCTGATCAACTATTTCCAAGAATCATTTCACTTCTCTCTGTCACGTCGCTTTTAAGTTATCCGTCTGTTGTTGTTTTTTAGATACTTGTAGATAACAACACATTTGACACTTCAGATATTTTATCACTATCTTAGATTCTTGACTGATAAGTCTGACAGAAGTGTATCGGGCTGTTTGAGGAAAAAAATATTTGTATTTTTTCATCTTGAAAATTTATTTATTCTGTTTTCATGTAGCATGTGCAATTTCTGATTCCCATCATTCATTTCAATTACTTTGATAATAATTTTAGTTTTTTTTATGACACTGCCCTCCTTCCTGTATAATGTAATATAATAATGTATAATGTCCCTTTACTGATAAGGAACGTAATAATAAAAACTGTTAAAGGTTTCTTGGCTTTTACTTATATAAAGTACAAAAGGTGTGCAGCATGGTAGTGCTGATTGAAAAATTGCCCCGCCTTGGAAAAATATTTTACCATCATTGAAGTAGAACGCTCAGTCAGGCAGTTGCTATAATTTAGCCATGTGGCCCTATATTTTTCATTCTAGATTCTGAATGTTTATGTATGAAGCCTGAGTTTTTTGTGCTGTTTACTTTATTGTGGTCTTGAAAACATTCTGTGAAATGTTTGTTGTGTATACACTTGTCAACAACACCTTAATAACTGTCAAGGTGGTAAATTGGATTTGTAAAAACATATTTGTTTAAATGTCAGTAGGAAAGCAAAATCTTTCATCTTTTGATTTTTAAATATCCTGATCTCAGCTGTTCATTTAATCTATTGAACCAGTACTCATTTGGTATTGTTGTATTTGCATATCTTTTAGGAGGTACACAAACTCTTGTTTTCTAAGGCAAAACTTGATCAATTTATATTCTTTGTGAGGAAAAAATAAACCTTTAGTAACTGTATAATTTTTGAGATATCTATAAGATGAAAATGCCTCATATCACAATGAAAGCAGCCTTTTACCTGATTTAAGCTGTCTCTGTATCTGACTTAATCATACATGTGTACGTTCACTTTTGGAGAGAGACTCCCACTTTTTAGGTTCAAAATATTTGAAAATAAGGGGTGTTTTACACATTTTCAGAAATCTCCAAACTTGGAAACAGATAACTTCCTTCTTGTTTACATGAAAATAACAAATCTCCCATTTTGGCCTCAGAAATAAAGTTCATGTGTATGCTTATTGATTATTGGTGAAATGTGCAACCCTATAGCAAAACAAAACACCTATGTATGTACAAGTTTTACCCCTTGTGTGTAGATGATGTTAGGAGGTTTTAAACGTGTCTATGGCAGGATATAACATTGAAGGCAGCACAGTATTTCGGTCCAGTAATCTCTGTTGGTATGGTAGATCTGAGTAGCGCTGCTGGGAGTATCCAAGTACTCCGATATCTACGAATCATCAGAAAATCTGGTACAAATATTTGCCATTACGAAGATTGTTGAATTGCGATTAAAACATTTGCATCAAGTAGTTATTTATGAAATATAAGTAAAAAAAATGATCTGCAAAGTGATTTCTTACCAGGTTTTGCAAAGGCTTGAACCAAAAGTTACAAAATGTAAATCTTACAGAGCTAGCAATAGTGTTTGATTCAGATGCAAGTCATTAAAACATTTTCCATAATGAAGGTTAAAACTACCAAAATAAAATGAGGTTTCATATATTTTATCAGTATTATTGTAAATTGACTGCCATTTAAAAGTCAAAAGCAATATACTGGTCCTAGCCCTAGTTACTGATATTGCGAAGCAAGTAGAACTTGTTTTGAGCCTGAACATGTTGATCGACTGAGTGTAAAAAAACAACTTTGATGGAGCCAGGGATCTGGCCATTGTTTTTCATAACCTCTAAAACTCTTCAGACAGGAAATCCAACTAGTCTCATGATCTTTATTTCTTATTGATTTCTCGACCAATGCTTGTGACATATAGTCTCATTTTTTGTTTTATTGTGGAATTATTGTCATCTCAAACTAGTTTAATTTGTCATTCAAACCAGTGTTTAGTGTTTTGTCATTTGCAATGTATATTGCAGTTTGATAATCATAAAACAAATGTCTTAATTTCTAAACATTGAAGTTTTGTTCTTCATAAGGCTCTTTAACCATTTTAATTCATCCTATATCAGGTGCATGTAACAATATCATTCATCTGTTTGTCTAGGCAGTATTTCTGCATGGACTCCTACTTTAGTCTACGTCAAGACGATTTTGAACACTACCCAAATTGTAGGACAGTACAAGTTGGGAAATAAATTGCTAAAAAAAATGTCATTCTTTTCAAGCATATGAATAAGCATAGTGGGCAGTTCTGCTTAAAATAGATATTGATGCTTGAGGTAATTACCAGGATGATGATAAAACATGATCTCAAAAGTGGTCATATGGTTTACTTAGTTTAAAAATAGCTTATGGTGCAGCTTGTCTCAGATAGGAAATACTTGTAATAATGGGTCAAGTGTTTTTTTTTCACTTTTCACTTGTGATTTAGGATTTAGGGTATCAAAATAAACAGCATTTTATGGGATTTTTTTCATGTAACAGTAATTTACATGGTTCTACAGTCTGTCTTGGTTCAAACTTGGTCAAACTGTTGGATACAGCCTTTAAGTAGACACTGTCTGTTTATCAGTTATGATTGTTGTTTTTCGCACTTTTTTTAGCCTCAAAACAAAGTGCCCCTGATTTCTAACTAGTTTGCCCCTTGTTGCTAGATACCCTCCTGGCAGGTTTTATAACATGTCATGCATGTAGCTGAGATATATAATCTCAGTAAAGGCAGCTCCATAGTTGCTCAATGTAGAGACTGTCTCTTTGTAACTGAATGATTGTTTTATTGTAGACATTAAAACAGTCCCTACCATCTTATCTCAGATTCTACCAACAAGGACAACCTTAAAATTGTAAATTGTACCACTTTATACATCCTTTTAACCCAAATTGTATTACTTTAATTAACAATATGTTTTTAACATGATCCAATTTCTTCAAAAGAGAATTAAATTGGTTAAAATATTTCTTCGTATTAGTGAATGCTAGGCAAAGATTTATGGATTTGTAGATTTTTGTGCTTAAACTTGTTTCCCTTTGAGATATGATATTGTATTCCCGCAAAGTGTGCCTATGTTTTATGGGCAAGAGGATAACAAGTTGTTATTTAATGGTACCCTAGACTCATCTTTCTTGTAACATTATACACTGCACTCACAAATTGGGGTTTCAGATACTCAAATGTATCTGCACCTGTTACCTTTTCACCTAGAAAATTTCGATAGATGATTCAGGGGAGGTAATTGAGTCTGAATAGGTATGTCATTAGTTACCTCCCCTGATTTAGTTAATTAGTGAATAGTTCATTTCCAAAGTATAGAGGAAATTTATTAATTCGGGTATGACAGATAAGGTTTCAATTTCATGGTTAGGTTGGCAAATAGGATTTAAATTTCAAGTTAAGGATGTGTACATAGAGATACATGATTCAAATTCACATTTGATAGTTTTGAAAGTACCTGTAATTATAGTCCTCAGACTGCTTAGCTTCTTACCGCATTTGTTCGAGTCCTGTTTGGCAGCGAAGTACTTAATATGGTAAAGTCTTCCAGCTGACTTGTGTTCACCAGTGGGTCTACCCAGATATTTGCCAGGAATCTTCCTCTGCCAAAGAAAAGACATTACTATAAGGAACATAATTGGACGCTGCAATGTATTTGAAAACCAAAGATGTAATTATGTAAAAATATTAGATAAAGAAGGCAACTTAGAAACACACTTTAATTATCACTGGGTATAGTATTGTTTTGCTATCACAGCAAAGACAGCACTACATAGGCTGCAAACTTATACTGTCTTTAAATATTTGTAGCATTTGTTGTGGCCTGACAAATATTTGATTATTTCTAGGTCTTCTCTTTGGCTATTACAGCTGTAGATTGCCCTTTTGCCCCATATATGCATCTCAACATTCTCTGTCATGATGCTCACAAAAAATATTCTCACATCAACGAAAGTTTTTATTTTGCTCTCACATACTTGGCATTTTAGCAAATCAAACAAAAGTATGCATGGTATTTTGTGCAACTGTGTCACTTGGCAATTCCCTGTAGAGTCTGACAAGGGTCCAGTGTTATAGGTCTTAGCCTGCTAAGTACATATTAATCAAGTTATGTATTGTAGATTCAGATCAGCTGGCTCTCTTCAGGATATGTACTATTTGTTGCAGAGTCTATAGCTTTATATTTAGTAACTATTATAATGGAGTTTAATAAGGAAAATAAATGCAAATTTAGTCAGGTTTTTTTATATATATATAGCAGTTGCAATGTCTGTCCCTCTATGTGGACAACCGTCTGCATGTCATTGCATTCCATTTCTGTGTCTCAGCCATAAGTTCCATTTAGTTTACAGTACTTCATTAAAACTTCACCATAACACAGACATACATTTGAATTCTGTTGTACTTCATTAAAACTTCACCATAACACAGACATACATTTGAATGTTTGTTGTACTTCATTAAAACTTCACCATAACACAGACATACATTTGAATGTTTGTTGTACTTTATTAAAACTTCACCATAACACAGACATACATTTGAATTCTGTTGTACTTCATTAAAACTTCACCATAACAGACATACATTTGAATTCTGTTGTACTTCATTAAAACTTCACCATAACATAGACATACATTTGAATGTTTGTTGTACTTTATTAAAACTTCACCATAACATAGACATACATTTGAATTCTGTTGTACTTCATTAAAACTTCACCATAACACAGACATACATTTGAATTCTGTTGTACTTCATTAAAACTTCAACATAACACAGACATACATTTGAATTCTGTTGTACTTCATTAAAACTTCACCATAACATAGACATACATTTGAATGTTTGTTGTACTTTATTAAAACTTCACCATAACATAGACATACATTTGAATTCTGTTGTACTTCATTAAAACTTCACCATAACACAGACATACATTTGAATGTTTGTTGTACTTTATTAAAACTTCACCATAACATAGACATACATTTGAATTCTGTTGTACTTCATTAAAACTTCACCATAACAGACATACATTTGAATTCTGTTGTACTTCATTAAAACTTCACCATAACATAGACATACATTTGAATGTTTGTTGTACTTTATTAAAACTTCACCATAACACAGACATACATTTGAATGTTTGTTGTACTTCATTAAAACTTCACCATAACACAGACATACATTTGAATGTTTGTTGTACTTCATTAAAACTTCACCATAACACAGACATACATTTGAATGTGTGGTGTGCATCCTATTTTATAGTGTAAGCATTAAGATCAAGGTCATATTAGGGACCATATTGAAGATCATTTTATAAAACTATGCATGGACTTTTATGCAACGGTGTCACATTACTTCCTATTTCCCAAAGTGCAGTAGCAAAGTGTCCCTCTATGAGATTACTTGACATAATGGCATATGTCATGTCCTGACATTTTTTTATCTTACTGACCAACTCTTCCTCTTCCTCATTGGCAGATGTGATACCTCAATATAGTTTTGTTTGTTTTGTTTTATATACATTAACCACATCTGGTCGGCTTGGTGTCAGCATAATGTGACTGGGCCTGGTGTTCATTGTGTGCTATAATTATAGTGAAGGCAGCACTATACCTGCTTCTAGTGGACACCATCTCCAAACAACTGAAATACTGTTGGTGGGATGATAAATCTAACAAACATTTTTGTTTTTGCTTCTTCAACATGTTTTTGTTTTTTTTCTCAGTATATACAACACATACTTTTCATTGGTCATATATGTCAACTTTACTTCATTGTAATTTATTGTAGTTTTATTTATATTTATTTATTTTTCACGGACATAATTAATGTTACGATGGTGATGTCCAGCTACAAATGTATTATAGTTGGTGTCAGTCCCTCGTCAATTATCTGCAACTAGAGCTTACATTTTGCTTCTTTATATAACATAGCAACTGTGCATATAGTACAAGAAGTGACCTTTTTTGATACACCATCTGCCACCTGCATCTCCCCTGGTAGGGCATGTGGTGCAGGTAATATTGCAGCAATTGTAATTATTTACTTCTTATTTATCATCTTTGACAATAAAAAATCATTTAAGTACATAGAATTAAAGTGTTTAAATGTATTTATGTATGGTTGTGAAAGTTGAGAATTTTATCATACCTTTGGAATAAAAATGGTGTGTCTACATTAAATTTTGTATTAAAAACAAACTCATAATTTATTAAAGTGCAATTTAATGTTTGTTAAATACAGTTTTTATTGGCACAGTGTATATATAGGTTCTTTGATTCTGTTACAGCATCTGCAATAAAATGAATTCGATTTTATTTATTTTTTTTTTTTTTTCAGCTGCATGTAAGATCTTACTTAGACAAATTATATCAATTGCTGCTAGGTGAAAAATGTAAATAAAATTGATGTATAATTTAGCAGGCCCCTCTGTATTCATCCTTTTCTTGCTGCCTTTGAATAAAAGACGTAGATAAGATTTGAAGGTTGTATTGTATATTATGTTAAAGCTTTATTTCAGCTTTTTAACAAATTTGAATCTAATCTGGCAGAACATTGTGGAGGCATTTTGTAAAAAAAAAAAAAATCATAATTGTATCTCGTTTTAAGGAAAAATGCTCTCTTAAAAGTCTTACATTTTTTTTCAGCCTTATTGTGAACTTTTATTTGCTAACAAAATATGAAAAAAATACCAACAAAATCAACTTCAACAAAAAAAAACTCCAGAAACTTATGCCTGTTCAATGTTTAATCTAGAAGGTGCCATTGCGCTCACGGCCCCTAAAATATGTTTTGGGCGCATCCCTAAGCTTCATTTAGGCCCATTGGGTGTTAAATATTCTCCAAATGCTTCCACTGCTTTCTAGGGGCATTTTTTCTGGCGAAGCAGGAACATCCCTTCCCATACCCCAACATGGTGCATATACTCAAAAATTTATCAAGGCATGCCTCTTTCATTGTACTTCCATCTTGAAATCTGTCATAAGTGAATGTTGGTTAAGTTTAAAGTGCAGTTAACCTACTAATGGCAGTTGACTTATCTTTAAAGGTAGGTAATCAAGAAGACTGTTTACACTGTTTGAATACAACCCATTAAGCAGTTATGCAATGGGTTAGGAAGTAGCGGTATCAGTATTTATCTCCTTGTCTTTATTTTACATTTAACAGACTTACCAAAGTAAATGATAAAGTTAATGTCTTGAGAATGTAAACTAGTTACAGTATGAAGTTGGCATGTTCTTTTGGGGTTATGGTCATAGAGATTTAGAAATTAAATGCTTTATTTAGTGAATATTTATAATCTTTGCTATTAAACGATTTTTTCTGTTGCTTGCTCATCACAACAGACACATGGGGCTGCCATTGCCTAGCATCATCATTGTTACACTTTCTTGTCCATATCAAAACTTTAACACTAAAGCATTTACTAACTCACAGAACATGGAGACTTCATGTGGCATACAAGTGCAGTACAGAGAAACATAACTCTAGCTGATCTTACTCTTGAATTATCCCCCTTACTTGTGATTGAAAAAAAATGGTAAAAAATAACCAACTTTTCTATGACTGCTAAAATGCTTGCAAGACAAGATTTACAAGGATCATCTAATGGGGTTTAACCCTTTAGTTACTGGAAACACCATTTCCCACATTGACATAAAACATACCATTTCTTAATATTGTTTACTTCATGCAAAGGGTTAAGTAACAAATGTTCAAAAACAGAAACAGCATACAACATGAAGCCTCAAGTTAATTTAACTATGACTATAAATTCTGCAGCACATAAAGGGATTTTTTCAATTATCTGAATCGTATTTAACTCTTTATAAAAAGGGCAAAAAATAAATAAAATATTTAACCCTTCAATTACTACCCTACTGTGTTTCCAGTAAAAGATTAAAAATAAAAGAAGAATTGTCTGAATAGGGCTATGAGTAACTTTTAAGGTATTATAAGTGGGGTATTAGTATCATTTTTTTATGAAGTTATGTGTCTTATCAATTGAAGAAAGACCACATAACCACACTTCTTACTTGTGAAATTATGAATCATCTCCATGCGTGTGGCTTGGAGGATGGCTAGAAATGTTAAAAGAAAAAGATATACCATGATATATGATGTGTCACATAAGGACTGCATTTAGATGGCCACATTTGCATACATGTTACACTGAAATACAATGCCTACTCATTAAAACACTTGTTAATGTCTGTAATTTTATATCTTGCCTTAAGCTTTGAAATCTGCTCATCGTGCTGTCTGTAAAATTAAAGTCATAGCACTGAAAATACACATCAGTTTGTTGAATGTATGCACTGCCTACTATTATGAACTGCCACCTAGTGGGTTTTGTTTCGGTGTGTGTGCCTAAGATGTTTTTTGTTGTAGTTTTTAAAGAGATAATGTTCTTTTCAATAAAGGTTTTAAGGAAATTGACCTTAAAAAAGATGAAGAACTACATTAGGTTGAACAATTAACTTGAAATTAATGACAAATTAATTGTAAAGTGATTTTAAATTAATTGTTGCTAAAATAGGTCAAATAATTTTAAGTAAATTATTGCTGCAATTTGGTACAGTTTTAATGAGCCTGTAGTTTTAAGCTGCTCATTATAGCCAGATAAAAGCTGTTTAAATTTAGCAAAATAAGAGAGTATAATCAAGCAAAGTAATCTGCTCTAAGTCAGCTAAATAAAGACTCCTTCTTAATTTAGTAAAGTAAAATATGCACACAAAAAAACCCCATCAAACCATCATGTTCTCCTCCTAACTTTTACTTCTATTGTTGTATTTTGTGTCCTTTTTTCCACAAAATTGCACTCAATGTATGCACATGACCCATTGTGCTTGTAACATCCCCTGCCACACACAGAGTTACTGATTGCTGTTTGTCAGGCTCTTAAATCATTGACCTTTACCTTTCCCAGACCCCTTAAAAATTCTACAGGTGGAGATTGCAGGTCTTAAGTTTCATTTTTTACATCACCTGAATCAATGGAGTAATTTTCATGTATGCATGTTCGGTGTCATTTTTTCAGATTGCAGCCACAGTTTTTTTTGTGTGTGATCATTTCCTGCCAAGTTAGTAAATGACTGCCAGCATTGTGCATTGGCATCATCATGTTAATTTGTTTACTTTCATGGAGAAGTCATCCATAGTCAGTTCTTGTTTTCTGATCCTTTTATGGAGATAAAAATATTTTTAAACTATAAAAGTTCTTCTGTCTTACACAATAGCATATTTAAGACGCTGAAGGCACACACCTACACTTTTTTTTATGAACAGAAAAAAACCCTCTTTTTCTTCGAACATCTTCCTGAAAGTTTTACAAAATGTACATACATCTTTGCTTAATTTACCCATTCCCCACCCACAAACTCTAAGCCCCTCTCCTGCCCTATCCCCCAAATCTAAGCCCGTTCACTACCCCAACCTTACCGACAAACTATAAGCCCTTTCTCCACCCCCTCCCATAAACTCTACAACCCCTCCCACCCATAAACTCCAAGCCCCTTCCCACTCTCAACTCAGTCTCTAGCTCATGTGGTAGAGCGTTGGCTTGCAGATTGGGAAGTCGTGGGTTCAAACCCTAGCTGGGTTGAACCAAAGACTTTCAAGTTGGTAGTAGTGGCTTCCCTCCTAACGCTCAGGGCTAAGGGACAGCATTACGCCTAACTCGTCGGTGTCAGTATAATGGACCGGCTGGGTTCCTGTGCTGTAATGATAGAAATATCGCTGCACAGTATCGGCAAAAATGCCGGCAAATCCCAGTCCCTAGATAAGCGATGCCTACACAGTTTTCAACCAAGTCAATTGTCCTTTCTAGTTAACAGAGACTTTATTTGGCCTTTCAGATCGTTATAATAAGGTGTTTTATTTCATTTTAATTAAATTTCTCTGACCATTTCATGAATGCATGTTGTATAAATAAGACTATTTTGTTTTGATTTCAGTATTTGCTTACTTGATTTAGAAAATGTCTGTTTATTAATGTTCTTTCATTTTTATTAATGTAAAAAATTTGAAACAGAATATTTTCTTCACTTTTCTTATTTATCTGAAAATTTAAAAAATGTGTCCCTCTTATAACTTCCTTGTTAGCATAAAATGAAGTAATCACATCTAGTGGGCTGCCAAAAGTGAAATATTGTTGTTTCCTCTATCGTTAATTCTTTTGCTTACAATATTTTATGTCACACATTGTCAAGGCTTCAAATTCATATTCTTAAAGGTGGTATCCCTCAGTTTGGACCAAAGATTTTTTTTGAAATAGTTAAATAAGTCATTGTTACTTGAAAAGGTCCTGCAAAATGCTGCTCATTAGTGCCCTGGATCTGTTTGAACAGAGAAGTAAAATCCCCACTAGTCATTGCAAACAGGTATTTCCTATCTGAGCCACGCTGCAGAGATAGCTATTTTTAAACTAAGAACACCACGGGTCAATTCACATTTGAGATCATGTCATATAGTCATCCTGGTAGTCTACTTAAGTCTTTGATGTTGATATTTATTTCTTTCAGAGATCACTATCATGGTTATTTATAGAAAAGAGTGTTTTTTTGTGTGTGTTTCTTTTCTCCACAATTTGTACTGTCTAACAATATAGGTGTTGTTCAAAATTGTCTTTACTGTGACTTAAGCATAAGTTTATGCAGGAATTACGCCAAAATGCCCCAAACATTAGAAAGATATAGTTACATGCATTTGATATAGGCCAACTGTTGGATATCATTTTACATTATATATATAATGCTGGGGCATCTAGTGCTTAGAGTCATTGATTTGGAACTCCTCTGAGTCCATGGCCCTTAACAACAGGCCTTGTTTCAAGTTCTAGTTGGGATAAGAACTTCAACATCGGGAGGTCTTTCAGCTGACCAACGGTGTGCCAGTGGTTCTACTCAACATTTGTCGGGGGTTTTCCTCCACAAATAATACATGTAGCTGGATGTTGCTACAATGGCAAAGATTTTGTCAGCACAATGTGTCGACAACAAAAATATGAAAAATTATTGTCAACAATGAACATAGATATATATTACATAAAACAAGATAAATTTAATGTTTGTTTTAATGCCTTAGACATCATTTATTATAACAAAACCTAACATTAGCATAGTAAATATATTTCCAACATTTTGTGATATTTTTTGTTGTTGACTTCTATATCTTAGTTAACATAAAATCATAAAATGGTTTAAGTATATTTGCTGGAGGTATATTGTAGAGTATATCACCTATGATGGCTGATTTCACTTTGTACAGCTCATGGCAAAGGAATTGCCTTCCCCATCTCAGTTGTTTGTCATGTAACAGGCACGTAGCTGCCCATATGTATGCAGAATATGCAGTTGCATACACATTGCCCCCAAAAGAATGAAAACATCAAAAAGATTAAATCTGAAATAAATATCTTATCCTATTATTGTTATAGGCGTATATTTATTGCACTCAACTAGTACCCCTTTTTACAGCATTAAAAAAATCAATTAAGTAACCTGTCTCTAGCTCTGATTATTTGGTGTAGGACACATTTTATACTCCTTATAGATTCTGTCTTCTGAACTATAACACCTTAGCGCTTGTGTTGGAGCAGCTTCTCTGTTGGATAGGAGGAAGTATCTCATGATTGAGTACGATTCTTGTTTTAATTTATATTTACATGTCTGTAAAAGTTTTATCTTGATATCGATATCTCCCCAAAAGCCACCATGCACAATCGAAAAACAAAAAATTTGTCCGGGGGGAGGATGCCCCAGATCTCCCCTGTTCCCCCATCCTTAGTGGCCATGCATACAAGTCATACTATGCCTAGCTATGTTTAATAATGTAAACAATTGAGGATTTTGACTGCTTACATGATCTTGATTTTAAATGTGACTGTGCCTTGCTATTCACATCATGGAAATACATACAACTGAAGACAGGGATTGTCTTAGATTTTATAATGTTAGGAATTTCCCGAAAACAACAACAACAGTAGTGCAGTGAATACACAACATTCTGAGAACACCAACATCTCTTATATACTGAGGCAGAATGTTCCAGAGCCTGAGGTTATTAACCTTACAGCTTGAAGTCCGTGATCATCCTGGAGCACGTGGTTGGTCAGATTTAAAATTTCACTTAAAATTCTGCCAATCTGATCCTTGCAGATGATCTCGAACCACAGCTGAAACTTTTATATCCTTGGCACCTGGTTCTGTTTGCCTTGGATTGGAAATAGCTAAACAAATATCTTGTGGTTCTCACTTTTGGATAACAACTGTCCTTATAACAGTCTCAAATAATCAGATTCATAAAAGAATTTGTTGGCAGAATTATATAGCAAGGTGTAGCAAATATGCCATCTGTTCATGGCATAATATTACATTGAAGCCGGAACAAATACATTCTTCATTTAGATTTCATCACAAAAGTAAAATGACAATTTAAAACTAGATTATTTCCTTGATTTGTTATAAACCAAACCCCTGATGTTTGTAGACTTGCACTTAAAATACATTCAAGTCCTTGTAAGTATTATTTGACACCCACTCATAAAGATGCGTTGTTACTTGGTGTGATACATTTGTACAGTCATTTTTTGTGTGTGAACCCTAAATGAGTAATTGCAAACAAAATAGTACTATTTGTAGGAACTACATTGTATTCACACGCATTCATTTTGTATTTTCTGTTCTTTAGAAAAAAGCTTTTCATTGACAATTTCTTAAAAAAAAAACTAGGCATGGCCCGGATGTTTGCTTCAAATTATAATGAATGGGATTTGACCTGGACACTCTTTACATGTTAAGGGGAGAAAAAAATCAAGCCTTTTCAAAATTTGTAGATCCAGATCAGCCACCTTAGAATGAAAGCTGTCTGACTATGAACTGCACCATTTGCTGCCATGTCTAATTTTCCATATGCATGTTAATTGCTGTTTTTAGTAAAAAAAACCCTAAGATTAAGTGTACATGGTTTATCAACTCATTTTACGGGTATCAGGGTGACAAGTGTGGCTAGCGGTTGTTTGCCTTTTTGGTGGATCTTTTGTATTGGAATCACTAGAGCCATTCTACACTAGAGATGTTCTGGTTTGATTGACTCGATGGTGGACAAAAAACAAATAGTGAGTCATTAAGGTGCATGATCCGTACTTTGTTAACCTTCATTTTTTGGTTATATTTTGTTACGAAATTTAGAAAATGACCCAACCCTATAATATTGAAATTAATGCTAAAAAAACCCAACCTGTTTTAGAGAAATTGTCAAAGGTTTCTTTTTGGTAAAAGAATACAATTTAGTTTATCTTTTATTGATATGTTGATGCAAAAATTCTGTAATTTCCATTTCACAAAGTTTGTTTTCAAATTAGGCCTCTGCAATGTTATTCTGTTCCAATTGTTGTTGTTTTTCTGTAAAAGACAAGAAAAAATGTAAATTTATTCCTATTTGGAATATGTTCCAATAAAAGCCAAGTATAATTGTCAGAAAATTTGGCATTTTGTTTGCTAAACACCATAAAAAAAAATTCATCACTCACTTTGTATTACCACTTAACTTTTATTATTCAGAATTTATTAAACATTTTGGTTTAACATTTTCCCCCTATAAAAATATAAAAGTCATTCATTTTTGTCACCTGTTTACCTAATTGAGTATAAACTATGAATTACCCATTCATAATACTTGCCCTACAAGTCCCCAACTTTCCTGTCTGCCCCAGCAGCTTGGCCCTTTTAAAGAAATTACACTAGCGGCAATGATTTTGCCACTCACCTGTTAAATACCTGTACACTACTGATATTGATAGACCCCTTTTCTACTTCGACAACGGACTGTGACACAGAATATAAACCATATCGCAGTCTCCTGTCACATGTTAGTGTATCAAAGTGGACTGGATCATTCTGAGTGCTATAGGTGTTGTACATGCTCTAGGTGTTGTAAGTGTGTTAGGATATTAACGAGAAATAATTGTGAAATGGATTATCACTTAGGCCTAATCTGAATTTGGCTACTGAGGGATTATGTGTGTGGCTGTGATTTTTTTTTTTTTTATATGCTTGTAGCTTTTAATTAGCTGATAGATTTTTAGCATTTGTAAGGATGCTTGATTTCTGTTTCTCGTTTAACAGAGTTTTGAGCTATTTTAATGCATTTAATTCTCCTCCAGAATTTCTATGGCATATATGAGTACCAGTTGTATGTAATTTATGTATTAAAACATTATAAGGGTATTTTAATTGAGCATTTTGGATTTGAATGCTTGTTTTTAATATGATTAGGTCACGAAATGTATGAGCTGTATCCCTTTGAGTGTTATTTTTATAAACTAATTCATTTTTTTTGTTCATTATTAACTATTTGCTAACAGCTTAATGCAACATGAACCAGAGAAATTGTTGGTAGAGACTAACCAGCAACTAGTGTAGGTCTTGGTCAGAGAGCTTGCAGCAGGCTGATCTAGGTCTATACAATTGCTAAAGCATGATAAAGTTGTGCTTAGCACAGAGTTAACTTGAAGTTGCTTAGTAAAGTATATGGGATTTAAAATATTAGATTTAGCAGACAGTAATTCCTTTTACTGGAATCTGTTCATAATTTGTATTCTCTGGCAGGTACTGTAAGTTAATTAATTGTTAACACCATACTTTACTAAACCTTTTTGCCCCTAGCTGATTGCATTTGATAATTACCATTACAATGTCTTTCCTGTTTGTTTACATCTACATGCAGTGCTAATAAGACATTGCAGACACTGGATCTAGTAGCGTAATTGGCAGAGCATCAGCTCCAGGTGCAGGAGGCCCTGGGTTCGATCCCCGGCTGTGACATACCAAAGTTGTTAAAAATGGTAGTGGTATAACTCCCTTGCTTACGCTCAAGCATATATAAGGGTAGTTCTATGACTGGTTGGCCAAGTGTCAGGATAATATGACTGGGTGTGGTATCATGCCTGGTGTTCGGATTTAACTGGATTCTTTAATAAGCTGACGAATTAAACTGTGTCATAAATCTATTATCACATGGCATTGGTTGATCTTGTTTTGGTGTAAAGGTGACATGCTTATGATAACATACATTCACAGTGCTGGCAGCACTATATATATACTTTATAAGTGGACAAGCTATATAGCAGAAAATTAGTTGGATAAAGGCCTATCGAAAAACTTTTTTCTTTTGCTGTTTTGCTTCTTGATTTTTTAAAAAGATGTTTGGAAGTGTATTTAAAATTATCATTTTGTTGCAATTTTACCATTATTTTCTCGACGCCATATGACCTGTTAAGTGTCGGTATGCTATAAAACCCCAAATACCATTATTTTCTTTAAATACACAAGCTGCAATTCCCATTATTTTATCATCATTTACTCGGCCACCTTGGATAAGTTCAGTTAAACATGTATGCAGCTATCTACATGTAATTAAACCTTACTCCAAATTTCAAAATGCCAATTACAGGGACATAATTGATAAGATGTTTAAATTGTTTAGAAGTGATTGTATTGACCTACATTGTTTTACATTGTGATTAATGCTGGCGGTGGGGTTAATCTTGTTGAGCTTGGTAATTTTAGATAGTTTAATGGATGTGGTAGAAGACAAGTCCGCATTTGCATCATTTATGAACTGTCAGGCGGTGGGCATAGTGGGCAATGTTGCCTATTTGTATCCCCTCTGACTTCTCAGCCAGTCATTTGGGTTCAAGTCCCAGTCCTGAAAAACACTTATTCAGGTGGACTTGTATCTGACCAACAATGCACCACTGGTTCTACCCAGTATCTAGGGTCAGCCTCCACCAAAAACAGCTTGATATTGTATAATGACCATAATTCTGTCTCTTCAATGTATTTCAAAATCAACCAACCACATTGTTTGACTTCAATGGTTTGGGAGATTCTTGAGCTTCTGGACCATTTTCAAATTAGTCCTTAGAACCATAAACTTCTGGTCACTTCTAAGACAGTAAGACAATTGTTCTTACTTTATTTATGTGTAAAATATTTTAATTATATTTCATGTTGAATGTCTTCTATTGAAAAGAAATTAGATAATTATATGCTCTGATAAAAAGTATATGGTGGATTTATTAGAGTCACATCTATTGGTCTGTCTGCAGGGGAGCTTGTCTGCACTATTTCATGGCTACTGTTAATGAAATTTAACAGAATTGGTAAGCTCCAAACCTACCGTAAAGTTTTATAGATAAGACACAGTTTTTTGCCCCAAATTATGATAAAAAGTGGGGGATGCGTCTTATCCATGCAAATTTAAGTTTTCCTCTTTTTTCCCAGACCAAAATTGACCCTTAGACTAATCCGACCGCAGAGAATATCGCCGATTGTATCGGCCGTAGACAACTGTATTGTGCTATATTAAGGAAAAAGTTACGTTGTTTTTACCTAAATTTTGACATTAAACATAAAAAGAGACATTTGAATTCGTTTCTGTATAAAAAAACAACAACAATATGCAATAAATACTTGTATAAATATCAATTTATTCTAACAAAATCGGCGAAGTTTCATAATCCGGAAACGGTTATTGAGTTTTAGTGGAACGGGCATATTCATTGACGACGCTGCTATTATCATCATCTAAGTAATAATGTTATTATTCAGTTGATCAATTTTGATTTGAAATTTGTTTTATTTTGAATGTTAACTACGAATAAATTTTAAGTTGAAATTAAAAACCCACTTTACAACAATAAAATGTGCAGACAAGTTTTCACACCTCTTTTGATGTTAATAGATCGTCCATCATCCATAAGTAATTACAAAGGTGCATAGAACTAATTTGTTGGTAAGCGGTCACTTAAATAACATGGTGTGAAAATGAACATTTAAAAGCCTTTAGTTGTTATTTTAAATGTCATTTGTGTGTCTGTCCCATGTGTCGAGAACTTAATTATAGGCCGAGAACTTAATTGTTTTCATGACATGCTGCCGCGAGAAACAGGATGTTTTTTCTCATGTGTAGGGCTGGGATAGCCGCGAGAATATCCTGTCTGGCGTGTAAACGATATACTGGGGTAGAGTGTCATTACATACCACAATACACACGGTCTTACTAGGCAAACAGTCGCGACGTATTATTTAAGACACTTAGAGAATAATAAGCACTCGGCGCAAACACCGCTTTACGGAACAATTGGAACATGTTCCGTCGAGTCAAATCGAGCAATGCGGCGATGCGGGAATTTCGTAATGGCGGCCAGATGGATAAGTGAATTGGGGATGCGTCTTGTCTTTGAGAATTTGCTTTTTTCCTTGATTCTAGACCTCGAAGCGGGGGTGCGTCTTATCTTTGTGTGCGTCTTATCTATAAAACTTTACGGTAGTTGCCTCTAAAATTGGCACATCATGGTCAGCCTGAGTTTTTCTGAGTTATAGCCCTTTGTTCAATGTGTGTTTACAGTAACTTGGAAAGCAAAATCTGGAGGTACATTGTATTTATATTTTTTTCTGATAAGTCTTGATAAAGCTAGTTTACTATTGTTACAGATGATTTAGACTTGGGATAAAATGGCACCCATATAATGATAGATCAAGTTTTGTGTCAAAGGTTTTATGAACCAAGGAACTTAAAGTCTCAATGATATACCAGCTATTTTCTTTTCATTTCTTCCTTCTTCAGAAAACCATCACTTTTGTAAAGATTAAATTCTATCTGCTATTTGAATTTCATTGTCTGTTAGCACAAATAAGGTCCAAGGTTGAAAAATAGTTTTTGAGTGATGATATTACTTTAGGAAGTATTGAAGCAGTACAGACATTAGAATAATTTATTTGAACATAAATTATTCCTTGCCCTTTATAAAGTGAAGTTAGCAAACTCATGTTTTGCTTGGGGGATTTTGTGAGTTCAGGATTGAAATAGATTGCATACATGGATGTGTAAATAGCTGATATCATTTGTCATATTAAATTTTCTGTCAGATATGTAAAAAAAGACCTATGATTTTATATCACTGATACATATCCAAGATTGCAAACTAACTTTAAAATGGATGACAAAACGAAATGAATGGATATATTAGAAGTGAATGACCTATATATTTTTTCTTTTTTTAATGGACAATAAAAATTAAGGAAACAACATAGATGGCTATGAATATTTATCTCAAAAAATATGAAATGTAAAAAATTATTTACAAGCAGCCTTCACTCATTATGGCCTGTGAACTATGAATAATTTGTTTTATATCTTGAAACCTTTTGTAACCCTCTAGATTTTCTGACACCAGGTTCACACCTGTAAATAATAATTGTGACCTTGGAAAGAACATGGTCCAAAATATTCAAATTCTTATATCATAAACAGCCAACTTCTTACAACAAAATGAACATGTCTTTAGCTTAAATATGATTTGTCTATGCTGATAAATCCTTATACATTGCCCTTGTGAATATTATGAATAAAATTATAAGTCATAAATGGCCTCAAAATTTGACTTAGGTTTCAGCCCAGAGCATCAAATTTTACATAAGCATAAACAATTTTTTATAAATACATTCTCAATATAGCAATCATATGAATAAAATCTTGACCAGATTTTTTTTTCCTTGTGGGATTCAAACTCCAGACAACATAGTCAAAAGCCAATACCGTAACTACTGAACTAAAGAGTTGACTTTCCTATGCCTGTTACATGCGTATAAGCAAATCAGAGTGGTGACTGATGGACATAACAATAGTTTACCTCCACCTCTGTTATAGTTATGGTAATTCCTTTCCAATTCGTTTCGTGTAACCCACCTTTTTATTACGGTTCAAGGTTCAAGTGTCAGTCAGGGCAACAACCTGCTGTGGGTAGGTCCACCAGCTGACTGCTGTCAGGGCAACAACCTGCTGTGGGTAGGCCCTCCAGCTGACTGCAGTCAAGGCAACAACCTGCTGTTGGTAGGTCCACCAGCTGACTGCTGTCAGGGCAACAACCTGCTGTGGGTAGATCCACCAGCTGACTGCTGTCAGGACAGCAACCTGCTGGGGGTAGGTCCACCAGCTGACTGCAGTCAGGGCAACAACCTGCTGTGGGTAGGTCCTCCAGCTCACTGCAGTCAAGGCAACAACCTGCTGTGGGTAGGTCCACCAGCTAACTGCTGTCAGGGCAACAACCTGCTGTGGGTAGGTCCACCAGCTGACTGCAGTCAGGGCAACAACCTTCTGTGGGTAGGTCCACCAGCACAAGGTTCAAATGTCAGTCAGGGCAACAACCTGCTGTGGGTAGGTCCACCAGCTGACTGCAGTCATGGCAACAACCTGCTGTGGGTAGGTCCTCCAGCTGACTGGCAGCAAGTGGTTAATGTCACATTACTTATCTTGGGGTCTCCATTGTTAATAGTTTGACTGTTGCCATGACTGTAATGGCAATAATTATGTCACTGCAATGTTTTAAAAACAAAAAACAAAAAAAACAAAAACATGTTTTGGCAGCTTTGTGATTACAGAAATGATCAAGCATGATATTGGACACAATATAACTGGATGTAACCCACCCAGGTACTGCTTTGAAATAAAAGTACTGAATATTTGGTTTTGTATTACCATAACCTTACTATGCTATATCATGGCTAGAAAGACTTCTTCAATGTTTGTTTTTATATCTTTAACCCCCCAGCAGTTTAAACCTTAAAGATGTTGCACCAAGGTATTCAGGCACTAATAATTGATGATTTGTTTTCAATTCATAAGACATGAAAATGTTGAACTTATCCAGATGCAGTAAACAAACCTCAGAAAGATTTGGATCTGTCTATCTATATCCTAATAGTCATTGGTGGACTCACCATTTAAACAATTATATACAATGCCACTTTTTTATGCTGATGGTTTATTACATTTACCTCTGTCATATGTATTTTAGACAGAATGACTCAGTATGACGTAAGTTAAATGTTGGTAACAAAAGTCAAAATAGAAGCCTAATATCGGCTTGACACTCAGCTTGTGTAAAATACGTGGGATTAATATCAGTTATGAATATTGTGAAATCTAATGATGTCACTAATTCATTTAGTTTCTGCATCTATCTGTATGTTTTAGATTTTAGTGTTGTTTACATTCGTGTACTTATCTGCCTTACATTCTATGTTCTGAAAATCATATTCCATAATTATTGCTAAATTATTCAAGTAATCTGATGTTTTGGGATCATAACAAAATAACTTTTATTTAAACCCCCAGGGAACAATGCATATGAACCCCAAGAACATTATAAACCTCGTCATCTTTGTTGCATTGAGAATCATGACATGACCTTGAGCCTGTTGCAGGGGTATATGTATTGAGAGTAACAAACTCTGTGTAGGAGGATGATACAATGCCTTAAATCAACAATAACTCTTTTCAAATTTTTTGATGTGCCTAATAGAAGATTTACGGTATTGTAATTTTTTTTTTATTAATATTCTTCCTTCATAGGGAAATTTTGTAGATATACAACACCGAGCTGTTTTCCATAGGTAGTATGTATCAGGTTTTATGGGATTCTGAATATAAATGCAAAATCAGAGTGTTTTTTTTCTTTACTTGAATTTCTAAAGTATGGACTACAATTAATGCCAGCAGTTTTATTTATGTTCTTTCAGCTGACCTGCGGTGTTTCTTCCCAGACATTTTACTATTGACTTAATGGTCTTTAAGAATGGAAAGATACCATTTATATTACTATGATTGTCTCTGTGATGTATTTAAAATACAAATCAACCCTTGTCAGGTACTAAAGGCATGCTATTGCTTTGTACATGAAAGGAAGTTCAATATATTTTACTTATTAACATCATATATATAATTAGCTGAAATGCCATTGATGGTATGCTAAAGACAATAACATAAGCAACACTAAACATTACACCTGTACTCAAACTGTAGATTTATGACCCTAATGCTACTCCATACCAAATCACATCTTGTTACAGTCTTTGCCCCATGTTGCTTGAACATAGCCCAATGAGACTCCTGTAGAGCTCCATAGATTGCCTGTCACTTGAGCAATGTAAGTGAACACTCCATGCCTTGTGATGGTATAGCTTTCCATGTTTGGGTTCTGACTAAGACACCCCAATGGCTTCCTCCAATTGAAGAATGGAAACTTTATATCAATTACTGGCAGATTTTTTTAAGTCTTACACTTAGGACTAATTTTAAATGTAAAGAATATATTCAGATAAAGCAGATACTGGTTTTCCTTCTTGATATGTTAACATGTAACATGACTAACCTATTTACAAGCACATTATTGTCATATCTGACTGACCAGAAGTCATGCTGATGTATAATGTATCCTAAAGCCTTGATAATTAAAATGAGAGTATGTCAAGGTTGCAGGCAAGTGGGAGACTTTTGGGGATTGGGTCTGCAGTTTACATGACAGACAGGTGGGGGTGGGGGCTCTTTATTGGTTGTTAAAGGTTGTGTCTGACAGTTTGCCTCTATCAAATACATGTAACAACATTTAATCCCTCTTCTGGAGTATTAAATCATTTGTACGACTGTAGTCACAATCATTAAATAAAATCGCTTTAAATGTCCATTATTTCCAAATTTAAAAAAAAAAAGCATGATAGTGGTATGTGCTAAAAATAGATATCGACATCAGAACAGATTACCTTGAAGACAATATAACATGGTGCCAAAAGTAAGTTGTCAAAAGGTTTAAATAGTAACTTTCGTCACATGGTTTAAATAGCTAACTTTGCAGCATGGCTTGGATAGGAAAAAGATGTTTGCAAGGTCAAGTGGGGATTTATGCTGGCATTATTAACACCGACCTAAAGCATAGACTCACAATTTGCATGACCTTTTCAGGTATCAATGATTTCGTTGTTTGAGAAAGTAAATGTGGTCCAAACTGTCAGATACCACCTTCAATGCTGATAAGAAGTAAATATCAAGAACAATGAATAAAATGGACTGCATGAAACTTCTAACAGCTTGTAAAACTGCTGATACATTATAATAGATATTTGATCTGTGTACATTTTCAAGTATCCTGTAAGCTGTACAATAGCTAGATTTCTAACTATTGACCAAAGTTCAATCCAGTTCAATATATTTCATAAATAAATTTCGAACTGTGTCTCCAACTTATGTATGTTGCAATCACCATTACTGTTGTTTGTCAAAGTATTGGAACTTTAATCATTGTAGCCCCTGTCCATAGGCATCTGACTTTAGAATCAAGTCTAAAACCTTCCTCATTGGTAGATATCATTGGAATCAAGTCTAAAACCTTCCTCATTGGTAGATATCATTAGAATCAAGTCTTAAACCTTCCTCATTGGTGGATATCATTGGAATCAAGTCTAAAACCTTCCTAATTGGTAGATATTATTAGAATCAAGTCTTAAATCTTCCTCATTGGTAGATATCATTGGAATCACGTCTAAAACCTTCCTCATTGGTAGATGTCATTGGAATCAAGTCTACAACCATCCTCATTGGTAGATATCACTGGAATCAAGTCTACAACCTTCCTCATTGGTAGATATCACTGGAATCAAGTCTACAACCTTCCACAAAGGTAGCTATAACTACTCTAAAATTGACCAGGTTAAAACTGGGAAGGAGAAGACCTTTGTTGCTGATCTTGTTTGGGTTGATGTTTATATTAGAGTGCAGGGGGGTTGTATTCATGTGTCAACAGTCCTGACAAGCCAAGATGTGGCTGATAGGTTGATAGGTTGGCCTGATCCCAGGAGATACTGGGATATTGTGATTGTATTATATTACTGATCATCATGATAGGCCTTTCTTGTCTGGATACAAGTTATGGTGTCTAATGGGTGATGGCTGATGGGTAAAGGACACTTAGGGGTCTTAGGGTTAGAAGAAATGGTAATTGAAAAACTTGGAAGATACATTTTATTATGTTGGTATAGAAAATGAATTTAGAATTGATTGTATCAGTTATGCAATAAAAATGTTTTATGCTTTTTTTTTATAGGATTGAGGTGGTCTATATGCTGTCCTTTATTATGATGCTATTGTTTTAGGGAGGATCTTGATCTGGTTGTCTGAAAACACTTCACAGTGTAGATGGCTTTAGCCGTTTAGGGGTCTTAGAATGGAAGTTTTTTAAAAAATTAAGCGCTGTGATATATTAATGTTGATTTATTACGTTTAAAAGTTAATGTAGCTTTGTCATTATTTGAACATATTTATATAATTTTGTGGCTCGAACCCAGGACTTACTTATCCTGAGTTAGTGTAGAGCTTCATTTTTCTATGAACAGTTGGTGTTTAGACTTCGTTCAAGATATAGACCTGCTAGTGACCGTGTAACTCCTGTTGGCTTTTCTGATTGAAGTGACTACCAGATCTGCACAGACATCACCATCAACATCATCAGATTTTGTTGTCAATTTTGCCCAGTGGCAGTCAATTCTGTTGGAAGTTCAAAGGTCAAACTCAAGTTGTTGGCCCAGAGGAGGAGTCCTTGAGGTTTTCTTTCTATTTGACCTTTCAAGAATCTTGTCCACACTTATAGCTGTGTTCAGTTTCAAAGGAGACATGGTCAGTTGCAAAGGAGAAGTGGTCAGTTAGATGACTTCTGGGGAAGTTTGGATCCCGCTTAATATGTCAAGTGGACAGTTCACTTGTCCAGCCCAGCTTTGAGGACTGGCTTGGACACTTTCATTGTTGAAACAGTGGCCAAGGTACTTTGGTCTCTCATTAGAGTATGAGAGGTTTATTTTTATCTGCCAGTATCTGTATGTTCTTTGAAATACACTTAAGAAGAGCATTTCTAAAGATAAGTTCTTTATTTTCCATTCAAAACCTATATACCTGATAATTTTCTCATTGAACAGTTTGGTGGAGAATTGTGGGATATTTTGATATACAAACACTAGAGTTATACTCCGTATCCAAAACTTTAAAATTGTATACAAAAATTGTAAGCAAAAATATGATAATAATTCAGACTGTATCTGGACAAATGATTATTGCAAAGGGAGCACACAGGGTTCGACGTTAACTTTTTTAAGAGCTGGACCAGTGGTCCAGTAACTTAGAAAACTTACTAGACCTGACCTAAACTGGACTAGACCAAAATGTAAAATGCATAATACACATACAAGACATACTTAAATCAAATTGTTATATGAGTTCAAGCATTGTCTTGCAATAACATGCCAATATAACTAAGAATGCGACATTTTATGACTAGAAAATTAGTATGAAACCAAACATTCTATTAATGCAACTTAGGTATGATTATACTTAATTTTCTAGTCTAATTAAGGTATCATACATTGGTAATTATATGACAAGAACGTTAAGTATGACAATACCTATATGACCAGACGTTTTCACACAACTAAACAGGCTAGGCTCACATGATTGTCAACCTGCTTTATTTCCCTAGTATAGGATGCAACAAAAGTAGTAAGCGGTGAGCTGTACTTAAGATCATATTTACATTGGTGAGATATATGGGATTCAGATTCAGAATGCCCCTTTATATTATCGATTCTGAAATCGTCCGTACCGACAACAAATCTGCATGTCTTACAAAACATGAGATTGCTCTTTTTTCTTCAAAATCTAGCCAACTAAACTCATCTGTCCATTTTGGACAAAACGATCTTATCCGCTTTGTTTTGTTACACAGTTTCATTGAAGCATCCTTGCTTTTTCGTTTCGTACTGTCGTCCGTCTTTTTTTTTTTTTTTTTGTTCTTTTTTTGTCTGACGAAAAATCAAACTTAAGTACATTGCTCGACATTTTTGTGTCGTCTGCGCATAGTGCGTTATAAACAAACCGTATTATAGTCTGTTGTCGTAATACTTGAGATCTCCACATTACCAATCTCCTCACAGCGATTACGTCACGCGTTGCTACTTAAATCACTGCCCACAGCAAGGATTACGTGACGATAGGGTATCACGTGAAGAAAACATGGCGGCCTCCATAGTACATTGTATTCTCAATCGGAACTCCTCGGGTAATTCCGTCCTCGGGACAATCATCCGAGGTGTTCCGATTGGTTGTATTCTTTACAGTACGGTGAAATTTGACTTTCATTATTTCATATTTTTTCATATTTTAAGTTACTTTTTATTTTTAATATGATAAATTAATATTTTAAAAAAAAGATACTATATTTTGAGGAGATAAGTCCAGAAAAAAAACAATAAAAAAAAACAAACAAACTATCCGCCTGTATTGGGGCGAAAAACTTGCTGGTGGCAGTGATATAATGTACTGTCAAGGGAAGTAATCACTGCGGGGAGTTTGCAACATTACAGATAGTATTTTTGCTTTTGTATCCCTCGCATTTTTATTTAAATAGTATAAATAATAATAGGACAGTTACGTAAACATTAGAAAAAAAAGAAGATAGATGAAGAAATAAGCATTTGTATCTGCTTAACAATTAGTATTACGACATTGGATATTTGACAGTGCGTAGGGGACAAAGCCTCGTTCTGAAAACACCAGCCAATGAGTGAACGCATGTAAAGGTTGTTACTATGTATATATACTGCTAAATATAGCACATGGGTTTTCCAAGAAACTGTATCGACAAGCGTCAATAGCGACCGAGTTTAACCATTATAAATATTTTTTGACTTGATTCATTCATATGTAGATTTTCGGCGAAGTTTGTCCGATTTAGAACACGACCAGTCGGTCCAGCTAGCCTAGGACTTAGCTAGACCAGACCACCGATCTACTAGTGAATGTCGTTCGGTCGGTCCTTAATGTCGAACCCTGGCACACCAAAAAAACATGTTCCATTTGACAAATCCCAATTTTTGTGTGTTTTTCTGTTTATACATGAGGATATAAACTTTGCATCCATAAATCTCGTCAATATCATGTTTTATTCAAGCTAAGTAAACCACATTTAAAAGTTTATTTATTACCTGAACTCCCAAGGAGGGCTTGGAGCCGTTGGGGCTTCTTAAGTTTTAGTATCAAATCAAGTGTCAGTAACTTTTTAATGGCTAGTTAGCCAGTGGTCATTCAGTGATAAATACCTGCTTTGAGGTGGTTGCTAAGACTGCCTGGGATTTTATAGGCAGTCCATGTAAAACCTATACTTCCCAAAGGTGCAAATAGCAGGCTTCAATGATCAAGCAATTTTTTTAACCCCCCTTAGGTCATCTACTCCAATTCTCTGGTTTTAACCCATTTTCAACTTGAGTTTAAACTTAACTATTTTTATTTAATATGATCTTTTTTTAATTTTTAAATTACATTTTTGTCCAGTTTAAAACCACACTTTTAATATCTCATGTTGCAAACTTATGTGTTAACTTCCATTCAACTGTCCTGGATCCAGTGTTTTTCTCTCCTTAAAGTTGAAAGTTCAACCTCGGTTTACAAACAACATCTACCTCTCAGGTCATTCAGATAGTGCAAGGTTGGATGTTGTGGAATGTGGCCACACCTTGAAGGCTTTTTACAAACAATCTGTATCTCCCTTAGCAAACAAAATTAACTTTACTTTAAAAATGGTATCTGTTTTTAGCAGCAGTGGACTGTAAGCAATTTGATATTGTTTCATGCCTTATCAACAGCAAATTGAAAATAATGTGTTTTGGAAAAAAACAAAGAAAATGTAAGTTTTAAAATTTGAACTAGTGGACTATTTATTTTCTGCCTTAACTGTTTCAATTGAAATATATCTTTTTTATAAAAATGAAGATACATTTTATTTATTATCCTAAATTGCATTATAGTTATTGGCAAAATAAATAATATTTTTATTTGTTAACAACAATTGAATTGGCCTGTTGGTTATTATATAAATTAATCTCATGCTCAGTCAACTTTTCTTATGGAGTCATATGTTCTGTAATAACGTACACAAAACCAAGTTAGTGCATAGTATATGTCAAAAGGTACTAAATGGTATAAAATGGAGAACAAAATGATGAATTATGAAAGAAATAGCACAATATTTTATTTGCATAAGACTTACATGTGAATAACTCATTACCTTTGGACCGCACTGGATTATGTTACGGAGATGGTGAATTAGATACCATGATCTATGTACATTATATTAACATAATCGTCTGCAGTATTGCTTACAAAACATATTAAAGAGTCTGCAGATTTGAATTATATGACAATATGATGACAAAATCACCCATTTACTTTGTAGAATTTTTTATTTTTTTTTATTTTCAAAAGGATAATACGGTAATATTGGTGTATATATTTATGTTTCATGCATTGCCTTTTTGGAGATGAATACACTCCATTCTTTCAATTGTCTACATAAAGACCAAATGTTGCATTAGCATTTAACCCTTTAATTGCTGGAAATACTGTTCACCCCATTAACATAAAATATATTCTATCCTAATGGTGTCCAGCCAGTAAAGTAAATACAATTGTTTCAGCTGTCGTAGTTATTTAAGTAAAGAGATATGACATCATTTTCTTACTTGTGTATTGATTTGTTTAAATGTCACAATTCTTAGCTTCAAAAAGTTTGCCTATATTCTTTCAAATTATAATTTCTTCCTCCTGAAGTATGGTATGCTGGTGATTCTACCCACGGAATTATCTGAGGTGTTTTCCACTCTAACTAAGTGCTTGCACCATCAATCTGACCATAATTTTGTCACTTTGATTGCAATTTTAAATTAAATCAAACTAAAACTAAAAACAAACAAAACTCTTTTTTTCAACATCATTCTTAACGTTTGATCATTTAAGAAACTGTTTGACATTAAGCGCATAATGAAACTTATAATGTTACAGATAGAACTTTTTGGCAAATAAGGTCATTTAAATGATATAAGGTCAAAGATGCTGTAACTGCAGAAAAGTAGGTTTTTGGTAAAGAAACAAACAAAAAGAAAACATGAAACACAAGGTGATTGTGTTGCTGATTAATTCCAAATGAATGGAGTTATGATTTGAAATGATATTACATATGTGCATTCTAATGCTCCATTTTTATATAAGAGATATCAACTACATTTTAAGTGTTTAATTAGCTAAAAAGATGTTTACAGAAGTAACTGTAGATAAAATGAGTACATTTTATTCTTACTGTTATGCAAAAAATTGTAGAACATGTAATTATAGATGAAAGTGTATACAACAAAAATGTACAGTTAGCTGTTAAAACAAGAAAAAAAACAACTATGAAGCAAGAAATTGTAGATAAAGTATGTGATACAAGTTATCCAATAGGACTGAAGTTATATAACTAGAGTTCCTTTGATGGTGTCAATATAGTAACAAAGATGAGAAAAAAGAAAGAGAATCAGAGGCATCGTAAATCATTTATGGTCAACAGTGTTTTAGAAGTCATCTAGTCTTATCTCTTAGTCTGCTGTTCATGTATTTATAAGGTTTAGGCAAATAGATCCTGACCAGACAGCTCTCCGTGGGGAGATGGCAGATCTGGATCTACACATTTGCTGCTCAGTCCCTGTTTATAAGTATATCAACCCTGACATGTAACATATATAATGTTAAATCAAAGAATCGTGAGAATATAGCATGGGTTTAACAACATGTAGCAAGCTAAGGGTTAAGGATTATATATCTTTTTTGGAACTTGTAGGAGCGTCAGATATATTTAACAAAGACTAAAAAATAAGTATAGTAATATAATGCAAAATGTTAGAATATGAAACTCAGAGTAGTCTTAATTTTGTTGTATTATCTTTTGTCATATTTTACTGGTTGGGCACCCATAGTGTGGTAGTAGGTTTGCTGAGTTGTAACCCTCTGTCTGGTTATATCCAGTCTTGCAAAGGAATTATTAGGAGAAGGTCTTCCAGCTGACCTGCAGTGCCCGAGTGATTCTACACAGATATTAGTCTGGGGTTGCCCTCCACATAAATATTGGGACATTACTGAAATGACCATAACTGGTCAATGCAGTGTATTTAAAAACAAACAACAAAACTATTGTAAGGTGTTTTTTGAGATACCAAAATATCATGGTGACTTAGGCTTTTTTTAATTATTGTTGGTGGAGTTAGACACTCAACTAGTGATTTGGTAGAACCATTAGTGCACTGCCGGTCAGCTTGCAAACATTTCTGTAGGACAGCTCTCACCTTGACTGGGACTGGGAGCCCACATGGTGCTAAACTGAGAAATCACCAAGTTGATGACTCAATATATATATGTAGCAGGATTTTAATTTCTACTACATGTATAACAAGATGGTTTACTGGTTGATTATTGCTGCCTTTGCTCTCAAGTCCATGCATCATACATAATATCATTATTCATGCTCTCTTGACATCAGCAAGTGGGAAAGTTTTGGCGGCAGAATGTTATGTCATCAAGCCACGGTGTGAACCAGCTGTTATTTAAGAAATATAAATGTCAGTTTCCCAGTGAAATATGAACCTAGCCTTGAGCTTCTGTGTATTTCATCCTCAATTGTGAGCTGAATAAATAAATTGTTGATCTTTATGTTATGGTAACACATGAAAAGTTGGCTGAAATTTGGCATCTTAATTTATATAAATATTATCTTTTAGTTTGCATACCTCAGATTAACATGGCTTTGGCCAAAAGTGTAGGTATAGACCAGCCAGCTCCCACTGGGTCTACTATGTTTGCTTCTCAAGTCTTCATCAATGTTATCTTACAACAGTCTTCATACCATTGTTAGTTTATTGTTATAAAAATTTAATACTGATTATTAGCAAATGTAGGACAATAAGGGTTAAATTTGCTATTACCCAGGTTGTTTTGGTGTTTTTTCATTTTTTGAGGACTAAATGTCCTGATTTTTGGACGGACCACTTTCACTCAGTAAACAGATAACCTCAAGTGGCAACTAAAGAATGTACATATGGTGAAAAATGAAAAATGGTGGTAAAAGTTAGGTTTCAAAGTCATGTATGGGTTAGGTTTTAGCCCTGTTCAATATTTATTCAGTTCGGCTTTGTGAAACCTTGATCATTCCAGAGTTGTTTTGGCAGGCTTGGTTGCAGGCAGCCACGTTTGGAGAATAAAGTCTTAAGCAATGATAGCTTGTTATAGTTTGCAGTTTTATGTTTTGCTTATTTTGTATTTTCAGTATTTTAAGGAATTAGTATTGTACACAATTAAATGTTTTTATGAGCTTGATCTTTCCACCGTATCTGGGCAGCCATGGTTAAGGGTGATCCTTATTATAAACATACCTTCTTAGCAATAAAAGCTGTAATAATTTGGCAGTTTATATATTGCATTTTTACAATTTTGATTAAAGAATACAACTATCATTGTTTAATTGAGTGACCTAGGCCTTGTTTTGCAATTGTCATCTTTACAGATGTTTATTCATCAAATAACATGTTGAACACTGGCTGTATGATTGTCTATTTATTTGTGCTTTGATTAATAATTCTTGTTGCTATGGATGTAGAACCTTGACCTTTTCAGTGGGCTGCTATGTTTTTGTTAATGTTGTCAACTATAAAACATTAAGAAAGTGAACTGCAAGTTCTGTGGCAGCAGTGACTTTTTCCAGTGTTTTAGCATGAATTGCTGAGCTCATTGTTATGGGCAGACATGTTCACCTTCTTATGCCTTGGAAATTGTGCTGTGACCTTGACCTTTGGAGTATTTTTGTCCATGTTCGACCATGTCTGACCCTCTTTTGACACATGTTCCTGTATGTTTCACTTGCCCTCTATGATTGGTGAATTAATGGAGGCTACAGACAAGGATCATTGTACCTGCCATGTATTTACAGGTGTTAAATATTGTCACTTGAATCAGAGAAGCTACTTGTAACCTTTTGACTAATTGGGCTATGTTTTGCTACAGTATATAGACTAAAGGAAAAAAATGTAAAAACCAACAATTTCAAGGAAAAAAATGTAAAAACCAACAATTTCAATATAAATTGAAAAGACATCCATCCGTCTAGAGCCATGGATGTGAAGCACTTAAACACTGATACAAAGTTTATAGGAAGCTATGTTTGAGTGACATCTGTTGGTCTGTAGATGAGATTTATCCATGCTATTTCGCAGCTGTCATTGGTCTGATTTTGATGAAACTTTACCATACTAAGCTATCAAGCCTACTTGTGTGTATCCTTTTCATAATTTTATTAAACTATTTTTTTGTTGAGTTATGATTTTTTGTTATTTTAATTTGATATTGGTGTCTGGAATATTTCTTGCAAACTTTTTTCCTTATTTGATTAAAACTGGCAGGGCATGATTTAATCCTACGTAATTACTGTTACTGTTGCAAAGACGAATGGGAGAATGTTCATCAATTTGATGGTGTTTATTAATTAAGAAAAAAAGCACAGACTCCACTGCATGAAAAGCCTAAGTTTTCAATAAATAATACTGTCATCTGATGCTTTATTTTTTTTATTGGTTATTTTTTGTTGTTGTTGAACAAGAAAAGAACAGGTGTAAAATGTCAATTTTTATCTAAAAGATAGAAGTAAAACAAGTTAGTTGTACAGGATGAACACTTGATTTTAGATTAAATGTGTTTGGATGATATAGACACATTATGCTTTAGTGTTTATGTGAGATGTATGTTTTAACCAGGCTACATCTTTTACCTCCGTGGCCAATAAATGTCAAGTTGATAGTGCCTGAACAAGATTTGGGCAATAAAGGAAGGACCAAAACATAGGGTATATGATGGGCAACAATAAATGTCAAGGAAAGACAGAAATGGACACAGAAAATGAAAAAAAGTACTTTTGTCAATCATTATGGCGACTGATTTTGTTTTTGCATGAGAGATATTCATGCATATACTGCTGATTCATTTTATGTAATCCTTTGTTATAATAAAAAATGAGTTAAAAATATTTGACCTTTCTATAGAGACAAAAAAAAAGTTGATGTTTCAAATCTAATTCCTGTTTGCTTTACTGTTGTTGTTTTTTGAAATACATTCCAGTGATCTCACATCACATCACATTCCAGTGACCATTATAGTCATTGTAGCACCATCCAGCTTTTTGGTTCCAGAATATCACAGACAAATGTCTGGCTAGAACCACTGCCAGCAGAAAGACTTTCCCTCATAAAGTCCTTAGCCCCGAATGTAAAATGAAACCCACAATGTGTGACTCAAATTAAACAGTCCGAGTTTCATAAACAATATCCTGAGTTACATTAAGATGAGCATTGGCCAGGTAAAACTTAGATATTTGGATCTAAATAATATGGTCTTGGCAAGAAATCTCACTAGAATTGTCCTTTTTCAGGTACTTAGATATATAATAAGTAAAAGTACACTTAGTTTTAATAAGTAGTTACCATGTTAGTTTGCCATTATCTATTTGAAGTACCGTAATCCCTTACACCCACTAAATATACTCATAAGCGCATGCTAATAAGTTCTGAGTTATTTGCCAGCAACTTCATGCATTATAAGGTATTTGTAGTAAAACATTTTAAAAAAGATTTACCAGCAAGTAGTATAGATCCTGATCAGCTTCCATCAGGAGTTACACTATTTAGTGTTGTATGGTCAGTTGGTGTTAAGCAGGCTAAGAGTGAACATATTATGATGGTGTCTGGGGTTGTGTTTGTACATTCACCTATCATAGTGTTGATAAATCTCTCAAACAGCTGTACATAATGTTGACATTGTTGGAGTACTTTTCCCTATAATAGGTCGCTGACCCATCAACTTTCTTTTTCAAATTTAATGACCTTCTTTCCTCTGACATTTGAGTACCGTATTTCCTCAGTCATAAGTCAAGTAAAAACTGGTCCTAAAATTGCCTTGAAAAGTCAATTCAACTTACGAGGGAGGTATCAAAATGTATAATAAAATGGGAAGCTGATTTAGGAAGTTTGTGGTATCAAACTTACCAAAAGTGTTACAGTGATGAATTCAACATGACCTCTCAATACATGAAATAGCACTTATGGCCGGTTCAAAGTAAAATCTGACCATTTCAACCATCAAATCCACCTTGACTTATGAGCGAAGTAGACTTATGGCTGCGGAAATACTGTAGTTGTACTGTACATGTATATAGGTAAATATCTCTGCCCTTGGTAAAAGGTGGAGATCTTGATCATTTGTTTTATCAGGATCTGGACCATTTTCACTAAGTCTTGATCTTCCAATTTAAGTCTGATATCCAGTTACTGGGTTGGACGCCTTCTTTAGGTAGGTCCTTAAATTTGCTTGTCTAGTGCAATAACCGGTTTGAGATATAGCAGAGCTAGGTCTTACTGCAGAGTGCTAACCTAATGACTTAACCAGGAAGTGCAATCGGTAGATTGTTGGCACCAGGTATGGCAAGCCCTGGCTGGGTTCAAACCTGTTCCGTGATGTGTCGAAGTTATGAAAAAGTAGCAGTGCTGTCTCAAAAGCAAATTTAATGGAAATTCTGCGACTGGTCAGCCCAGTGTCAGGATTGATTGTATTGTTTTGTATCTTTTGTTACATCACACAATTATGGTCATTTTGGCAACATTCAGTTAATAATTGGTGGAAAATGACCCCAGATTTATGTCAAGGTAGAACCACTGGCACACAGTAGGTTAGCTGGAAATCTTCCTCACATGAAAGTTCATGCCCGGACCGTAACTTGAAGCCACACGGTGATGGGCTGAGGAGTTACAAATCAACTCGAACAGCTCAGCCACAGGTGCCGTCAGGATAGTTGGAGTGATATTAAAGCAACAAACACAACAAATAACACAAATTTTTTTCAGTAGACTCATTATTTAAGTTGTTTTAAAATAAGAAGAATTTCCGAGTTATAGGAAAACATGGATAAGGGTAGTAAAATAGGTGTTTCAGTTAACTATCCTATATCACATTTTAACAAAGCGTTCAGTTCTTATGTGGCAAATAATAATTGTTTACAACCAGAAAGATGTAAATTTTAAAACAATGAGTATAATTTGATAAGAATATAATCCTGTTTTTACTAGGAACTGCATGTTTAGAAAAATATGATACTGACTAAAGATATACAATTAATGTTGTAAATTTGTGCCATATACATCTGAATAACTGGTAAAATTAATGTTGTAAATACAAACCATATACAATTGAATAACTGGTAAAATTAATGTTGTAAATACATACAACGTACAGCTTAATAACTGATAAAATTAATGTTGTAAATACATACAACAAACAGCTTAATAACTGATAAAATTAATCTTGTAAATATGTACAATATACAACTGAATAACTGGTAAAATTAATGTTGTAAATACATACAATATACAACTGTATAAAATTAAAGTTGAAAATATGTTTAATATAGCTCCAACAAAGCAACTTTTAAGTTCAAATTTTTATTGATGTTTTAACCTGCTAAGCACAAATGGTGACATTTGCAAATAGTTTAGATTCTGGTTAGCCAGCTCCTGCTGGCAGCTCGCTGATCTGGATCTACACTACGAGCAAATGCATGATCAGTCATTGTTCAGCAGTGTAAGGGTCAACCCAACAGGAAATACCCAGGTTGTCGAGACTGTGGCTGGGCAACAGCTCATTTCAAGTGCAAATTAAGCTGATTTAAATTGCCTACATCGTAGTCTGTCCTCAGATGTGATTCTGGGGGTAATCTGCCATTATCAATGACAGTAACCTACTGCTCTAGACTAAAATGTATCCTAAGATTTAAGAAGAAATTATTTAATTTGTACCAACTTCGGAAAATGTGTTTTTTGGTTAATTAAATCAAAAGTAAAAAGGACAAAATTGTTTTAATTCATACGACAATTAGTTTAAATTTAACTTTGACCTTTTACTCCCAGGAAACACATTTAGGTTATGGGGTTTCCAGCATGTAAAGGGTTAAAATAGTTCATTGAACTTACACTAACCTGTGCTGACTGTAAACATCTTGGGTAGATCCAGTGCTCAGGTAGTAACAATGAGTAGAAGTGTTGATAGTCTTGCTCAACAACTTATGTCAGGTTTTAGGTTGGAACCTTAGACCCCTTGGCTTGTTTGACCACAACTGTTCACTAGACGATGGATAAAAGAAATAAGTAAACAATTTTGTCACATTATGATGGTCATTATTGTGACATACTGCTATTTTGGTGGAGGAAGACCCCGGGTGAATGACTGGGTAGAACCAGGTCAGCTGGAAGATCTCACATGTAAGTGCTTCGCCCAGACTGGGACTGGAAATAGCAAGGTGAGAGGTCAATGAGTTGAAAAATGCAAGGAAATGAAGTACAAGGATAAACTTTATCAAAATAAAAATTTCGCCTGCTTTTGTGTCCAAAATGGAAAAAAAAATGCAAAATTAAATTTGTTTAATTACCATTGACATAAATGATATTGCTTATGAAATATAATTGACATTTAGTAAAGTTATCCTTAATTACCTTTTTTGAAGCAGTTAACTGAAAAATGAACCGATAAAAATGCAAACTTGTCCTAATTTAATTTACATATATTAATGTTGTCATAATTTACATTTGTCAGGTAGAGAGGAGAAAGTGTGCATGAAATGTTAAACAAAGTTTCATTCTGGGATGCATAAGCTGCATGGATATATTACTTGATGTATTTTTAAGGGGAATCTAAGTGGGATACGTCTGCTTGAGCCAGAGAAGTCTCTGGATAGATAAAAGATTGCTTGTTGGATGTTTAAAAACCAAACAACAAATAAACAGAATTGAGTAGTTGATGACACGGACGTGAGTGTGTGGATTGCATTTTGTGGGGAAATGAGTGTCATAGGAAGAGTGATTGATAATATGTGGTGAATAAAATTATGATACATGTTGGGTTAACAACATGTTGAAGATTAGGGTTTGTGAGTTTGTGTCATGTGGTTGTACAGGGGTTTGTGTAACTTAAGGTTACATTGTGAGGATACAGCGGTTTGTGTAACTTAAGGTTACATTGTGAGGATACAGGGGTTTGTGTAACTTAAGGTTACATTGTGAGGATAGTTTTCCTCTTTGTTGGCTGGAATAGTGTTTTTTGTGGTTGTTACTGTACATAATACTGTGAATGAGAATGCGTTTGATGATTAGTTTGTATTATTTCTATTTGTTGTTTTAAATAATGTTCAGTAGTTTTATTGCGTACCATTTTAAAGTGTGTTTTTATTATAAATTGTTTAACTGGTTAAAGAATTGGGGATATTGGATTACATGTAAAAATCCAGCAGGTATGATCACATTACTAGGCACAGTACTTCAGATCTCAGCTTGATTTATTACAAATTGTTTGCTCAGAACTACTAAAGAAGGCTGTAACCAGTTCTACATAGCAATAGAAGAATAAAATAAAAGGAGACCTTGGAATGATTTCTATTTAATTTTGCATGTACTGGCACTAATCTTGGAGGATTTGTAGGATGATTAACAGGAATAGTCTCATTTGCAGGCAGTAAGAAACATTGTAACACAGTAAAGGCAGCACTTTATAATAAGGTTTAAAAATCAATTTCCTTTTTTGGAAAAGGCAATACTTCAAAGGTTCAGGTGAATATTACAGCTGCAACATAATGAGGTAATGTGGTGAAAGGTGTGGTGTACCTCTCATACAAATGTGTTGATTGAATGCTAACTCACAGGTGAGGATTTATTTCTGAAAATGGCGGCAAAACTGTGAAAACAAACATGGTCTTGTTTGAATATTCAAATGTTTGGAAGTTGTAAAGTGGTTAGCAGTGAAAGTTTCAATATTTAAATGAGGTATCAACAGTGTTTAGTTAAAATTAGATTTACTGTTACATGGAGCTGTACAAATATTGTTTTGTTTTAAAATTGTTGGGTGTTTAAGCTTCTGATAATGCTACAGAGTAAAGGTAGGGTTTGGATAGTTAAATGGTTTTTAAGAAGTATTTTGATTTGCAAGTTGGATGTGCATGTGGATTTTTGTTAAGTTGGTTGATGCAGATAGTGGCAGATTTTCTTTGGATTAATGGATTTTTTTAAGGATTAATTGTGTTTTTTATGTATTATAGGAATTTTTCTGTTTATAGATGTATTTTGAGTAATAATTTGTGTAAATGGATGTATTTTGAGGATTTACATATGGTTTTAGTGATTTGTGACCATTTTAATTCTACAACAAATATTTTTAATTGAATCTTTGTCCAGCTTAAAAGGCGAAATAATGAATTGCTTAATCAATTGGTAAAGAGTTTATATTCAGTGTAAACAAATATGAATAAATTTAGATGGTTATAATTTAAGATTATCCAGTTTTTGGTCAGCATCAAAGAGTGTTTTTAGTATTTCCTTCATTGCACTGAGACAGATATGGTTATTTTGCCAATGTTCAGCTAATTGTTTGTGAAGAAAGACCCTCACACATGTCTGGGCTGAACGACAGGCCCACCTCAGGTCAGCTGGAAGACCTCTCCCTATGATTAACAGTTTTAGACATCGGTATAGTTAACCTGATATCATTTTCATATCACTACTGGCGCTTTGTGATTATTATGTTGAGTGTTTATAACATGCTTTCTGAGCCAAGGCAGCTTCATTTTGTGTTTACATTGTCCAGAAGACTGTTATATTGTTTAGCTATTATCAGAGCAAACTGTACATTCAGAGGATGTCAGTTATGCAATCTTTATGAAAAAGACCATTGAGGTATGGTATTGTTGGGCAGCTTTATACAACAGGAAGTGCCTCAGGTGGTAATTTGTTGTGGAAGTGGTAGAGATGCCTTAACTTCACCTGCTAAACAATATTTCTTCAAGCTTTGGCAAATAGACAAGATCCAGAATCAGACAACTTCCATTGGTGAGCTGTCTGATCAGAATCTAAACTATTGCTGCCAAATCTTTATCTGAAATATTTGTAACTTTTGCATGATATATGGAACTTAATATTAAGTATTTCAATGATTATGAACAAACGTTGCAAGCTTGGGGTTAACTGTTAACCTGCAAAACTTGACCAAACTGAGGCCGGTAGTGTAGATCAAGGTCAGCCAGTAATCTAGGGGAACTCTCTGATCAGCATACATGCTATTTACTGCCAGGTCTCAAGATGTACATCCAGTTACCACTGACGTTTACAGGTGGTATCAGACAGTTTGCCTACATCTTATATATGTAACATGTTATATCTATAAATCAGAAATATTGGGATTCCTGCTAAAAATAGACATCGACGTCACAGCGGATGATGTGGATGAACCAAAACATTAGTGGTCACATTGTTTTCTTGGTTTAAAAATAGCTAACTGTGCAGCCTGGCTCAGATAAGAAATACATGTTTATAATGATGATTGTGGCATTATGGTTCCCTTTTCAGACAGGTGTAGGACATCAATAAACAACATTTTGCGAGATCTGTTCAGATTATAATAGGTTATTAAGATATTTAATGAAAATATTTTTGGTCCAGACCGTCAGATACCACCTTAACAGAAGTGTTATGTAAATAACTTGTATGGGTTAGCCTTGAATTTTCCACAAATACAGCAGGATAAGTGTTAACTGTTAACTTTTTTTATAGCTTATGCAAATAGTGTTGATCCACATCAGGGATGGGATGGGGATTAGCTGGCATTTTTGCCGATACTGTGCAGCAACATTTCTATCATTTTAGCACAGGGGCACTTATGAGGTGCCCAGGGACTGAACCCGGTCGATCCATTATACTGACACCGACGAGTCAGGCGTAACGCCATCCCCTTAGCTCCGAGCGCTAAGAGGGAAACCACTACTACCACCTTTAAAGTCTTTGGATAGACCCGGCTGGGGTTTGAACCCACAACCTCCCGATCCGCAAGCCGATGCTCTACTACCTGAGCTATTGCGGCCGAAGATCCATATGAGGCAGTTCCCTGCTGGGAGCTGTCTGATCACGATCTGCTCTATTTGCTGCAGAGTCTAGCAGTATGTCTAGACAGCTCTGTATGTTGGTATATGAAGAGAAGTAAGACAGAGTATGGGTTGTTAACAAATATAGCAGGCTGGGGGTTAACAATGATGAAGTAACTGGATTTAATGGAACACGTGGTGACATAGGACAGTCTGACTTTTATACTGCTTCATTGTTGTTTGTGCAGTTTTCATTGCTTCATAGTAGTATGGTGACAAAGTTCGGGTGAAATTGTGTTGTTTTCATTGCTTTGTAGTAGTATGGAGACAAAGTTTTGGTGAAATAGTGTTTGTGTACTGTTTACATGCAGAAATTTATAGTGAAAAGTATAAGACATTAGATGAAATATCGAAAGTGGCATTTTTCTTCTTAATTGTTGTTTGTGTATGTTTTAATGATGCAGACATATGTGTTGACAATGTTTTAGTATAGCAGTGTTAATTAGGACTTTGAATAAACTACAAAATGTAAAGTTGGATTATTTATCTTTGATGTTTTTGTGTTGTCTTATTTCCATATAGATAGTGAAAATGTTTGGGTGAAAATGTATAATGTTGAACATAAAATCCAATTGGATTTTTCTTTCATGGAGTGATTGATTTCGTGAATAATTGGTATCAGAATTTATGTGTAAGTCATAGGTTGTTAATCTTATTGAAGTGTTTATTGTGTCAAGAGGTATATGAACATATATAAAGTTTTAGAGCAGAATGTATCGGACAGAAAATAGGCTTTATTCAAGGAAGTGAATTATGAGTTGTTATTTAATGTATATAGAGACTGTTTTTTCTTTCCTTTTGGACTTAAAGAAGATTTTTGTCAATGTGTTGCTTAAATGATATAACTAAAGAAAATGTGGATTTTTCTTCATAAAGAAGGGTTTCATTATGATGTTGTGTTTGGCCAAGATATATGTGATTCATGAGCTTGATTGTAGATAATGGAGAGCTCTATGAATGAAGTTGTTAATAGAATTTACTTTCATGGCTTATTTACTTTTGTTGTTTATTCAAGAACAGAGAAATTATCATAACATATCATTGGCATTTGTAAACAGTGACTTGTTAGTTACCTTACCTCATTTTAATTTTACCCTTCATGAGCCAACATTTCAAGCTGTAAAGACCTCATAAATTATTATTTTACGACCATGTCTACAAGCACAAGTTCTTCTTGCATAGCTGTTATTGAGTTGAAATGTAATTAAAGGGTTTATTTTGCATACTGTATCATGTATCTTTGTGAGTCATAATGAGTATGACACATTAACTGACAGTTAATTAAGTCTTTCTATGAAATTAAATCACTTTCTTGCTAAAGTTTAAAAAAAAAATAGAACTAGAAATTTGTTTTTTTTTTGTGCAAAATTAGTCATAATGTTGATGGAGAGTTATGTGGTTAACCGTAATTGATAGCTGAAGTTTTTTCATGAAATTTCAGAACAATTTTACTTGCTAGGTTTTGTGTCAAGTTTCATTACTTACAAAGTTAATTGCAAGTTAAGCACAAATCTATACTGATTGATGAAGGCTTTCCATGATATTGTACATTTAGAAGTTTCAATGAATAGTTGATCGATGTATTACCTTCTAAATTGATTTTTTTATAGAATAAACTTGATAAATGTTTTATATTTGTTTTTGCCAGCACACTAAACAGATTTAACACTTAAAACCATTTTATTAGCTTTCTGAACCTGTTCACAGGCCTAACCCTTAGTTTGTCACCATGTATAGTTTAATTATAAAATAAAAACATTGTAGAACATTTTAAGTGATTTAATGCATTTCTGTGCTTTGCCCTTTGATGCTGCAAGTTGTAAACTTACAAGTTTTAATGTTCGATGGATGATAAATCACTTTAAATTGACATGTTTTTGCTGTTTATGATATTTTCAAGCCAGCTTGTTAAAAAAAGAGATATTGCCTACAAGTATTGGTCATATATAGCTGGTTAGTTGTAGAGGTTTCTAGTGTTTAAAAGCATACATGTGAACACACCCACCTTTTGAGGGAGACTCCCTCTATTAAGGTTCAAAATTACTTGAAAATGAAGTGTGTTTTACCCATTTTCAGAAATCTCCCTTCTCGGAAACAGTTCTTCCTTCTTTGTTTATATGTAAATAACAAATCACCCACTTTGCAAATGAAAATCTTCCACTTTAGCCTCAGAAAAAGTTCACATATATGTAAAAAGCACAGCTCTGTCAAGGAGAAAATAAGTTTGAAGTATTTTCTGCATTTTATTTTTTTATGTTTTAGTATAGAACATCTATAAATGGAAACATGTCTCTCTAAGCTCAGGGAATTATTGTCACAAAATTGTTTTATGATCCATACCCGTGACAGTGGGAACTACTGCAAAAAGTCCAACTCATTTGGGTCATTTTAGGATTAGCGCAATCAGTAGAGCGTCGGCTCCAGGTACGGAAGGCCCCGGGTTCGATCCCGGGCAGCGACATATCAAAGTCGTTAAAAATGGTAGTGGTATAGCTCCCTTGCTAACGCTCAAGCAAATATAAGGGTAGTTCCACGTCTGGTTGGCCCGGTGTCAGGATAATGTGACTGGGTGTGGTATCATGCCAGGTGTTCACGGCATGCTATACACAGTGAAGGCAGCACTATATCTGCTTCAAGTGGACACTGTCTCCAGATAACTGAAATACTGTTGGTGGGACGATAAACCCAATAAACAAACAAACAAACATTTTAGGATTAAAGAATATATAATAGTTTAATAATTTTCTTAACTTATCTATGCCAGAAACTAAGGAAGCGTTTGTTCAGAAATAGTCTAATTTTTTTTTTTCAAAGTTCAGGTTATTAAAAAATGTAACTATAGTAGGGTTAAGGTGCAATTTTATCTAGATATTGTCATGGGATGAACTGATTTCTTCAACTCTGTCTGCAAGAAGGTTGTGGCTGAAAACAGAGCAACCTTTGTTGAAGGGGGTCTGTACAGTGTTTCGTCTTTTGTTTGCTCTAGGCAAGCAGAAATTGATTTAAATTATATTTATCATATGGTATGATGTCTTGATGATAGAGGTTGGCTGTTTTTTTGTATTTTTAACGTTTGAGAGATCCAGGTTGAAATTTTGAGTATGCTGTCCTGTGGCAGCTTATGTCAAAAGTTGTGTACCACTGGTTGATATTTTGGTTTTTGTTTCATTACACCAAGACAATTATGGTCATATTGGTGACATCCAGCTTATTTTTGGTGGAGGAATACCCCAGTTGTTATGTTTGGGTAGAACCTCTGGTGGTGCATCACAGGTTAGCTGTGATCTACCTACATATAAGGTCCACCTGGAACTAAAATCTACTCAGTGTGGGGTCTGAGAAGTTACAAGTCGGCAACCAATGGTTGGCTTGTATGGAGTTGAATAGTTGTTTAAGGGAGGCAGAAACTTAGTGTTTGTTTTTGAGATACATTGTGGTGATATAATTATGCTAATATAGCTATGTCCAACAATTTATGCTAAAAGAAGACCTCAGACCAATGTCTGGGTAGAACCACTGGCATACTAAAGAGTATCTTGAAGACTTTACATGAAAGTCCTTGCCCAAATATAGATTTATATGTGTAAAAGTTACTGTTTGGTCAGGTATGCTATCGGACATTATTAGGATTCTATCAAGTTCACACAAACCTTGCCCCTTGTTGCTTGAAACTTTCTGAGTTTTACCAAACAGGACTTCTTTTGTTTAATGGGTCTGCACAATGTTTCCGTCTATCTGTCGGCTCGGTGTAAATGAATCCTAGATAAAGTTCAAATGAGAATTTACTGTTTTATGAAGTAAACTGCATCTACATTGTTGTTTGCATGGTCAGAGAAGTTTCACGTGGGTGTTGGAAAGTTTTGGTAAAATTATGAAATGGTGTGATGTTTGTATTGTGTTGATGGATGTAGGTGGAAGGATTTTTTTTTTCAAATATGGAAGATGTTTCCTGCTTGTGTCATTGGATATTTTCTATGAGATAAAAACAAAAAAACACTTTTTTAAGAGTTTTTTTCAAAATAGTTTTGAATTTATGAATATAAAGTAATTGATATCCTTTGATTATGAATACGCATAAAATATCTAAGGAATGGTATGTTCCAAATTTGTTTCCAAAGATCTTGTTCTAAAAGACTTTGTCCGAATTGGGAATTATTTCTAACTATTTGGAATAGGTATATATTTTTCCCACTGGGAATATGACCGGATAATGGCTTTCAAATCGACAACTAAAAGTTCATGAATCAGTTGGTAGTGTTCTGATATTTCTTGATGGCTTTAAGTGTGGGTTTAGCTTTTGCATCAGTTGAGTAGTGTTTTTTATTTTAGATGAATTCAATGTTTGTCGTTTTGTTATGAGTGAAAAAAAAATGAGTTCTTTATTTTGGTGGACACATTTACATGTAGTTGTTATTTTATATTTGTTAAGGTTTTAGTGGCAAACTAAGAGAATGAAACTGACACACACACAAAATGACTAATTATGGAGTGTAATAAATGTGATTAAAGAATTCACTAACAAAGGAAATCGTAATGATTCTGTGGTTCTGATATCGTGACAGTGATACTGTGATAATAAATATATAAAAAGGACATTTAAAGTTGAAGTGCAACTGTAGTCTTACTCAAATTAAATAGATAAACTGTTTAAATATATTCATATGTTGTGACATAACTATTTGCATCGAATACAAATACTACAATCAACAGCTGCAACAGCTATTAAAGAAAGCAGAATTCTACATATAATAGTGAAATGTTGTGAGGAAAAAATCATTTACTATTGCTGTAAATAAAAAACAGTAAACAGATATCATCATCAACAACAACAGTACCATAACCAACAATGTATCGAAGAGACAGAATCAGTTCTGGTACCAGTGTCTCTTCTGTTGTGTCAAGCTTCTCGAAAAAATCCAGAGAAGCTGCCGAGAAAAACCCAGCTCCATCTCGACCTCCACGGGGCCCAATTTCCCCAAAAGACCCTAAAGATCCTGTTCCACCCCTTCGTCAAAAACATGCCCCTGGAAACTCTGGGATCTCGTCTGCCACTAACTCAGGATCAATAAAGCAACGAGAGTCGCAGACTGGCGGTGTGGTAAATGGGACGGGTAGTGTAAGTTCACGGTCGGAAGTTACTTCAACGTCATCGTCATCACAGTCAGTGTCTAGGAGGGAGAGTACAACTAGTTCTGTTAGTAGTACCGATGGGGATGTACAATACCCCACCCACCCAGCTGATTATGTGGTCTCTGAGAGTATAGGGGCACCCAAGGTAAATCTTGAAAGTTTGTTTTATGCTTATAAACATTATATGCTTATATAGTGCCTACATTATGTACACTATGTGTATTTATGATTGTGCTCTTAATGATGCAGGGATTGTTTATTCTTAGGGTTAAAATAAATTAACTCACAGTAGATAAAGATCTGACATACGAATTATTGTGACTGTTATTATTGTAAATGTTGTTAATATGCATAAATGAAAAGTATTATTTAGCAACGTTAAACTGGCAAGTGTTGGGTTACATTAACTATTACCTGTTGATAAACTGGTAAAAGAACCTTGTAAAAGTCCACGATTTCCATTTGTTGATATAGGACCGTAAGATCGATGTTTGACGATGATGTTTGCAAAAACTAACAAGTGCAAGCTCAAAGTTGCCATCCGATAAATGTCAATTTATTTTTTAAGAAAAAGGGGAAGGGGGAAAAAAGAAGATGGTTTTCTAAGCAATAAGTTACATATGTGAAGTTTAAAAAATGAAGGTTTTTTCTAAATGTTAAAGGTGAAAGACAATGTTTACAGCAGATGAAAGTCAGACACCCAAACTGACTTTCATTCTCTAGCAAGGGAGACAACTTATTGTATCATTTGAAATTTTATGTTTTTCTGTAGCAAGAGAGACAACTCATTGCTTCCTTGAAATTGTGTGGGGAAGTCAAGTTTTATTCCCCTTGGCAGATGTTTTGTATCTCCTTTGGAAGCATAAAGCTTTAGTATTTTAAGCTCGTAGATATGTATAAAATGTATTTAGCTTGATAAACATCATAAACTTTAGAATGTAATTTTATTTGACGAAGCACTTAATCTAACTTGTTGAAAACATGCCTTAACCTCATTGTTAGTGTGCATGTTTTATTATGGGTTATAACCTTATTAATCTGCTTAATTCTTTATTGTTATTTATATATACATGTACTTGTATTGCGTATAACATTTGTAAAGCAAGATTTTATCCATTTATTATTCTTTTTAATGTTTTTACAAAACAGAAAAAAGAGGATTAAATTTATTTTAAGTATAAAAGCAGATAAAAAATTTAAAAAAAGAAAAAGAATGTGGTACTAGGTACAACTTTTTGATAAATAGACTGGTGGTGCAATATGCAGAGTAGTGGCTATAGAGACAGGAGGCCCAGGCACAAATCCGTACGGCGACAAAAGTGAAATGTTAAAAATTGTAGTGGCATAGCTCCTTTGCTAATGCTCCAGCAAATATAAGGGTGTTCTGTTTATGCTATACACAGTGAAGGCTGTACTACATGTGCTTCTAGTTGATATGTGAAATTGTTGGAAGGATACATTCAACAAATGACACAAAAAACTGAATGTGTTAAATACCTACATATAGCTGTTGCTGGAAAACTTTAAAAATACACCGGCCCTGCCGGTAGGGGCCTTAGAATTCTCCGGCTGCCGCTACCTGTAGCGGGGTAAGAACCCTCCAAAGGTAGCCCACCTGTTTGCCGTGGGTGGCGACCCTGTATCTCCACGACGAGGGGATCCTGGTGGTTGAGGTCTTTGTTGGCTTGTCAGGATATTGACATATAAGTCGACCCTGACCAACACACTACTTTGGCCCTAAGTTGTGGGGTAGACGGGCGGGGTACTGGTCCTGTATCCTCAATCGGCTAACCACTCGGCCGGTGCTGGGTTAGCTTTAACTCCCTTTCGTCCCACTTTCTTGCCTCCGACTTTCCACTCCTTTTCTCCTTTTTCTGTCTTCAAATGTACCGTGTTCCGCAAACTCATTTTCTTATATTTTCCCCTATTAACTATAACCCAGTTGCCGGTCGATACCCCCTTAACGGATCAATCTGGCATTTTGTATGCTTTATAGTATATTTTATGTCGGAGTATCGTATCCTTGTATCACTGGCGTTGGGAGGTTGGAGATCCACTCCCATAAGACGCCCCCTTGTTGGGCTCCGTGGTGGGTGGTGAGCCAGGATACCGAATAATTACAAAAATCTCTCATGGAACGCAAACGTAAATGCAAGGACCCGATCCCTACTTTATCTTCCGAAGATTCCGATACCGATACACCTACAAGCACGTGCTTTCCTCACTTTATTGTTGTCGAATCGACAGAGAAAAAACCGATTACCAAAGTATCCCCATTTGTGATAGAAAAATCCATCAAAGGCCTTATTGGCAGTGTTGTTTCAGTAAAAAAACTAAAAAATGACTGCTTACTAATTGAAACGGATTGTAAAACTTACTCCGACAAACTTCTTAAACTTACTGACTTCTGTTCGTTAAAAGTAAAAACGTACCCTCACATTTCTCTGAACTCGTCGAAAGGCGTAATTCGGTGCCCTGACCTTGCTGGTGTCTCTGAGGAGGATATCCTCAGGGAACTCACGCCACAGGAGGTGTGTGGCGTCCGCAGGATTTCATTCCTGAGGGACGGCCGGCGAGTTCCAACAAATACTTTTGTTTTAACTTTCGCCAACCCGTCACTCCCTACTTCTATTAAAATCGGTTACCTCAACGTAAAAGTGCAGGTGTACATTCCCAATCCGCTTAGGTGTTTTCATTGTCAGAAGTTTGGCCACCACGAGTCCCAGTGCAAGGAAGACGACCGTTGCCCACGTTGCGGTGAACAGTCCGCCCAGCACAGGGAAGACATATGTCATAACCCGCTTAAATGTGTTAATTGTTCTGGACCACATGAGACCAAATCCAGGGATTGCCCTGCCTGGAAACTGGAAAAGGAAGTACTAAAAATAAAGTACACCAAAAACATTTCCTTTCCAGAAGCCAGAAAATTGGCAAAAGACAAGGCAACTCCTGCTGGTGGTGCAACATATGCCTCAGCAACCAAAAAAAGCATCTCAGTGCACAAGGACAATTTCACCCAGTATGAGGTCCCGACTGGTGACCAAATTTCTGACAAAGTTATCATTCCCTCCAAATACAAGGTATCGGAATCTTCTGAAACTCAAACTTCTTCCACAATCAAAAACACTGCCCCTTCAAGTGATTCTGTAAAGAATAATACAAAGGCACAAAACAAGCCTGCAGCCAAGGACCAGGTCTCCTCTAAGGAGACACCTGGTCCTTCGGGGCGGAGGAGAGGACATAGTCCTCCCACTGCTCCAAACACTCGGGTGATAAACACCCATCAAAACAAATTTGAGTGTCTAATGGAGGCTCCATCGGACACCAAAAAACCACCAAGGTCACCTGTAAAAGCACCGAAAATATAGTCTACAAGAACTAAGTTTAATAATCCCATGAATAATAGCATCATTCAGTGGAACTGTCGAGGTCTTAAGGCCAATTACAATGAAATACTTATTCTGTTATCTACACTAAATCCTGCTGTGCTTTGTCTTCAAGAAACCTTTCTTAAAGACTCTGATAAATTCAATTTTAAGGGTTATACTTGTTATAATCATATACATACAGCTTGCGAGAGGGCATCTGGAGGATCGACAATAATTGTCAACTCCAAATTGCCACACTCTCAAGTGGAACTTGACACGAACATACAGGCTGTTGCTATCCGTGTAACCCTACATAAAGTTGTAACTATTTGCTCTGTTTATCTTCCACCGTATTCAAATGTATCTAAAGATGATTTAGATAATCTTATTAACCAGCTGCCTACTCCATATATACTCGTTGGAGACTTCAATGGTCATAACCCGCTATGGGGATGTTGTGACTTCAATAATATGGGCAAGACAATAGAAAACTTTATTGCCCATAATGACATATGTCTGGCCAATAATAAAAAGCCAACATACTTGCACCCCGCAACTGGGCATTATTCATCGATAGACTTAACATTGTGTCACCCCTCTGTGTATTTAGATTACACTTGGGATGTACACGATGACCTTTGTGGAAGTGATCACTTTCCTATAATACTTACAAACTGTACTTCGCCAATAGGCGACGATAATCCTCGTTGGAAGATGGACAGAGCAAACTGGGACCTGTTCTCAGCACTTTGTTCTGCAGAACTTGTCCCAACTTCAGTAGAAAATGTAGATGACAAAATTGTCGCATTTTCAAACACTTTGCACAATATTGCAGAAAGGTGTATACCTAAGACCTCGACTAAATCAAAACGTAATAAGCCTTGGTTTAATGAAGAGTGTAAAAAATCTATTCGTAAACGTAGGGCGGCATTAAAGCAATTTGATGTTCGACCTACCGATACAAATTTTAATAACCTTAAAAAAGAACGGGCTCAAAGTCGCCGGACTATTAAACATGCCAAAAGATCATCTTGGCAAAAGTATGTTTCAGAAATAAATGGCAAGACTTCCATAAAGAACGTTTGGTCTGCTATTAAAAAGATTAGCGGTAAACCATCATATTCAACTGTTAACCACCTTAAAACAAATGGCACCGTAATAACAGATAAACAAAACATTTCGAACACACTTGCTGAAAATTTTGCACAAAATTCCTCATCGGCCAACTACACGCCGCAATTCCAAACCTTTAAACACTCTGCTGAAAGGGAAAAGGTTCATTTTAAATCTAATAATAGCGAAACTTACAATCAATCCTTTTCCTTGAAAGAGCTTAAGGATGCTCTAAATAAATCGCATGATACCGCTGCTGGTCCAGACGACATACCGTACCAATTCCTAAAACATTTACCAATTCGATCTCTAAACTTACTTTTGTCAATCTTTAATGAAATTTGGATATCCGGTAAAGTACCCGCTTCTTGGAAAAATGCCTTCATTATTCCTCTTCATAAACAAGGTAAAGACCCAACAGATCCTCAAAGCTATAGACCTATTGCTTTGACGAGCTGTATTTGTAAAACCTTAGAACGAATGATCAATAATAGACTTGTCTGGTATCTTGAGTCCAACAACTTAATTTCAGAATATCAAAGTGGATTCAGACACCAACGTAGCACAGTCGATCATCTTGTTCGTTTAGAAACACTCATTCGTGATGCCTTCATCAAGAAGGAACACCTTGTAGCTGTGTTTTTCGATCTTGAAAAGGCTTATGACACCGCTTGGAAACATGGGATTTTAAAGGATTTAGGTGACCTTGGTCTCAGGGGTCGTTTACCAATTTTTATTGACAGCTTCCTTTCTGACAGAAATTTTCAGGTCAAGATTGGGTCCACCCTGTCATCTGTTCATAAACAGGAACAGGGTGTCCCCCAGGGTAGTATACTATCTGTTACCCTTTTTAACATTAAAATAAATAATATTGTTAAAACCCTTCATGAAGGGGTTGACTGTTCACTTTTTGTGGACGATTTCGTTATTTGTTACCGCTCTAAAAATATGAGCACAATTGAAAGACAATTACAACAATGTCTTAATAAGTTGCAAAAATGGAGCAACACCAACGGTTTTAAATTTTCTCCAACCAAAACCAACTGTATACATTTCTGTCAGAAACGTGGTATTCATGATGACCCCGAATTGTTTTTAAATAACATTCGCATTCCCGTTGTTCAGGAAACTAAGTTTCTTGGAGTCATTTTTGACAGGAAACTGACTTTTCTTCCACATATCAATTACATCAAGAAGAAATGTCTCAAAGCTCTTAACTTGCTTAAATATTTATCCCATACAGACTGGGGAGCCGATAGGAAAACATTGTTACTTTTGTACCGTTCCCTAATTCGGTCTAAATTAGATTACGGAAGCATAGTCTATGGTTCTGCCAGGAGGTCCTATCTCCAGATGCTGGACGTCGTTCACAACCAGGGACTTCGTCTAGCTCTAGGAGCGTTTAGGACCTCACCAGTGCAGAGCCTTTACGTTGAAGCCAATGAACCATCATTATTCTTGCGTCGCGAGAAACTTTCTTTGCAGTATATAATTAAACTAGTGTCTAACCCCGATAACCCAACGTTTAATTGTGTCTTCAACCCTAAACATGAGGAGCTTTATGATCGATCACCTAAAGCCCTCAGACCTCTTGGTTTAAGGCTTAAAGATAGCATAAACACATCAGGTATAAAACTCGAAAACATTTCTGAAAACCCCACAATTGAACATCCACCATGGCAACTCCGTTCTCCTGATGTGAATTTAGAACTCTGTAAAAATAAAAAGTCGAACACAGATCCTTTGATTTTACGATCTGAATTTCTCGAACTCCTTGATAAGTACTCTGATCACCTTCACATATATACTGATGGTTCAAAGACGGACACTCATGTTGGCTGTGCTTCCGTAAGTAATAGCCACTGCATTAAACAAAGACTTCCTAACAACTCGTCTATCTTCACCGCTGAAATCCAGGCTATAAATCTAAGCCTTGATTTCATTTCAGAACATTCCGGTGAAAAATATGTTATATTTTCAGACTCATTATCTGTATTGCAAAGCATAAATTCACTGAATTATTCAAATCCACATGTTCGCACTGTTCTTGTCAAACTTCAAAGTTTATACGACACTAACGAAATCTCCTTCTGTTGGCTTCCTAGTCATGTAGGCATCCGAGGAAATGAAGATGCTGACAGGGGTGCAAAATCTGCCTCAGCCCTCACTGAGACAGATCTTTGCATCCCACACACTGATTTTAAATCACTTATTTACCGACATATTTTAACCAAGTGGCAAACAGGTTGGGACAGTATTGTTTGTAACAAATTACACGTAATTAAACCTAACGTCGGTGCCAATGTCTCTGCTTGCAGAGAAAGTCGACGAGAAGACGTAGCTCTTACCCGCTGTCGCATTGGACATACTAGATTGACTCATTCATATCTCTTGAAAAGAGAAGTTCAACCTGTATGTGTTCCTTGCCAGGAACCACTGACAGTCAACCATATTTTATTACAGTGTATCGACACAGACCACATACGGTCGAAATATTTTAATGTCCATAACATGTACGAACTATTTAGGACAGTGTCGGATTCAAAACTTGTTTGCTTCTTGAACGACATTGGTATTCTTAGTAAATTATAAATTTTTAAACCGTTTTATGTGTTGACCTGTTTCCAATTGTTATTTTTTTTTACCTGATAGTTTTTATATTTTTCTATATTTTACATGCGTAGTTTGGTTTTAACCTGATTACGCTTTATTCACACTTAACTTTGTATTCGGCGCCGTATGACCTATTAAGTGTCGGTGTGCCGTAAAACCCAAATAAATAAATAAATTAAAAATACACACACACAAATCAAACATTTTATCCCTTGTTTTAAGACCAATAATGATGAAGTTTGTAACTCTGTATGGAGTAAGTTACATTGTGTTTTGAATAATTGATGATGAGGTGATACTTGCTGGTTAAACAGGAACATAAAGGACTTCAGCACAATGCAAGATAAACAGTACAAAGCACAAAATGATTTCCTGAGTAATATAAGCTACTAATACACAAATGTATGGAATTGTTCATTAGGAATAAATTACCGTATGTCCAAACAAGAACTTATGCCAGGTAATGCTCTTACCCTAAAGAGAGTTAAAATACCTTGTTAATGCCCTTTCAATGCCATGTAATTATTAATGTTGCAATCCAATAGACACTTCAATGCCGCTTCAATCATACAATCCCATATAATGCTTAAACAGTAGCCCAGTATACCCTCTAATTGCCATTTAATACAATGACCGTCATTTAGCACTGAATTACTTTTTAATGCAATGTAACATTATGATCCTATTTCTTAATTGTATGTTAATACCATAGTAAGACTTTTTAGATAATTTAATAAAAATGCCTTGTCACTGTCAGTGAAAAGTTATACTGCAGCACTTAAAGACACCTAAGGCCACTTCTTTTATATAAAATGGTTTACAAAACCGGCGGACCTAATTTTTCAAGAAATCGAAAAAAAATAAAATCGAAATCGACGATTTTTTTTTCATTAATAATTTCCGACCCTATGAAAACGAGCCGAAAACTATCGAAACAAATCCCATTTTGCTTGTTTTTATATAAATAGGCCGCGTTTTAAACGCACCTCGAAACAGGTAGACGGGTTTTATGTCTCAGAGATAAAATAGCAATACACAGAGTATCGGATCGGATTTTGGTAAACCAGTCCAGCGCAGAAATGGCTGACGAGTATTACGCACTCGGAACTCCTCGGGTAATTCCGTCCTCTACGTAATCACCTCGGAAATAATGCTGTCGCCGCCATATTTACGAACTACTTTCAAAATGGCAATCGTACCTAAACGGCGATCTCCGGCAAGCTTCGAAATCACCGAAGCGTGATCCGAGTGCATGCAGGGTAATAACTGGTATATTACACTTTTACCAAATCCTGTTGGTAATATACATACAGCATCAACTAAGTTAAAAATATTCTTTAACGAAGCAATCTGCTCTTCTTTCAAGGAGTATTGAACCTCCATTGTATCTAAAGCGTACTGCATGCACTTTGAAAAGTCAGCCATCTTTGTTTACATAATGCAATGAGAAGTTTTTCGCCGGGGCAAATCACCAACTGGTGTATTCATACAATTACATCCGAGGCATTATCTCCGAAGCTTGCCGGAGATCGCCGAGTAGGTACGATTGGAGTATTACGTTGAGGTCACACTGTGGGGTTACAAATATAACGGGCCGGGGATGGATTTTTTTGATTTTTTTTTTCGACCGCCTTACGGACACTTTGACCAAAAGTTTTTGTAAACCATAAAATAAAAAAGGAGTGGCCTAAAAGACCCATTTTGTGTGTTTCTATGTCTTTCACCCATTAGCCTCCCCCTCCCTCTCTACCATACCCCCTGCAATATCATGTACATTGTAATGATATTATCCTTTTAGAAACCCTCTGTAAAGCAATTTCAGTTGCATATGAAGCTGAGATCTCATAGATAACCTCCATAATGCATTTTCAATGCCTAAAATGCTAAGATTTTTATACAGCCTTAATAATGCCATGTAATCATATGATCCTCTGTAGACCCTATGTAATTTCCAATGTTATGTAATGCTCTTACCCTATATACAGCTTCATTTTTAGTTTTCTAATACCATGTAGTGCTCTTAATATGCTCTGAGTGAAATTTATTTCCATTACACACTCTATAATGCCATGTAATGATCAATCGGAACACCTCGGATAATTCACAAATCATCTCTCGGATGTATATAGGTAGTTGGATTACCTCGGCCACATCCCACAATGGGACTTCTTTTTTGACAGACGTCAACACAAAGATGGCAGCTCGGATGACAGCTTACTATAGTACGATGCCAGTAAAACTTCAATTTGCAGCGGCTTCAAACAAATTTAAATCATCCGATTTTTTATTTACCCAGCGCTGCTGTCAAACGTTGGCAGCGTCTATGTTTTGTGCAAACTACTTAGGCATATTCTTCTTCCGACTTCCGGCGAACAAAACGATTGTGATTTCATTAAGTATTATTGCACCAGATGATGATTGTCCCGAGGACGGAATTACCCGAGGAGTTCCGATTGATGTAATGATGTGACCCCCCCCCCCCTTTTATTAATATTTATTTAACAACACCATACCTCTCCCTCTTCAATAACACAGAAACACAGATACATTTAATTCCCCCCCTCATTAAATAATGCCTGTTTAATGTGTAATGCTGTCAGTCTTTCTACTCTTCTGTAATGCCATGGCCTTCTGAACAACCATTATTTGAAAAATGCCTAATCAATGCCATGTAATAATTAATTCCACGACCCTCTCATCCAGGCCCTTTTCTAATGACGTACAATGCCATGACCCTGATTGACCCCTACATGAACTGCATGTGTAAAGCAAGCTGGTGAGCAGACAGCATGAACTGACACTGTCTGACAGCTATACTGACAAATACAGTATAACTGTATAGATCTATGTACAGATTGTGTAACTATAACTTTATTGGATCACACAGGGGGAATACAATTACTTGTACACATTATGAACAGTGGTCTACAACATATCCAAATGAAAGGCCAATAACTACAGTTCATTTTATTGTGAAGCATAGGAGGAAGCATACAAGCAGGTCCATATTACTCAGCATTCAGTTGTTTATAGCATATAGGCAGTTAGTTAAACATAGGACTAAGGCTTCAGAGTAAGGGTACTCAGTCTTAGCTTCTGCCCCTCTTTCTTTCTCAGTGTGGCTGCTGGAAGCTTTGTATCAAATATTACTCACAGAGCCAGTATTGAGAAACAATTAAGTGAGCTATCATTACTGACAGTAGCTAGTGTGATAGAGGCTGAGATCAACCTAGAGGCGAGTCAGTGGAGATTTAATTCCTGTGTGTTTACTCATTCATTGGAGCTCAGTGTGTTGAGTTGAGTGTGTTTTGTGGGAGATAATAATAGTTGTGTTGGTAATAGGAAGTGCAAGTTGAAACCTCTTGCCAGGGAGTTTCTTACGAGTTTTTGTAACATTTTTGTCTTTGTGTTGTCCAGAACACATTTAAATCATCATGCTTCCGGCTGGAGATGAGCAGGTAGGAGTAAGTGTTTGTCTTTGTATGTCTTTTTTTTAATTATTAGATGTTTTTCTCTATAAAAAGACTAGTTACCAGTGGGTGGAGAAGGTAGGGGTGTGAAATGTTTTCTTTTGTTCTGTATGTTACTAAAATAGAATTATACATTTCACTTATGCTCAGGACAGAAAGAGAAATTTTGCTTGAAGTTGCTGTTGACTTAACGGGAAGAATAAACAGCTTTTTGTAAAGTCTTGTTACAACTCATACATATTTATTGAATATAAGGATCACCCCGTATTATGATATGAGGATCACTCAGTATTATTCAGTCTGTTGTCCATGCATAATTAGTTATATTCATGCTTCATTCTGTGTCTCACAATAGTTGTTCAATACAACATCATCATTACAACAGACTATTAGGTTGTGTTCATTTTTTATAGAAAGAAGTCCGATTTTTTTTTTGTACTTTGTGAATAACAGTTAAAACATAACCAGTATATGCATAATAATCATTCAACTGTGTCTCACTGTCTTTTTTGGTTAAAAGAAAACACGTTGTACAGTGTAATGTTTTAGGCATTTTTTAAGAAGACACTAATGACAGAGCATTCTTGTATTTTTTGTGCACTGAACACAATTATGAAGAGCTCTTTGTAAAGACAAACATGTCATAGTTCTGACTGCTTGGGATACAAATGACAGAAGATCATAATTATCTGGCATCATACTTGATAGAGAAACCAAACTGCCTCGGTAGAGGTTCTGCCAGGCACAGGGAGAGTTAACTCTTAACCTGCTACATTTGTAATAATCCATACCAAGTTCTTAGTTATTGTCTACAAACTTCATGACAGGATTTGTCTAAAAGCCTTATTGCTGGAAACTCAGCAGCAAATAATGCATCCTGATTAGACAACTCCCAGCACTATTTGTCTAAGCCTTCTTACTGAACAAACTAAGGGTTAAGTGGAGTTGCTTTATAAAAATATTTAAGGCATATCGAACACAAGTATTTAATACAGGCACATCCCATCTGTTAATGATTGCATATGTTTTGACTGGGTGGCATCAACCAGACTGATGACTCATTATTGGAGAGATAATGGTGGAAGGTGCAGGTGATGGACAGAAAGATGTCTAGCTGTGAACCCTTCAGTCCATGCCATTGATGTCTAGTGCCTATGGTTATCCATTAGACTGCCACAAGAGATGTAGATAGGAGGACTCAGTCTGTTTTTATATAGCCATATATCCAATAATTCTTAATTTAACACCCTAGAATGGGTTCTCATAAATAATTGTCATAGCAAGACGATTCTAATGTGTCCCTGGTATAGTAGGTTTTGAGGATAAATGAAAGCTGTACACCACTTATCTGGGTTGTGACAGTGTTGTACCCCACTTATCTGGGGTACCGGACCTGGTAGTGCATTCGGTAGACCGTCGGCTCCAGGTACAGGAGGCCCAGGGTTCGATCCCCGACCGCGACATATCAAAGTCGTTAAAAATGGTAGTGGTATAGCTCCCTTGCTAATGCTCAAGCAAATATAAGGGTAGTTCCATGACTGGTTGGCCCGGTGTCAGGATAATGTGACTAGGTGTGGTATCATGCCAGGTGTTCATGGCATGCTATACACAGTGAAGGCAGCACTATATCTGCTTCAAGTGGACACCATCTCCAGATAACTGAAATACTGTTGGTTGGACGATAAACCCAATAAACAAACCTATCTGGGTTGTGACAGTGCTGCATTTCTATTTTTGTTAATCACCAATGCAAAACCTCCAGACAGATGTCTGAGGAAGACCTTCAGACTGATGTCTGGTTAGAACCACTGGCACATATTGAGTACTTTGGCCAAAACTTTACTTAAACCCAAGCTATGTTTATTTATATACAACAGTCATAAACAATACAATTATTGGCTCGATGGTGATACAATAATTTAAATATTGAAAGTAATAGCTGGTGAGTCTTTGTGTGATGTACCTACACTGAACTGTGGCAGAGTCGCTTTGAACTGTGATAAGAGTTGCTTTAAATTCAACTGATATAATACATATATAGGCTGATTCCATAGCTTATTTCAACTCAGACCCCCAATTGTTTTATAGCCTAAGGAATCCGTCTGTGATTATTTTTAGGTTGCACTGATTGATCTGTGATGAAAATGTGTGTATCGCATAAATGTATCTATTGATGAATCATAATTTATTGATTTTTCTCTTTGTATGTTGATTTGTTCTTGGTACTTGTGAGCATGCAGAGCAAACATACTCAAACAACTCATAAAAGCCAATCTAGCAATGTATCTTCAAAATTGATTTCCAGGGGCATTTTTACATCAATACTTGTTGCTAGTACAGAATATGCAAGTACTATGAAATTTGTAATTATAATATATTCTATAATTATTTTATATATTATGTACATGTGTAAAGAATGTTTGCATATTGGTTTTATCTCTTTATTGTACATGCATAACTCATAATGCTCATACATGTGAACTCTCCCACTTTTGGAGGAAGACTCCCACTTTTTAGGTTCAAAATTATTTTAAAATAAAGGGTGTTTTAAACATTTTCAGAAATCTCTCTACTTGGAAACTATAACTTCCTTCTTGGCTTAAGAATAACAAATCTTTGCAAGTGAAAATCTCCGACTTTGGCCTCAGAAAAAGTTCACACTTATAAATACTGTGTGTTCTGATAACATGGTACACACTTCACATAATGAAACATTGATTTCGTTTTTGTATATGATGCATTTAACTTATATGAAATGAATGTACTTAAACGATGACAAAATATTGATGTCTCCTTTGAAGTTCCACCCATGTATACCAGGTATTTTTATAAGAAATTGATGTACCCAGTCTGTGTTAACCTATTATACGGCTGTTGTATCTACTCCTACTGTGCATGATTAATCAAGGTGTATGTGAATAGTGTCACATCAGCTCAAGACAGCCCAGCTGGAGACCCTGCTAGGAGCTGTCTGGTCGGGATCTGCAGGATTGGCACTCAAGACAGCCCAGCTGGAGACCCTGCTAGGAGCTGTCTGGTCTGGATCTGCAGGATTGGTACTACTTGTAGATGCCTCTTCTATCAATAAGTCTGATACCTTCTATTGTAGAAAGGTCTTATAATTAAACTTTGTGTGAAAAGTGAAGTGGATTTACTAACATATCTTGGAGAGCCCCAATGGCAGAGGGTTTACATTTGCTGACATGCACTCCTCAGCCCATACCACAAGGGTTTGAGTCCCATTTATGGAAGATTATTTCATTTGTCTAGCCTATTTTTCTATTAATGAAACCTTTTGTTCCCATCCCATGGCCACAGTGCTAAGAGTTGCCAACTCAAGACACCTCAGCCCCTCACCACATTGGATTTGATTAGCAGTTGTGGAAATACATTCTTGAGAGGTCTTCCAACTGACCAACCATTCAAATTTTACTGTTCTAGTCAGACATTTGCCTGGGGGCTTCCACTATCTATTAAACAACTTGTGTTCTGCTTTTACTCAGGTTTCTGAATGAAAAATACAGTCTTCAATGTACCACAATAGTGTTTGCCCATTATTTTATGCTCATCAGTTACTAAGGATCTATCATAAAAACATCACATACTTATATAAAACCATCCTATGAAAACATCATATAATCTACACATATTTATGACTGAACATTATGTATAGGTATGTTTCGCAGCCAGACCATAATTTACCATCAGCTGTCGGTCAGTTGATGGATGATTGGGTTAGTTATAAACAAATATAATCACCATAAAACAGAAATACCATAGGTCTCAGAGGTCCCCTCATGCGGAGTAACTTAGCATGTTAGAAGTTCTTCATTTCTTAAGCAAACTGTATATTCCATGTACTCATTCAAATTATTTCCTTGTGTTGCCTGAAATGTGTACAAGCTGTTTAGAGTGTGGTTGAGAATTATTGGATATAATTTTAGTCTGGTTTTAAAATTCGTACTTGAATCACAGGTAAAAAACCCCACAAACCATAGAAATACCATGCATAGGTCACCATAAAGGGTAAGCTTCTCATGTTAAAATTCTACATTTTTCAACCAACTACTATCAACTTGGTACTCATTAGCATTGCCTAATTGAGACAATTTCAACAAGTACCAGCAGTAAAAAGTTTGTGGGAGACTTATGGGTTATATTACTCCATTCCATCATGCCTTATTTGAAGCTTGACAGCCAAACATAGCCACCATTAAACATAAATACCATACAAGTTAGTCTTACAGACCACAAAACACTCCCTAACAAGGGTTGTAGAGACTGGCTAAATGTAACAGGCTTCAGCAACACATGGATATTCTATATGTACAAACACAGATAATTGTGTTAAAGCAGTATGGCTTGAAATTGTTGGACATTTGTGGCCATGGTAACACCCCTCATCCTGCTCTGTAATGGTTAAAATGATAATCTGAGTCAATCTTCAGCTGGGTAGAACCACCGGTACATTTTAGACAGCTGAAAGAACATCCCACATTAAGTTATCACCTGGACACAGACTCAAACCCAGGCAGTGAGCGTAAAGGATTGAGGAGTTATAAGTTGGCAAATAGAACTGTGTGGCCACGGGCGCCACAGAACAATAGTTGGTAGAACATTAAACCCATAAAACTATACACAGAGGTATCTTATGTGTGAATGTTCTAGAGCCATCATTTTCTTGTGTATGTCATATTGCATAACACTATGTTGAATGTTGATCCTCTCAGAACTTGGAACATTGTACTGAACTGTTGTAAAGCTGTTTTTCCTTGTATATCTTACATAACACAACCACTTCTTGAACTTGGCTCCTGGCTCTGAATCCATGTGCTGAAACGTTGTAGAGTTGTTTTTTCTTGTGTATATTATACAACACAACCTCTTCTTGAACTTGCCTCCTGGCTCTAAATCCATGTACTGAATTGTTGTAAAGCTGTTTCTTCTTGTGTATCTTATACAACACAACCTCTTCTTGAACTTTGCTCCTGGCTCGTAATCCATGTACTGAACTGTTGTAAAGCTGTTTTTTCTTGTGTATCTTACAAAAACAACAACATTGAACTGAACAAAAAATATTGTTTGGGCTTGGCTTCAAGCCTTTAAATCCATGTCCTGGAGGCCCCCAGGGTAAAGTCATGACACAGAAGAAACCATTGTGTAAGGCAAGGTTCCATCAGAAATTAATATTGCATGAAACTGCCATTAGATACAGGGCAGGGTGTTTCTGTGATAGTGACTCAGTTTATGCTTTCATTTTTGTTGGCTTATCAATTTGTTGTTGATGCCATTTTTTGTTCCAGGTTGTGCTTACATTCTCATGCTTTGGCTGTTGTGTTTCAAATGTATTTATTTTTCATCTCAAATTATTGAGCATTTATTGTTGATGATGGGGTGCCTATGGTCAAGAGGTAGAGTTGTTGACTTTAAACTCCTGTAACACATTGCTCTCTCCCTATGTGAATTCGAGTCTCAGTCTGGGGAAAGAACTTATGATTATTGAAGGAAGGTCTTCCAGCTGACCTGTAGTGCACAAGTAGTTCTATGCAAACATTCAGACATTTGTCTGGGGTCTATTCCACCAAAATAAATAGACCAAAATGTTCATTGATGATGATGTTACTGATAATGATGATGATGCTAGTAATGATATAATTATTCAATCTAGCTGTAGCGATAGTGCATGTCCATATACTTTCCCTTTCCTTGCTATCTCTTCAAAGCATGGTTGTACAATTTCTCCAAAACTAGATATGCAAGTTAAATCCTGAGTAAAAAAAATCCTCAGAATACTTAACATTTTCTCCCTGAATATTTTACAAAGACCATCATTCATGCATTGTTTATCAGGAACATAATCTTAGAATTTCCAAGCCCACTGTGTGGATGGATATTTTTCTGATATCGCAGGCACACATTCAGCCCTGGAGAATTTAAGAAGGGCATATATCTTTCTCTCTGGATCCCGGGTACAGGAAAATAATTGAACAAACACTGGTGTATGTTATGTTGCATTCCTTTGTTGTTTTTTCTTCCTGAAAACAACACTATTGTCATCTCTATTGTCAGCATTACTGTTATCATTATTGTAATCATTGGCAGCAAAATGACTGTTCACAGCATAAACCTTATCAGAATCAGGGGAACTATATTCATCATCATCATCATCATCATCATCATCATCATCATCATCATAGCTTATTCTCACTTAGCGAGCGTTGGCTTTTTTGGATCGGGAGGTCGTGGGTTCAAACCCCGACCAGGTTAAACCAAAGACTTAAAAGTTGGTAGTAGTGGGGACAGCATTACACCTGACTCGTCAGTGTCAGTTTAATTGACCAGCCGGGTTCAGTCCCTGGGCACCTCATAAGTGCCCCTGTGCTATAATGATAGAGATGTTGCTGCACAGCATGGGCAAAAATGCTGGCAAATCCAATCCAATCCTCTGACCGTTTAGCCTTTCACCATGTAGGTTTGAGTCCCGTTTGGCTCTTCCTTCTGAGCTGTGGTGGTTCTTCCCAGACATTTGTTTGGGGTCTTCCTCCACCAAAATAGCTGGACATTGCTATAATGATCATAATTAGTTGCTGTGATGTATTTCAGAAACAAAAAACCAAATACATCATTACTCCTTCCTCCACCAAACACTAGAAAAAAGAAGAGGCACAAATCATATTTTAACTCCACTTACTTTTGAAGACAGACAGTAGTTTTATTCTGTAAATATTGTATCATGATTAGGAAACAGACATTCTTATCATTTGCAGTACTGTCATTTAGGCCAGTATTCACCAACAATTCTTTCGTGAGAATTGCTAATTTCAGTCCATAATATCTTCATCATGTATTTAGCTACATGTCTGTATTTTTGCATGGCACTGTAACTTTGCTACTTTGAGCTTAAATTCACATTGTAACTTCATAAATAAGCTTAATTTGTTGGTAGGACAATCGGGTACATTGCTGAAATGGAAATTGTCTCCCTTGTTAGTTAATATCTGAGGATTTCCAAACAGTAGGTAGGTCCTTGTAGTTGAAATTCTTGGACTTTATCGCCTGTTCTTTTGTAGATATTGCAATAACAAACAGTGAATTTCTTACTTAAGCTTAAACTTAATTTAAATACTTATAGAGATATGTTGTTAAAAAAAGAAAAATAGACATGTTTATTGATGATGGTTAACCTGGGTATCCTAAGAAAGGCAGAAAAGTCAACATACACTCCAAAGAGCACAAGCATAAAAAAACGAGTAAAACAAGTGAAAGGACCTACTTGCATTTAGGCATTATTCAGGGGAGGCTATTCATTAATGTCTCTCATTGAGACTTAAGCTTAAGTCTTGACTTAGACTTAAGAATGGTTGGTGAATACAGGCCCTAGAGATAAGTCATAGCCCAGATCACAGAAGAGGTAAATCTGAATTATTTTGTAAGGTAATATGTCCAATAATTCTTAAACCAAACACTATCCACCAAGTACTCAATGGAGGTGTGACAATGTGATGAGTCTACTTAACATGCACCTTGTATATATGGTTCACATAACAAATTAGGGATTTTTACAATATATCAAACAATTCTCAGATCTTATATGCCAGGTACTCATTAAAATTGTCACATTGAGCTGATTCTAATGAGTACTGGGTACATTGGTTTTGGAAAATGATAAAAGGATTAAGCTAGATATTTTTATTTAGAAAAATGTTTTATTAATCTGCAGCTAGTCATTGGACTGCCAAGGAGATATATATGCTACTTCCATTCTTATTAAATGTTGACAACTGTAAAATAAAACAACACATTTTCAGGTTCTCGCTTATTTTTCTTTGATATTATTTTGACAAAGAAGGGAGGAAGGTTTTCTTAAGGGGTACATTTACAATTTGTAGTTTATTTTTTCCTTCTTATTTTTGACTAAAAAATTGCATCCATATGATAGTGAGCGAACAATTTTTTCTTAACAAAAAGATAAGTACGCATGTACCTCTAGATATACTTACACTATTCAGGCCTTTTTTTTCCCTTCTTTAGTAAAAGCCGTTTACAGGCATCTTGCCCTCCGAAAACTTTTTTAAAATCATGTAGTTTTCCCCCAAAAGTAACTTTACATCAGTTTTTTTTTCATTTTCCTTTAAGGAAGAAATCACACTATTTTCCCCCCAAATTATATGGCATGGGCAACTTCCCCTGGCAGTGAAAAAAGCCCTGCTGTTATACTATTGTATAATTGTATTACCTGTTCAGATAATTACTAATTTTATTCAACAAAAATGCATCTCTTTTCAATTGATAAAGATAATGTTGCTGGCATAACTACTTGGCTTACTAATACATAAATAAATGTTGTAAGGAATAAAGCTGACTTACAAGATTTTGGAATGTAACAGCTTTTCTATGAGTAAAGGATAATTGTTCTAGCAGATCTGGGAGCGATGTTTCAATAATTGTTTTACCTGTGAGTACCTGACAGATGTATGGATAATACTGTGAGGAAGTAAGTGCTATCCCAGACTGCTATTAGAGAGAACATTATAGGAGGTGGTGGCAGGGCTGTCAGTGCCAGGTGCTTTACCTTGTGTTTGTCAATGTTTTAGTTAATTGTACCGCCTCATTATGTTTTCAATATTTTTTAATGCTCCTGGTTTCAATCAGTTGAGTTTAAAGCAATCATTAATGTCTCCTTCTTCCCTGACACTGATAATAGGATGTCTGGTGTAACCATCTACCACCACTAGCAACACACAACATGCCTTAAGGATTGTAGTTGTGTTGATACATTGTATCAAATGGGTGCTGGTGGCCGAGCAGTTTGTTGCCAACTTGTAACTCTTCAGGCCCTCACAGCATAAATTTCAGCCCTTATAGGCTAGACCATCCATGTGGAAGGTTTTCCAGCTTAACTACAACATGCCAGTGGTTGCATCCTAGAGTGGTGTCTTCCTCCACCAATAATAAGCTGGGCTTCACTAATATCATCATAATGTCCTGGTGCGATAAGCCAAAAAGCAAACAATACAAACAATTTATCAAAAATCAAAATGAAACAAAAATTCTAACCCTTGTTATATTTGAACATGTTTTTGGAGCCATTGCGTTCCTCATGTGCCAATGTTTGAGTTTTGTGCCTATTCATAATATTGCCACCAATCCAACTTATTTCTCAGCAAATAAACCATAAAGCCTGCAATATTGGTCAAAACCATCCCAGTTTTTAGTTATTTGCTTACAACTACACATAGACAGAGTAACAAAATACTTTACTTTATGATTTGGCAGGAAATAGTCCAGAGCCTGACCAGACTGCTCTCAGCAGAAGTTGGCTTTTCTAGGTCTTAAGACTATTTGTCCAGATGACTGATCAGTTCTTGTTAAGCAGATGAAGAGTTAATCTTAAACTTGAAACCATTCTTAAGCATTTAATTCACACAATATGTGTGAAATTTGAAATCTGACAAATGGATATTTGTCATCGGCCATAATCTTGCACTAATGTTGAGTCTAGTTCTGTATAAATGTTGCAGATTTATTTCTTGGTTTAGCACCCTTATCTATATTTCCATGGGAATGGAAGAAGCTGGAGACTGGTTGCTTATCTTTTTCATGTCAGTTTAGATAGCGGCTATCTTCACACTTCTGAATGCAGAGTCTCTATTTGCTTACATATACATATCTCTATCGTAAATGTTTTAGATAGTTTTGCTCTGAGTTTAATAATTATAGATTGATCTGGCTTAGGCAGTTTGTGTATGTCCACTTGGAGCTGTCTGTTCAGGATCTGTACAGTTTGCTACAGTCACTTGCAGTATGTGCTGTTTTCTCATTTATGGTAAATAGCAGATTACTGCATGTTGTTTGCAAGAATGGATTCTTTACAAATGTAGTAGATTTAGTGAGAAAGATATGCTTGAGACATATCTGGCATAGTCCGAACATTAGTTAGCCTTGCTTGTGGGGAAGTTAAAATTTCAAAAGCTTTTGGCCTCAACTATTATCTGGCTAAATACAATTGTTATCCCTTAGCTTGCTACATTTTGTTAAAAAACATGCTATAGTCTCAGGGTGTTTAGCCTTAATATTTTATATGTTACATGTCAGGGTGGATATGCTTATAAACAATGAGTGAGCAGCAAATAGTGTAGTTCCTGATCAGACAGTTCCCAGCGGGGATCTACACTTTTTGCCTAAGCCTTATAACTACAAGAATAGCAAGCTAAGAGCACAAATTTGGAAACAAAACTAATTCATGAAGTTTTATGATATGGCCATAGAAAAACAGATAAATCAGATTTTGGACCAAATTACAACAAAATTGTGGCCACATAGGTCTTGATAAATGTTTAAATTAAAACAACAACAATAACAAATATTATAATTGTCTTAAAAAAACTTTATCATATTGTCACTACCCCGGCTAAGCATTCACAATGTTTCGTATTACAGAATCTGTGTAGGAAAGAGATGCAATTATATGCAACTATCTTAAGATGACTTTAAAGAGTTGAAAGATTGTTGGCAAGAATACACTTTCTGTTTTTGACAACAGCCCAAGTGTTTCTACTTTCACTTTTCTTATCATTGCCATGTTGTTTCTACTTTCAGTTTGTGAACCCAGAACAGTCTGGCTATGTGGGGTTTGCCAATCTGCCAAACCAGGTCCACAGGAAGTCAGTCAAGAAGGGCTTCGAGTTCACTCTCATGGTCGTTGGTAAGTTCCCTTCAATCATCATTTCCTAGTCCATTTTTTGTGAAACATTTAACATATATTCACAATGCATGCTGATGGAATAGTTTTTGTTGGGTCTGTATGAAACCTTTCTCTGGTCGAATTCTTTTTAAAAAAAAATAAAATAAAAGTCACCAGGAAGACATAAAACATGGAGGTGATCTATTGATTTTATTATTAAAAACTGAAATTAATTTTGGAAGGTAAAGCACCATATAGAGAGTCCTGAATGGGTTTTTAGTCATACATGTATAATGTTATTTTTGTAAAATTCTCTTTTTGTGAAATAATCATCATCAGTTTTGTTGATGTCAAAAGACTGCTGAGACTGTATAGCCTTAAATAGGCTGAACATTCTGAAATCCTATGCACAGTTCAACAATCCTGTTAAAGCATGCTCTCTGCCACATGAAATCGTTTTCACATGCTTTTACATCTGGTAACTAAATAAGCACACAGATTTTCTCATTTTATTATTATGGAAAATAAAACCTTACAAAAGATTTATATTCATAATCCAGAATTTATGGTATTTAATTATTCTGGTATTTATTATGAAAATTGTAAATCATTTACCAAAACTTTTTATCAAACAATAGTTCAAAGTATAATGTATAAACATACACCTTTCATGCCCTAATTAAAACATGTATGCCATTACCTTAGAGAATAAAATTTTAAAAAAGATTGCATTCATCCATCACTTGAAATGCATGAATTCCTTGCATGCACACTAAACATACAAAACCTGTGAGAATTCCAATCAAAATAAGCACTTGTGACCTGTATCAGAACAGATCAAGAAATCTTTATCTTTGAATAGTTCTAGATAGGAAGTTACTCACTGGGAAGGCTGTTTGGGAATAATGAAGCTGCCTTTAATGTAAGAAGTTTCATTCAATAAGATATTCCAATATTCTGAGATACAGTTACAATATAATAAACCTTGATAGTTCTTGGGGCGCCTGTGAACGAGCAGTTGGAGTAGCACGTGTAACTCCTCAGCCCCTCATGGTGGGGGTTTGAGTTTCGGTCAGGATGTGAATATTCACACAGAGAATACATCCAGCTGATGTGCTCAGTGCCATTAGTCTTCCTGCGCGCATAAATGTAACTTCTCAGTAGGTTTTAGTCCAGTGAAAAGTTTCAGCTGACTTGTCATGGGCTGGTTATTCTACCCAGTCTTTCATCTGAGGTAATATACCTGTAATAATTGTAACAGGACAACATCACAATGAAACTAATTGTGAAAGTGTAATGCATGTTATTCTGTCAATACTTTTTTTTTTACATTCATTCTGCCATGTGAACTAAAGTATTTAAAACTGTTAAAATCTGATAGGGTATGATAGTGTATAAATCTGATAGGGTATGATAGTGTATCTCCCCATCACATTGCCATATCTCATATCTCTGATAGACAATCTCTATAGTTCATGTGTATGTTTCAAGGTCACTGACTACATGTGCTGTGTTTCTATGGAAACTATGTCTGGAATGTTGCTCAATGAACATTTAGGCTACCGATACACCTTCCTCCTCACCTGCTTAGCATGAAAGATCAGGCTAAGGTAAATAGTTGAGACAATCAGCCATCTTTTGTTGGGATTTATCTGATCAGGTCCAGCACTATTTGCTGCAGAGTCTTAAGCACTAAAATAATCAAGTGTAGTTATTAGTAGATGTCTCAAGGTTATTTTTTGTTCTTGTAATTATATGGTACATTCACAGTTATTGTCTTTTTGGCCATGTCTAGCTAATTATCAAACAGTAAGACCAAAGACATGTCTGTGTAGAACCACTGGTGCACCGCAGTTCAGCTGGAAAACCTCCCCACATGACAGTTCTTGCTCCGACCAGTAGTGGAGACCAAGCATTGATGGACTGAGGCAACTCTAACCACTCGACCACAGGTGCTTGGAAGGGTTAAAACATGTGCATAATTTTGGATATAAAACACAGAATCTAACATAACAGCAACAGGTTTGGATGTGAAAACTGATATGTTTGACTGTATTTTGTTACATCTATTGTTGTTTATATAGTTTACATGTGGAGTGAAGGGCTTCTTGTCTAGAGCACTTTTCCCCCTGACATGCCTGTAGTTTTTTCATATATAAATAGCAAAGACATAATGTCAAGTGTCAGATAGGTACCTGATAGGTACCAGAATGATTCAAAATTTATACTTGACAAGATCTCATTGTTTATTGTTTTATTGACAAACATAAATAAAAGTCAAACATTTTGTTCATTTTGTTGGGCCATGAGTTACAAAATGCACAGACTATGTGCCCATTTTGACCCATGCTTTATAAAAAGGATAATAATAATTGGAAAATAAATTAATGGAAAATAAATTAATGAAACATTGCTATTTCTTAAATATTTATTTCAACATTAATTTTATAAGAATATTATATATGATTAAAAAGGAAAAACTTCTAAAATCACAATGAAACAGTAAAAACATAATTATCAGCAATATTAATGATGGGACGAATGATAAAATAACAGCCTATGAACATCAAGGCTAACAGATTACATTAAATATGTATAAATTATGACACGGTAAGTTTTCACTGAGGAATATAACTTTTCAGAAGTAATGAAGTTTTGCTGTAGATATATATGTTTAACATAAGGATCATTATAATGTTGGCCTTATTACAGACATGTTGCAGATCCATTGTGTTGCTTGCAAGAATTATTTAAATCTACAAGCTCATTTTTGATAAAAAAAAAAAAATTAAAACAGTGTAGTAAATAGCTCCAAGATACCCACGAAATACAATGTAAAGCCCACAAATGATCCCCTCTTTGGAGTTCATAATCAAGGTCCAGCAGTGCTTGTATAAATAAGTGTGATCATCTGTATACACTTAAATATACAAACTATGCTGTTATAACAGTATAGGTATCTGGTGTTTCAATGTATACTGATTCTGTGTATACAAGTCTAAAACTACTGTGACCCATCCCTGATACTATTATAAACCTGTAACTGACCTACTGGACCACCCAAGAAAATGTACCAGTTGTTTATGCACATCTTTTTTCTTTAAACCTACTTATCTTGAACAAAGCTGTGCCCTCTCAGCCTCTCACCTTGTAGATTCAAACCCCAGCTCATGTTTAGACAATATGCTTGCTATATAACCCCAAGCCCCCAAAATGGCATTAAAAGTGGTAGAGGTATAGCTCCCTTGTTAACAATCAAGCAAATATATGGGTAGTTGCATGACTGGTTGGCCAGGTGTCAGGATATTGTGACTGGGTGTGGTATCATGCTAGGTGTTCATGGCATGCTATTCACAATGAAGGTTTCAAGTGGACACTGTTTCACAGTAACTTGAATACTGTTAATAGTATAATAAACCCAATAAGCAACATTGATGTATATATACCATCTGTATTTAGAAGTCTAAGACAGCATTAACCTGTTTTGTGTCTGAAAATTAACCTATAATGGACCTACTAGACCACCCAAGTCAAGGTATAGATAGTTTCCATGTGATGTCATCGACACTGATAAGACAGTTTAAGGCAGCCATCTTTGTGGGCAGAAGCTAATGTAGGCCGAAGTCGGTAAATATGTTCTGTATTAAACTCACCACTGTTTGTTTTAAGTATGAGCCAATAGTTTTATTTATTTCGGTGTATTAATTTTGTGTGCATTTATCAATTGTAAAAATAGTGTATTCTAAAAATATGAATTTCAAGAGCTTTCCAATGGTGTATAGCTTTTAATTTTTGGACCACAAATGAAGAAATTACAAGAAAATAAAATTTACCTTTCTCTACAATTCATATAAAAAATCCCTTGAAGTTACCTTCAAAGATGGCTGCCAAGATAAGGGATTTTAACTGACTTGGAAACTATCTATTGTTTATCTCTTACCCTGCTTATCAAACATCTATAAGGCTGAGGCAGATAGTGAAGACCAAGATCAGAATGCTGCCTGCTATACTCATTCCCCATGTGTGTGTGCCTTCAGGGAAGTCTGACAAGAGCTTTCAGTGGCACTTCTAATTGATCATATGTCCAAGTACCTGATGCCTAATTAGCTGATATGTCAATCAACATGTACCAGGGTGCCAGTTGATGGATGGATGATAGCTTGTCAAAATGGGTCACTCATAGCCTACTTACTGCTAAGCACAAAATGATCTCACAAAAATGTAGATCCTGATCAGAATATGAACTTTTTTTCAAATGTAGCAAAATGTGTCTGTATCTAGTTACTAGCAATTAATGTTGTTTGGTTAGTAAGCCATTATTTGTAGGAAACACAGTTCATCCTATAAACAGAAACATCTCACTCTAAGGGTGCTTCCATCAAACAATTGTAAAATATTGTTGCAAACTTCTTTGTTTTATCAACTGATGAACTTATATACTTATTTATGGCATGAAGACAAAGTTTGGTCTGAAAATAACTCACACATGGCTTTGCTAAATGCTGTAATATTCTGCTAAATATGTGTACTATCATGTATAAATTCACCACATTCATAACACTAGCCCAATAATAGACTTCTGTGATATGTAATTAGTTCATGAAATGGAAACAAATACAGTATTATATATTGATAATCAGCTTTAAAAAAAAAATAAAAAAATAAAAAGCAACAACAAATTTGTAATTGAAAGATTGAAATAAATCTATTGTCCCAGCATTATAACATTTTGGACAAATAGTGGAAAAAACTTCAACATTAATATAAAAAAGTATCAAGTTCTTTATAATACAATTATTAAAGAATGAAAAAACAAAAGAAGGAACTATTAATAGTAAAAACGAGTTTTGTAACCATTTCCTAAACTTAATTGTTTATACAAAGTCATGTTTATTGTGGACAAGTGAAGCAGGAAATAAAATTAAAACATGCTTGCGTTGACTAAACTCATACGACCTATTCACCACTTTAATGGTTTATTTCCTGTTTTATTAAGTGATCTTGTTCATGCCGTTATCCTATCAGATTGTACATGATTAATGAGTCAAGTAAGTGAAACTAATTATAAGCACTTCTTTATAGACAAACATTCATGGAAAAACTGTTCCTTAGCCAGAATCATGTCAGAAAAAAAATGTGAATAAAGTATTTGCATTTAAATAAGTGTAACCCTTCAAAATAAAAAATAAATAGAAATTTGGGCTATTGTGAGTAGTGGCAGTATATGGATTGAAGTCAAATGTTTAGATTCCAGAAATTGCCAATGCTGTCTATTTATAGTTTGATTATTACACTGATTTGCTCAATTGTTGTCGGATAACAATATACGAGGGGGAGGGGGGTGCACCATTTAATTAAAAAAGGGGAAAAATGTGCTTTTTTAACTTTTAACTTCTTTTTTGCCATAATACATATTTGCTATCATACATCATGCATATCTATTACAAGGCCATCTCTATTTTTCTTGTTGAACTCCCTCACTACAATTGTAGTCCAGTTCACTCAAGCTTCCACTGTAGTCACTAATCCACATCAGTATTCCTAATTTCTGCATTTTGGCAATGAAGAATTGGATTACATTGGAGGAATTTTCATTTTTAAGGGAAAAACTTTGCTAATTTTCTGAGGGAAAGGGGGCTTGTGAATGGCCCCTTCAATATAAGCATATAAGGTAAAAAGACACAACCTAGAGTGATAGTCACTGTCTTGTAACTCCTCTGACTGCTTACCTCTCACAATGTTGGTAGAGGATTCAGGGCCTTGTTGGAGCAAAGGTCTAAATGTGAGAACATCTTCCAGCTGACCTGCCCTGTGTTGGTTCTAACCAGACATTTGTCTGGGGTCTTTCACCTCCACAATAGTTGGACCATTGTGTTATAATGACCTTAATCATGCTAGCATATGTTATACATTTTTAAAAAGAAAATTGTGCACACCTATCAAGTGTTGGGGTTCCATAAAACCCAAAATACAAATACAAATACAACTTTGAATCTTTTCAATCACACTTTAAGTAGCTTGTTTACTTGGTTCATTTCGAAAAATTCTTTATTTGCATATGTGTGTGTGTGTTTTAGAAAACAATGAATGTACTTTACATTCTTATTGAACTTTTATGTCTTGTTTCATTTGGAAAGTATCATAAACATTTGTTTTACCTTTTTCTGCTCATACTTCTACACTCATGGTAAACCCCAAACATTGTCAGTCATCTAACCTGTCTTCTCTGTATACATGTTATATGTACATTGTAACCATTGGTCACAGGCGTGGAATTACATTTTTCATTACAGTTCATGACAACAATCGTATATAATACACAGTCCTTGTTGGACAAAGATGTTTGGGGTCAAATGATCCCATCTGTGTGCATGAATAACTTTGTGGTATCATATATAACCTGGTTTGTTGTTCCTGTAGTCTATATAGAAACTGCTGTTGATGGTATGTATCTCGGAGAAAATGGCTGAAGTTAATTGGATAGATTTGCAGGTTCTTGCTCTAAACTATGTCTTAAGTTTTATATAAAATGAATATGTAAAGGTTTACAAAAATTAATGTGCATAAATAACTCTTTTCATGCTACATTTTGTCTGATAAATTATTAAGGTTTTTGGCCTATTTATTATTATATACCACATTAAAATGTTAATATACCCATAAATAGAGACACAGCAGCAAATAGTGCAGATCCTGATCAGAAGTTCTTTGCTGGTAGGTAGCTGGTTGATCTGGATATACACAATTGGCTTTAGCTTTATAAATACAAGATTATGTGGCTGAGAGATAACTTTCTAGTGTCACATTTGACTCCATATTCACCAGCGCTTTTGCATGCTCAGGGTTCTAACATGCTGAACAATGTGGTAGATCTGGTTAAACAAACATGACATAATCACATAAGAATTTTTTTTTGTCATTGCCTTGTACTAAGTGCACAATCTTGAATTTTGAATAAAATTACACAGCAAAGCAAGAAATTAATTTCATTATGAGATCATTAAACCTAAGATATTCAGAACTTAAAGACACTACTATTTATGTTAATTGTTTCACTATTGTGAAACACTTGAGAGACAAATACTCGGAAATGGCTGAATTAAAATATAACATCATACAAATAAATAAACTAGATATGTTTATATGTTTCAACAGTGACTTGTGGGGCTGGAGTGTATGTTATATAACACATGTCACTTTAATAAAACATCTACTTACTTACATGTATTACAGTAACATGATATGATTTGCCCCACAATATTGTTACATTCCCAGTTTGTATATACATTGTATATACAAGGCTGTATCTTATTGCTGACTGGATTTCATTATGGTGAAGATGTCGGTCAGGGTCAGGCATCTGTTACAGGCAGTCTGGAGAGGGGTGTTATTAAAGAGTATAAACAATGTTTGGCAAAATCTGGAAAACATTAACAAAACAAAGAAAATATAGTCATATGCATTTGCCAAGAAATGCATATGGATAGATATATTATAAAAAAGCAAAAAATAGTATTCCTCAGTATCAGTGATGAGTTTCATAAAGGCACCCCCCAAATCATCTGCCATGTATTTTGACCATCAACCCATCGTGTGTTAATAAACAATTAAAGGTTCATAAGAAACCAAAAGGTTAAATTTCTGTAAATTTGTATATATTCATAAATTCTGTTGCAGTAAAACTATGAACCATATTGTGTGGTGTGCTAAGGTTATAAAATATATTTTCTGTGTTTTTCAGGTGAGTCTGGCCTGGGTAAATCCACCCTAGTAAACAGCCTCTTTCTGACAGATCTCTACCCAGAGAGACATATACCCACTGCACAAGGTAAGATCAGTACTATCTATTTTCATGTTATCATTAAATGATATTATTCATGATGAGTGACAGTAAGAAAATTTATGTTGAACTTCTAGTAAAATGTTTAACAAGATGTAGATAATGTGCTTATTTAGATTTTGATTTTCTCATTATGTTGTAATATTGATAATAATAATTATAACTGTATATACTGTCATGCATTAATACTTCTATATTTTACAACAGGATGTCTTCTGCCCAAGTACCCTTAGTACTTTTTCTGTAAATTTCATTATGAACTTGTATATCTCAGCTCGGCATAACATTTCTTGCTCTTTTCATAATGGCTAATTTGGCATGGAACCTTCCTAGTTAAGTCAACAGACAATGTTTGTGTTTTTAATTCAGGGTTCTACAGGTAATGTAACCCTTAGCACCATCATATGCCATCATTGAAAGCCAATTAATGTCTGCTGGTGCATCTACAGCAGTGATTTATGTTTTCTCATCCCTTTGACACTCTACTGATATTGAACAATTTGAAAACCTAAAAACTTGTATTATCAGTTAGGTTAGATTAACATACAAGTGCAAAGATACACCGAATATTCATATTTTAATTTTCATTATATGAACCAAAGTCAGACCTGGTAGAGCATCTGCTCTAGGTATTAGAGGCCCCTGGTTTAAAACTGGGCTGCAATTTACCAGTCATTATAAATGGTAGTGATATAGCTCCCTCTCTAATTCTCAAGAAATATTTGGGGAAATATTTGGATAGTTCCACAACTGGTCAGCCCAATGTCTGGATAATTTGACTGGGTGTGGTATCAGACAAGATGTTTATTGCATGTAAAGTGAAGGCAGCACTCTATTTGAGGCAAGTGAACACAATCTCTAGAGAACTACAAGATTGGTAGTGGGTCAAAGATTTGTTGGTGGGTCAAAGATCTCTAGATAACTACAAGATTGTTGGTGGGTCAAAGATCTCTAGATAACTACAAGATTGTTGGTGGGTCAAAGATCTCTAGATAACTACAAGATTGTTGGTGGGTCAAAGATCTCTAGATAACTACAAGATTGTTGGTGGGTCAAAGATCTCTAGATAACTACAAGATTGTTGGTGGGTCAAAGATCTCTAGATAACTACAAGATTGTTGGTGGGTCAAAGATCTCTAGATAAAAACAAGATTGTTGGTGGGTCAAAGACTTGTTGGTGGGTCAAAGATCTCTAGATAAAAACAAGATTGTTGGTGGGTCAAAGAACTCAACAATCAAATTGAAATAAACAACATGTGTGATCAAAGATTCAACCATTATCCATTTTATATTCCTGTGTGTGTATCTTTGTTGATGTTCCTGTATTGTTATGTATTACAGAGAAGATAAAGCAGACTGTAAAGATAGATGCATCTACGGTGGAGATTGAAGAACGTGGGGTCAAGTTGAGGCTGACTGTCGTAGACACACCTGGATTTGGGGATTCTCTAAACTCTGTAGACTGGTGTGTGAGCTTAACCGTTTCCACAGCTATATATCATTATTTGTAAAGAAAAATATTTTATATTAATAACTGGAAATAAAATAAAGACTAACCATAGATGGCAACCCTGGGTTCGCTGACTCATTCATCACTGTAGACTGGTGGGTTTGTGTGTGAACTTTGCCCATGTCTCCTACTTGTAACTCCTCTGACTGCTTAGCCTTTCATTGCACAGGTTCGAGTCCTATTCAGGGCGAAGGACTCAATATGGAAGGTCTTCCAGCTGACCTGTGATGCACTAGTGGTTCTTTCCAGACATTTGTCTGATGTCTTTCTACAAAAAAGCTGGATTTCTTTATAATGGCCACGGATGCTAGGTTGTATTTAAAAAAGAAAATCAACATCTACACTTTGTTTTCTACTATTTCAGTTTCATGCCATTTTTTTTCTATAAGTCATAATTTTAGAATAGGGGATTTTTACATTTAGATTAGTGACTTTATACATTTCACTTTCATAAATCTAAGCTCAAACTCAGGCTTCTAAATTTGTAAATAATAATACACTCTACATTGCTTCTTTTTTCAGTTTCAAGCCAATCATCCAGTACATTGATGACCAGTTTGAGAGATACCTCAATGATGAGAGTGGCCTTAACCGACGTCACATCATTGACAATCGTGTCCATTGCTGCTTCTACTTCATCAACCCCTCAGGGCATGGGTATGTATATGTTCGTATTTATAGTTTTTCCTTCACTTTGAAAACATGAGTCACCTCAACAATCATGTCAGTTGCTGCTTCTACTTGATCAACCCAGGGCATCAGTTTCTCCACTTTAAGCTGCTTGGCACGCCTTTGGTTGAGCAGTTAGAGCCTTTGACTTATATCACCTCAGCCCTCACTGCGTGGGTTTGGGTTCTGGTCATGACAAAAACTTCCATGTTGGAAGGTTTTTCAGCTAACCTTCGGTGCACCCCTCGTTCTACTAAGACATAAGTCTGAGGTCTTTCTTCATCAGTAATTAGCTGGATGTTGCCAATATGACTATAATTGTGTCAGCACAATGTAGCAAAAAACAAACACATCTAAGAATTGTAGCTGTACTATTCTTTAAATAAGGAGAGTTATTTTATTCTTTCTTAATATGCTATCCTTGTGTGTGTTATAAAGTGATATTTCACCTCAAAACACACATGCAACATTTTCAGGTCAAATGAACCAATCTTGCTGAAACTTTGGATATAGAAAGCTTTCTTGAAGACCTAGGTTGGGATTGGATTTGGGGTCAATGTCAAGGTCATTGTTACTAAAAATAGAAAAACAGTTTCCCTTAATAATTTGTGTTAAAATCATTGACAACCTGGTTTTGTGGCATGGCCACTTTTCTTGTTCTTTTAATATTTATGTTGCTCTATCATTTTGCCATAGTATGATTTATGTGTGCGATTATGTTACAGGATGCGTCCCCTGGATATTGCCTTCATGAAAGCTGTACATCACAAAGTCAACATTGTTCCTGTCATTGCCAAAGCAGACACCCTTACAAAGAAAGAAGTACTCAATCTAAAAACAAAGGTTGGTGTAAAAATTGCTTTTCCTCTTTCATTACATATTATGCTCCATATATGTTAAGTAAAACATATGATCATGGTTATTTGGAGGCTTTGACATTCCTTACTTACCTTTTAAGGCAGTCTTTGTTGATAGAGAATGGATTTTTTTCCTCATTCTTTTAGAAACTGATAGTATCAATATCAAACTTAATCTCTTTGTCATAATGGCCAGTGTATTAAGCTTTTTTCAAAAATCTTTTTACCCGACAAAATATTTCAAAAGTACAAAGAAAGAGATTCATGAACAGAGAGTTTTACCCACCACATTATTGGGGTGACTGGTGAATAAAACTTAACCTGTGATCAGCCTTTTATACCACCAACACCAAACTTTGGGTTGACCGGTGTACAAATTTTTATTAATCATTATGCCCCCTTTCAACAAAAATATTTCATGACCAGTGTGTAAAATTTCATTACAAATCTCTGTGTCCCAAAACATATATGAGATAGAAGATTTTCAAACAGGAAGTGGTTAGGGGTTAACCATTCAACTACATTTCTAGTTAGGTTTTGTTTTGTATTCTTGTTTGAAGAAGATTTTTTAAAACTTCTATGTGTGTTGTAGGTAATGCAGCAGATAGAGCAGTATGGCATCAGCTTGTACCCACTGCCAGATTGTGATGAGGATGAGGATGATGACTACAGAGAACAGTGTAGACAGCTCAAGGTATTGACAAGGACTTTCTTACACTTAATGGCATTGAAAAGGCCTTCTTAATAAGACTTACCTTCCCCTAAAATAACAACCAAGGTGTGAGCTCATAGCTGAAACACTTAAAGGCATTGTAAATTGCCCTCTTTTAGAGCTCCCCTCCACTTCAGCTGGCTAGACCCACCCCACAACCACTACCTGCCCCCCTACACACACACATAGTGTGAAGCCAAATGAGGTCACATTCTAATGAGGGGTGGGGGAGGTTGGCGGATAAGTCTTAAAACAGTTAAGTCACACTTGATGCACAATGAGCTTACTGCACCTCCACTGGTCAGCAAGCCCTTTCCTGATAGCACTGTGGCCTTAGGCTGAGTCCAACTGACCCATCCCTGCTCCATTGGTTTCCCCCTACCCCAAACATCCCAACGTGATCACAGTGTGAAGCTAGATAAAGCCACATTAAAATGTGTACACCTTTAACTGTTCGTTACTATACACTTATACCTTTTGGATTCATGGAGAAATTTCCCTACACTGTCAACTTGTTACATTTAATTACTAAATTGATCAAATAACAGAGTAATCTTTTTGTACATTCACCATATCTCTTCCAGTAATATTGTGGAATTTCACTCTTATTGATGATTGTTTCATATTTGGACATACACATAAATCAAATTAATTTTTTTCATTGAATAAAGATATAAAATTTTTTTTAAAAATTACCCAGGACTATAAGATTGAAAATTAAAATATATAAAGCACATGGAATATGTGAAGTGTTTTGTTCATATATTGATAACCACAGTTCTTTGAATGCAGAGTTTTTTTCAGAAAAAAGATGGTTTACTATACATTTTCTATTCACTATTGTTGTTTATCTGTATTTCAGGAAGCCGTGCCATTTGCAGTGGTGGGTTCTAACACCATCATTGAAGTAAAAGGAAAGAAAGTACGAGGTCGCATGTATCCATGGGGTGTTGTGGAGGTGGAAAACCCAGAACACTGTGATTTCATCAAGTTGAGAACGATGCTCATGTAAGTACTGCTCTCGGGAATTTTTTGTCATTATTTATAAATAACTTTAGCTTCACCTTGCAAACATAAAAAGTGGAGCTGAGCTATTGTCATGAACCTTTCTGAATGTTGGTTTTTTGTTTTTGTTTTATTTCATTTCATGAAAACTGTTATATTCACTTTAAAATTGGAAAAATTGTCAACTATCAAAAGAGGATCCCATGCCAAAAAGGGAAATAACCCTAAAATTAATTGTGGCAGAGTTAGCTTCTTTTAAAACATTGAATTTTCATAATACTGTCAAGCAGAGAGAAGTAAAGCATGCTGCCTGTGGACAGCTCTTCTTTTAATGAGGACTCTTCACTCATTTCTCTTACTTAAACAGAAAATTTTTGTTTTCTTAATTGATATCATTCAGAAATGCCTGTGCATAGCAAAAATTATTTGATATAATTCAATGGTATTGATAACATTTTGCTGTGGTGTTAAATGGACAACATGGTTCAGGTAGTGAAGACGTGTGTGTGTTTATATCAATGCATGTTATCAATGCATCAGTTCCAATCATCCACTCGACCTGTGGTGTGTTAGCTGTCCTTTTCAGACATTTGTCTGGGATTTTATTCCACCGATTGCAAATGCAAGTCTCAATACAGTTGTGCCTTATTTTAGATTAGATTTTCTATCTCATCTGCAGTACACCCTTAATTGACCTACAAAAAGTCACTGAGGACATACATCAAGCGACTCATTTTCTTTTGGGGTCACTCATATTGTAGAATAAGTACTAAGTAAGATGTCGATACCTGCTAGTCTCTCCTATACCATGATGATAGTCATTTTTCTCTTACCTCCTCTATAGCACCCATATGCAGGACCTGCAAGAAGTTACCCAGGAGGTTCATTATGAGAATTTCCGTGCCGAGAGACTTGCTACTGGGGCTCCCATGCCAGCCAAGAAGTCCAGGTCAGTGAACCAAACAATTATAGAAAAATGGCATAAAAAAGCAAAAATTCTCAAACTTCTGTGTATTTCTTCTAAAATAAATACATTGATAAAGCACTCTTGCCACTAAATCTCATTTTAAATACAATGTACATGCATTTAGTCAAACATTTCAGTATAGATGACAACTGTAAAGGCAGTGTTCTTAAGGCATATTTCATACATGACAGTTAATAATATTTGCAAAACAAAATCTACAGAAACATCAGAATACTAGAAGAGATGTTTTTGTGTAGTAAGAATTGCTGACTTACATCATCTGTTTGAAATGTTTAATGTTGCAAGGTCTATCAGCTGGCCTGTTGTATGAGTGCTTCTTTCTAGATGTGCTGGTGCAGGTTTAACAACAAAATATGCAAACATCAATATGCTGTCCCCAAAAGATAAAGAATAAATCCTAAGATTAAACATATAATAATTAAAAGTCTTTGATGTTTTCAAATCTGGCACTAACTCATTGACCATACTCCCCTCAGATCGAACCATCCAGCTGCTGAGGAGAGAGCGTAGGTTTCTATTAGAGAATGATTATATACAACTTATAGTAGTAGAGCCCCCATATACTTTATTTGTGTCGATCAGAGGTAACAGGGATAGAATGAATAATAGCCATGGTGGCGCTTTAGGTTGAGTGTCAGCCGCATGAACGAAAAGCCCAAAGTTCAAATACAAATGAAGAACTACCAAAAAACATGAAAGTCTTCAAAAAAAAGAATGATAGTACAGTGTAGCATAGCTGCCTTGCTTTTATTTGATTTATAAGGCTAGCTTTATGACTGGTCTGCATTGTGTCAGGATGATGATAATGGTTGTGATATAATGTCAGATGATCATACCAGGATATGTAAATGAAGGCAGCACTATATCTGCTATAAGTTAAAATTATGTGAACACCCCACCAGATGACCTTAAGGGTCCCTCCAGTACAAAAACCTTGGCATTTCCTCTCTGTTAATTGCAACATTTTAGTTTGCTAATTGCAATATTTTAGTTGAGTTAACTATTACCGTAGCAAGTGGACCTCCAAATTACACAAGATTTTTTACCGATACAATTGTAACATCATAAACAGGACATTTTGTAAGTGTCTGTCATTCTTGTTTACATCTATCACTTATGTTAGATTTGTTATTATATAAGTTAAGCTTATATAATGGAAGTGATTTTAATTGTATGTTTGGTAGCTGTGCAAATAGTTGGCTAAAATCATTTTTATCACTTTCCAAAGAATGCTGGGAGGGAAAAAAGTTCAATACTGGCATCAACATTTTCCTAAGCAGGAATTTTAATTACAATTACTGTACTCTTTATGACATGATAAACCTGGTCAGTTAAAGATGTTGGGTATTTTTTTCAAATAGAATTTTGAATTGAATATTTAAGAGCACCTTTACTCACAATTGGTAATTTCATTGTTATCTGTTTTAACTATTATTGTCAATCAATTCTCAAACTTCAAGAAGACAAAATATTGTACTGGACCAGACCTTATAAGATGAACACAAAAGCTGGGTTACTGGGTTATATAATGGAGACTAGTTATTCAATGGCAGATAAGTGTTTTCTGCCAAATATAAACCTAACTGTTAGTTTAATTCCTTAGATAGAAAGGTATACTGCATGCTGATGACACGTGTAATGCATCATGGTACACCTCGATATAAACAGTGTAGAAAAGCTTAGCAAAAATATACTTGGCCTGCGTGATATGATTGGCGATGATGCATACATGTGAACCTTTTTTGAGGCCAACCTGGAAGATTTTCACTAGCAAAGTGGGATATTTATAATTTTCATGTAAACGAGGAAGGAAGTTATCTGTTTCCAAGTAGGGAGATTTCTGAAAATGTGTAAAATACTCCTAATTCTAAAATAATTTTGAACCTTAAAAGAGGGAGACTCCCTCTTAAAGCAGGAGAGTTCACATGTATGATGATGGAAACACAGAATCAGCCGGATTAGTGGTGCAAGGGACAGGAACACAATGCCCTTGAACACAAGTTTAGTTTTTGATTGTTTCTGGCTTGAGAGAACCATCATTGCTGAAAACAGGCCAGAGACGAGTGCTATCATGGGCATGACATTGATGATGATGTATGTGATGATAAATATTGGTGTACATGTACAAAAAATAGACCATAAGCAAGTACATATTTTTATCATTTTTAATATTTGTGTAAAACTTGATAATCAATAATGTTTTAACCAATTTCTGTTTCTGTTTATTTTCTTCCATCCTATGTCCTTACTTGTGTGTTTGTGCTTCGCCTTGGGATATGTATGAACGGGTAAGAAATGATGAGTAACAGCATTTACTTTGTATTTATGTGTGGTTGCATCAACAGTAGGGTTTCACTGTTAAGACCAACTTTAAGGGGGTGCCCTTGATGGAGCTGGTACAGATGTAATTTCCTCAGCATCTATAAGATTAAGAAAAAATCTCCCAACAGGGTAAACAAACTTGCAAATCCCACTGCGTTGAGGCAACATAAACACCTGTCAGAAGGTCTACCCAGGTAATCATCTGGGTCTATTTTTATCAAATCGCTGGTGTTGCTTTAATTACTTATTGTGCTGTTTACAGAACAATAACATCACAATCTGGAGTCATATTCATTAATCCCAATATCTAAATATTCTCACCTTAACTAAATTTGATGCTTTAGAATTTTCACAGATTCATCTTCAAAAGTTTTGTAATCTTGTTAAGACAATCTAGCTACCAGCCTTAGAAATTAAGATGTTTTTAATTGTTGTAGCCCAAGGCTGGGGGAAAGTGATAAGGGTAAGCCCTAGATGGGTGGTTTTGTTGGTGGAACCTTACTGTGCCCATTTCTGACATTTCTGGAAATGTAGCTCTGTTAATACAAGTATTTGCATTTCTTCAATTTCACATGTGTTATCCTATTCATTCTTTTCCTTTTTCTGTGTGTTTGTTTGAAGGTGTGTAATCCACACAGTGTAGCAATTTAGAGATAACAAATATGATTTAATGTTAAAAAATAAATCTTATTATAATATTTTGTGTTGTGTTCAGACAATTTTCTAATATTTTTATCTGACATTTTCCATCATTTAGATTTTGAGTACATTTATATCTTTGACATATCACTAAAAGTATGCAAATAAATTAGTTCAAGTTAAGAAAAGTGTAATATGAGCATTTTTTCACCTAGTTATAAGTAGAAATTAGTCAACGACTTGTATTTGATTGTATAAAAAGAACACACTGATGTAAGACAATACACCCTGTTTGAAACATTTTAAATAAAATGATGTCACAGTAACATTTAATAAGCAGTTTGATAATCCAGATCCTTTACACATTTGACTCCTACTCAGATTAGAAGCTATCAGATCAATCTCAACTTATATAACTTACCAGTGAAGGAAAAGAACAGAACCAAGACTTTTCTAGGATGTAGGAATTTTCTGTGTGTTATTTTGTTATTAAATTGTGAAGTTTGTTTTATAATCTTTATTTGCAATAATAATGCTGATTTTTATACTTTTATATTATACTTACCCCCTTTTTTTTTCCTATTTATGTCATGTATTTTTTAATGTTTTTTTCAAAACATTGAAAAGGCTTTTTCCTTGTTAAGTAAGTGTGCTGGTATGCTAGAATTACCATTTCAACACTTTATTTCATGCATGAAGTTTTTTCAAAACAATGCCTTTGAAGTCCTTTGTTGAGTCGGTTATTGTTATCTGGTGGACACTTGATGCATCAAATGTAGTTATCTTCTGTTTGATTTGTTTATGTGAGGAATTGTATGCATTTGGTGACAAAGTAAGCCTTGGATAGGACCACAACATACTTTGACTTCCCCACCAATCATAGAAGTATTGTGTACATAATTTTACATTTATTCTACTGGTATCTGAAACAAGTAACTTGATTTGTGATTTATTTAATACAAAATGGCTGCAATGTTGACATGCCTAGCTTTCTCTTAACAAGGGCTGAACCTGGTGACAATGTCCACATAATACATCGGTATCTTTCTCTGTAAGTCAACAACATGCACACGCCTACCTGGTATTCCAGTTTATAACATCGTAGTACACACAACACCAACATGACAAATAATTTTTCTCTTGTCGTTCCACTGTAAACACTACCAAAACACCATTTTCTCTTATAGCACCACATAAAACACATACATGGTACCCCATTTTCTCTCATAGCACCACATAAAACACCCACATGGTACACCTTTTTCTCTCATAGCACCACATAAAACACCAACATGGTACACCTTTTTCTCTCATAGCACAACATAAAACACATACATGGTACCCCATTTTCTCTCATAGCACCACATAAAACACCAACATGGTACCCCATTTTCTCTCATAGCACCACATAAAACACCAACATGGTACACCTTTTTCTCTCATAGCACAACATAAAACACATACATGGTACCCCATTTTCTCTCATAGCACCACATAAAACACCAACATGGTACACTATTTTCTCTCATAGCACAACATAAAACACCAACATGGTACCCCATTTCCTCTCCTAGCACCACATAAAACACCAACATGGTACACCATTTTCTCTCATAGCACCACATAAAACACCAACATGGTACACCATTTTCTCTCATAGCACCACATAAAAACACCAACATGGTACACCATTTTCTCTCATAGCACCACATAAAACACCAACATGGTACACCATTTTCTCTCATAGCACCACATAAAACACCAACATGGTACACCATTTTCTCTCATAGCACCACATAAAAACACCAACATGGTACACCATTTTCTCTCATAGCACAACATAAAACACCAACATGGTACACCATTTTCTCTCATAGCACCACATAAAAACACCAACATGGTACACTATTTTCTCTCATAGCACCACATAAAACACCAACATGGTACACTATTTTCTCTCATAGCACCACATAAAACACCAACATGGTACACCATTTTCTCTCATAGCACCACATAAAACACCAACATGGTACACCATTTTCTCTCATAGCACCACATAAAACACCAACATGGTACACCATTTTCTCTCATAGCACCACATAAAACACATACATGGTACCCCATTTTCTCTCATAGCACCACATAAAACACCAACATGGTACACCTTTTTCTCTCATAGCACCACATAAAACACCAACATGGTACACCTTTTTCTCTCATAGCACAACATAAAACACATACATGGTACCCCATTTTCTCTCATAGCACCACATAAAACACCAACATGGTACCCCATTTTCTCTCATAGCACCACATAAAACACCAACATGGTACACCTTTTTCTCTCATAGCACAACATAAAACACATACATGGTACCCCATTTTCTCTCATAGCACCACATAAAACACCAACATGGTACACTATTTTCTCTCATAGCACAACATAAAACACCAACATGGTACCCCATTTCCTCTCCTAGCACCACATAAAACACCAACATGGTACACCATTTTCTCTCATAGCACCACATAAAACACCAACATGGTACACCATTTTCTCTCATAGCACCACATAAAAACACCAACATGGTACACCATTTTCTCTCATAGCACCACATAAAACACCAACATGGTACACCATTTTCTCTCATAGCACCACATAAAACACCAACATGGTACACCATTTTCTCTCATAGCACCACATAAAAACACCAACATGGTACACCATTTTCTCTCATAGCACAACATAAAACACCAACATGGTACACCATTTTCTCTCATAGCACCACATAAAAACACCAACATGGTACACTATTTTCTCTCATAGCACCACATAAAACACCAACATGGTACACTATTTTCTCTCATAGCACCACATAAAACACCAACATGGTACACCATTTTCTCTCATAGCACCACATAAAACACCAACATGGTACACCATTTTCTCTCATAGCACCACATAAAACACCAACATGGTACACCATTTTCTCTCATAGCACCACATAAAACACATACATGGTACCCCATTTTCTCTCATAGCACCACATAAAACACCAACATGGTACACCTTTTTCTCTCATAGCACCACATAAAACACCAACATGGTACACCTTTTTCTCTCATAGCACAACATAAAACACATACATGGTACCCCATTTTCTCTCATAGCACCACATAAAACACCAACATGGTACCCCATTTTCTCTCATAGCACCACATAAAACACCAACATGGTACACCTTTTTCTCTCATAGCACAACATAAAACACATACATGGTACCCCATTTTCTCTCATAGCACCACATAAAACACCAACATGGTACACTATTTTCTCTCATAGCACAACATAAAACACCAACATGGTACCCCATTTCCTCTCCTAGCACCACATAAAACACCAACATGGTACACCATTTTCTCTCATAGCACCACATAAAACACCAACATGGTACACCATTTTCTCTCATAGCACCACATAAAAACACCAACATGGTACACTATTTTCTCTCATAGCACCACATAAAACACCAACATGGTACACTATTTTCTCTCATAGCACCACATAAAACACCAACATGGTACACCATTTTCTCTCATAGCACCACATAAAACACCAACATGGTACACTATTTTCTCTCATAGCACCACATAAAACACCAACATGGTACACCATTTTCTCTCATAGCACAACATAAAACACCAACATGGTACACCATTTTCTCTCATAGCACCACATAAAACACCAACATGGTACACCATTTTCTCTCATAGCACCACATAAAACACCAACATGGTACACCATTTTCTCTCATAGCACCACATAAAAACACCAACATGGTACACCTTTTTCTCTCATAGCACCACATAAAACACCAACATGGTACCCCATTTTCTCTCATAGCACCACATAAAACACCACATGGTACACCATTTCCTCTCATAGCACCACATAAAAACACCAACATGGTACACCATTTTCTCTCATAGCACCACATAAAACATGGTACACCATTTTCTCTCATAGCACCACATAAAACACCAACATGGTACACCATTTTCTCTCATAGCACCACATAAAAACACCAACATGGTACACCATTTTCTCTCATAGCACCACATAAAACATGGTACACCATTTTCTCTCATAGCACCACATAAAACACCAACATGGTACACCATTTCCTCAACACCAACAATGGTACACCATTTTCTCTCATAGCACCACATAAAACATGGTACACCATTTTCTCTCATAGCACCACATAAAACACCAACATGGTACACCATTTCCTCTCATAGCACCACATAAAAACACCAACATGGTACACCATTTTCTCTCATAGCACCACATAAAACATGGTACACCATTTTCTCTCATAGCACCACATAAAGCACCAACATGGTACACCATTTTCTCTCATAGCACCACATAAAGCACCAACATGATACACCATTTTTTCTCATATGCACCACACAAAACACCTTCATGGTACACCATTTTCTCTCAAAGCACCACATAAAAACACCATTATGGAACACCATTTTTTCTCATTGCACCATTATGGAACACCATTTTAGCACATTTTAGCATTTTATACCCACATTAGATAGATTTGTATTTATTTAACTTGAATATAATTATGTTGATATGCTTTATGTAATTACACATTCGTTGCTATGCTCAATGTATTTAAGCTTAACAACATGGTTTCATTCAGATTAAATTTGTCCAAATAACCAGGCAGTATTATTTAATATATTGGATTTTTTTTTCCTCCATTTTAAAGGGAACAATTACTGTCCACTTCAATGATGATGTATGACCAAAATACAGATTAAGGGAACAAATAATTTAATTTATTATTTTTTGTTTTCTTGTGTTGCACTTAATGATAATATATGCTCAGCCATACCTGGCACTTAAAAAAACATTCTAACAAAATTATATCTATGCCTATATTGACCTGAAATGTGGTTCTACTCAGATTCAAGTCTGGGGTCTTCCTCCACCAATAATTAGCTGGACATCACCAATATGGCCATAATTGTGTCAGTGCAATGTAACAAAAGACAAAACAAAACACGTCTGTATTGTTTAGCACCAAAATGTTATTTTATATCATATATTCTCATACAATGTACATATACATTATATGTGTATTTTTTATTTTTATTACATTTTGCTAGAAGTTGATATTATTGTTCCTTTGATTGGCTTAATGGTTTAAATTATGTTGAGTTTAGCAAGTATTTTGAGTGAAAAGTGCATTTCAGTGGTAATATAAATTATCGCGTGCATACTTGTGACCTTTTCTATTGTTCTTTGTCACTCCCAGTATATAGTGTTCCATTTTATATATTTTGCATGAATAGTATCGATATATTTAGAAAGATAGAATGCTTTTCGTATGTATTCTAGATAGCAATAAACACATTATCAATGACAACTCAGTAATGATTAACACATGTATATATTGTAAAAAATTGTTAACATTTGTAATAGGTATATTTTAAATTAAATATACACTGTAAATAACACAGGTCTACTAGCAAAAACTTTAAACCATCTTTTTTCAAAAAAAACATTTAAAACTTTATTTTTGTTTGTAAAAACCTGCAAAAAAATTATTTAAAAACTTTTTTCACATCTTTGAAACTTGGTTTACAAATTTATTAGTATTATACTGGTGCAATGCTTCTTTTTGTCTATTGAGTTTATTTTGTTACTTTCTTCAGTCTTCAGATGTTTCATTTTTGCAGAATTGAGGCATAAATGTTTCCCTTATTCTTATAGCCATTATGATTAATTTCACTTTTGAAAAATGTCTGAAAAAAGCCCTTTTTATTATTTTTGCAAATTCCACATGAAAGCCTGATATCAACAAAATTCTATGAATATAAAATGAGTACAAGAACTCATTTAGATGAAACCAGAGCAGAGAAACATCTTTGTTCTAATGTTATTGTTTTATGAATTAAAATCAATTATAAACCATTTACATGATAAATCAGTTATATTTTACTTTATTTCAGTCGATCTGCTGCCAGGAATGAAAATGCATCAGACGATAAAGAACAAGCTCTTCAGGAAAAGGAGAAAGAGGTATGTCACCGTAGTAACCAAACCAGCACAAAATTTCTAAGCTGTCAGAATGAAAGTACACTACTGTAATTGCCTACCGTTGATACAGACCATATTGTTTTGGTTAAAAAAAGAACATTCTGCAACATTGATAAATTTTCTTGTTTACCAAAGGAGGTATAGTTTGCATCCATGTATAGTCCTGTCCCTATTTGCAGTAAAAATCTAGGAAAAAGAAAAGATACATTCATACAAAAGTGATTTTTGATTATAAATGTGTTTTGTTATCTTTTACTTTTGCATTTAAATGTAAATATTCTTCAAATACACAAAACCTTATAAATTACCTTTCAGTTTCGACCACTGCTGTGGTTATCTCTAATGTCGACTTTATCATTTATAATAAATCTAAAGTAGTCACCTTATAACTAATTCCTCATCTCTCCATTAACAAGTCCCAATAAGAATAAAGACATTCATATGGACAGTCTTTGCCTTAATTTTTTCAAACCACTTGCCCCTTTAGGTAAACCACTGGGAAAAATCACTTGCCCGAAATTGGTTTCACTAGCCCAAAAGCATCATTGCAAAACATCAGGCCAAGCCCTTTGCCGTATCTCAGCCAAGACCGGTCTTTCTGCGATTGCATTTTATTTAAACGCTGGCATTTGCCTTCATACACTATTTATTTTCTGATTGATTTTTTTGCTTGTCGGCTCCAGTTTTTTTTTTTCTGAGCACCATCAAAATACTTTAAATTCAACATATTACTATGTTTTGCAGACGAATCCTCTCACAGTAAACTTTTCAGCTTCCGGTATGACATAAGTATGCAATGGAATTTCATTAGTGAAATGTGCAAAATGGAAATCGATTTAAATCTTTTTGATCATATTTGTATGTAATATCTGAGAGTAAATTTCTATATGAATATATAAACAGTAATTGCAAGATGAAAATTTAATTGTGAATTCTTTTTTGTGAATGTTACATTGTTGCAGTTGAAAGTCCCCATTTCATCAATTTCACAAATGACTCATTGCATACTTTAGTCATTCGCATAAAAAGTGTTTCAGTGATAATGCTTAAAGACGGCTTAATCGATCAGTTTTTATTGCTGATTTGGGGAAATTTTCCTCATTTTTTCACCAACGTTAACAATAATTCAGGCTTTTTTTTACGGATAAATCACTTGCCTAATCAGACAAGCGTTAAGGAATTTAACTTGCTCGAAATCAAAAGTACTTGTCCTGGGCTTCGGGCAAGCTGGTTACAACGAAAACTGTATGGAGTGCTATTTCATCTGCTCTGCCATGCACTGGTGGTCCTACTTAGACTTTTGTCTGGGGTCTTCCTCCACAAGTAATAGCTGAACATCACTATATTAAATCTATTTCAGTCTGTGTTATTATGATGTATTTAACAAAAACATTTAGTGATATTTTTCAATTTTACAGCTGAAGCGTATGCAGGAGATGTTAGCCAAGATGCAGGCGGAGATGGAAGCACAGAAGGGGGGCCAGCAGAATGGGGTCCGAACACACAATGTCTAACGGGTATATTCATCTTCTAACAATGGGTATAGTTACATTTGATAAAGCCAGACCTGGTAGCACAATGGTATAAAGTTGGCTTCAGGTATGGAATGCTCTGGGTTCAAAGATGGGCTAGGGTTCTTGTTGTTGCACCTTCTATTAAGAGTTATGACCCCTTGATTAGAAAAAAACATATTTCACACCTGATGTGAAAGTCAAGGTCACAGTGACCTTAAATGTGATTTTTTTTTTCTGTTCAATATTTAGAGAATGCATGAGCCCACGATTCTTAAATTTAGAAGGAGATTGGTCATGGCAAGTATTTATTTTATGAAAGATTCTTCCAACTATCTACACATGATCATTACCTTCATCTCCACACCAACAACAGTTGCCAAAAAACACTTAAGAAGCATTTTAAGAATTTTTCGATGGGGTATTCTATTCAACACATTTGCTTCTTCCTTTGAAAATTAATAACTGCATTTTCTTAAATAAATAGAAGAAAAAAACTTCTTTTTATTTCTCTACAGGTCTCGTTTGTCAAGAGATCCAACTGGATTTATTTTTGTCCCCTTATGAAGAAGCTATGGTGCTGAAGCAAGGAAAGGAGGTCATCTACCTGCCTTTCTTCAAAGGTGGACATTAATTACAGTGGCCTCTTAACAGAGATGTTAAAGCAATCAAAACTTTAAAACTAGTTCAGCAATTTTGAATGTGTGGAAGGGAAAAATTGTGTCAAAATGCTTTTACTGATTTTCAGCAAATTGAATTGTTGTTGTTTTTTATGTTGAGTTGATACTGATGGCCTAGTTTAAAATGTGTACTTGTTGGAAATTTAAATCTGTTAAAAAATTGTTTATCTACTTTTTCCACCAGTTAAAAAAATAGGTAAAATTAATTTTTTTTTCCAATCAGTGTAATTTAAAATATTACAAAGTGAAAGAGTTTTCAGTTTGTTAATTTAAAGACTTTCTTCATTTCAATATACCAAGAAGTAAAAAAAATACTGATTTCAAGATCTATGATGTTTTTGTTTTTTTTAAATTTAATAATTAATTTTTAAATTTTTGTTCCAAGTGGACTTTTTGGATTGTTTTTCATATCAACTTTTTGTTTTAATTTTTCTTTGGCTTCATTTTCATATACTTTCTGCAACATATCATTCAGCCAACATGTTTTTCTTTTCAACTTTTGTAAGACCAACAAACACCATTATCCCATTTCATCACTGTTGTCTTAATAATTTTTATTGGGAACAATTTTTGTAAAACTTAGAAAAACTGTTTTACACACACTTTCATCATAATAATATGTGCCCGTTTGATTAACCTTTAGGTCTAATATTAAAATAATTGTATACATTCTTTGTACAGGGTCCAAATGCATTGTCCTATTCAATTCTAATACAGAACCAGAATATTTTTGCACCAGTTCATTTTATTCCTTTTTAACAAAGATTCACTTTATGTCAATTTTTTTTCTTCAACATTGGCATTTTTGTTTTGAGCAACATTTTGATTGTGTAAAAGTAAAGAATTTATTTCCTCTGACTTTTTTTCACTAAAATTAGAACTGCACACTAAACACTGGTGTGCACAACACTCAAGTGTTTACAGTAGATTTTACCAACTTGTTCAGGCATAGTTCTGAAGCCATGCAACTTGCATAGATAAATATATTTTCTGATAATATATCTTTTTTATGAATACTTCATGTAATCCTGCATTGAAACTGTCAGCTGGAACATTCCGCAAAGAGTGTTTGTATACTGCTAACATGACATTCATGCAATACTCATAAATCTGAACAGTCCTTCATAGTAACTTTATAAGTAAAGAATCCTTTTGTATAATTGCTGTCTTCCTAAATATGGTTGCCATAATTACATGCTTAATTTAGTTTTGTTTAATGATAGAACAATATTAGTATTTGGTCAACACAACACTTTTACAGGAAAAAGTAACTGCATACTTTGATGTGTCAGATAATGTCAAAATTACTTTGGCATATGAACAGCGTGGAATAAAAATGACTTTTTGTTTTTGCCCATAAAACTTTGCAGATTTCAAGTACTTTATTTTTGTAATGAAGTTGTTTTTCCCATTTAAACCAACATTTGTGCGAGCATAATAGTCATGGAAGATTTGAGCTATTTGATAAGCAACTGGACAAAAATGGTCTTGCCAAAATATGTATTATAATTCCCGATTTCATTTGTGTTTCTAATTGTATAGTTTTTGTGAACGTTTTGTTTAAACGAAATGTAAGGTTTCTTAAATAGGTAAACAGAAACATACAGGCTGCGTATGCTACAAATCATTGACAAACCATAAATATTAAATGTTTTACTGCAATTTCAATAATTTGATTTAGTTTGGATGTATGTTAGCTGTTTGGATGTATGATAGCTGTTTTTGTAATTCTAAATGTATGGTGAGAAAAATGCATTTGTCATGTGAATGCTAATCAGCAAATATACATTTTACATTTATAGGACATGTTTTATATTTCTAACGAGCAAATTAGGTTTGTATAACTTTTTTTCTCAAGCTACTTTTCAAAAATATATATCCATAATATTGTTTGAAAAAAGCAGAAACTTTGAACAGATTTACCCAATTGATGTAGTTGAACATCTGTGGCTGTTACATACAGCTGGCTAATATGCACAGCTACATATTTATATCAAAATGAGATGCACAAAGTGTTTTTATTTTAGGAACAAACTTAATTATTGGGAAAAAAACACTTTTTTACCTTGATCATTATATGTGCCACTTTGGTTAACAAAAATAACTGCTTTAAATCTTAAAGAAAATAAACATATTAAATAATAATCAATAAGAAACAATTTACACCAGCAAAAATATTAGCTAAACAGTCTGTAGGGAATGCTTGCCTGGACGGTTTATGTTTACACGTTTGTTAGGTGCCTTCTCTTTGCTAATCAGCTGATTTTGATGTTATTTTTATGTCCATGTTTTAGTCATAATTGTTCAGGATCTGTCAATCATTTGTGTATTGCTCCATTTATTTGATACTGCCTATAATTATGATATATGTTAATACATTGATCACTCGTATTATCATCTACATTTAAAAAAAACATCTGTTTTCATGTAGACCTATTTCCTGTTGCTTGTGACATTGTGTTTTCAAGGACTTTTTTTTTAAGTAATTTTTTTTTTTTCCATCTTTATACCTTTTACTTTTAAAAATGTGGCAGTTTCCCATATACTTTTACTTTAAAAAAGTACACGACATGTTTTTTCATCACAATAACTAGATTTTTTTTTAAAGTAAAAATGTGTATATGTTACTTTTTGAAAGTAAAAAAAAGATATATATTCTGATACAGACATATGTTATTGGTACTTTTGAAAGTAAAAGTTTTTATGTTCATCTAGATCACTTTATCCTTATTAAGGTATATTTTTTCATCCAAAGCCATTTCATGTATTACAACTTGCTCATTTCTTTTTGTTGATTATCCCCTCATTTCCTGTGTATGTTAATTAATAAACCATTATTGCCTAGATAATTTTGTACTCGATTGTTTGATGGTTCTTTGCTAAAGAATGTGTATTTGACTGCTGTCATAGTTAACTTGTACAATTTGCAGTGCTTTAAACACAAAGGTGGACCATTCCTTATATGCAATTATCAAGGAAATAAGTTATGCCTAGTTTATTAAGACCAAACATCTGGAACAATTTACTTGAATTACATGGTATCAGAATCATTGTGTAAAAGACTTTTTTTTTTATAATGATACCTGAATCAACGAGTAAATGTATGTCAAAATCATAAAATAGCAGAACAACCAGCCATGTAGTCTTCACATCTGCATTATAACAATCTGCATTAACATTATTAGTATTGTAAATCAGCTCTCTTACTCCTTTGTATGTATATATACTTAAAATCTTTTGAATAAATGACAAAATGTGTACCATTTTTGTTGTTTGGACTTGGCCCCAAATTCACATTTTAATTGACCAGTCCACCTCGACCAGTATATTGAATGTTGATCGAAAGAAAAATTTATATTTGAATAATTCTCCTATTTCAAAAATTAAGGATTGACAATTTTACTTTAATGTAAAAAAAATATAAAAGTGTACAGTTAATAAACAAGATGGCCCTTAAATGCTCATATCTGGCGTCAAGTAATGAAGTTATTTATTTTGGAAATCTTTGGACCATTAGTGTGGCCTCCAAGCGTAAACAACATTCTTCTAAATGTTGACCTAGTTTTTGACCCTACATGACTCAACCAAGATTTCTTGCAGGCAAACATTCTGGCCATGTTTAGTGAAATGTGGTCTACTGTGTTTACAAGGGTTTTCTTAGACTTGACCTTGTGACTTTTATGACCCCACGTGACCCAGTTACGAATTCATCCAACATTTTAGGCAAACACTTCGGCCATGATTAGTGAAGATTGGGCCACAAATATGGCCTCTAGTGTCTTCACAAGGTTTTTTTGCTCACCTGAGCCCAACATGCTCAAGGTAAGCTTTAATTTGTCATGCAGCATCAACAATTTGCTTGTGAACTCATCTAAGATTTCATGTAGGCTAACATTCTGATGAAGTTTGGTAACGATTGGGCTATATATGTTCACAAGGATTTTTTTTTAAAATTTGACCTACTTTTTGACCCAACGTTACAAACTCAGTCAAGATTTCATGCAGACAAACATTCTGACCAAGTTCGGCTATAAATGTGTTCACAAATTTTCCTTTAGTTTGGACCTATTTTTTTTTACTTAAAGTGACCCAATAATGAGCTTATCCAAGATTTCATGCAGATTGGATGAAAACAGTAGCCTCAATCGTGTTCACAAGCAACAATGGTGATGCGGAACGATAGATGGAGTATCAGAAAAGTGTTGTGCTCAGGTGAGCTAAAAATACTGTTTAAGAATGGATAAAATTGAATTAAAACTACTCGATATAACTGCAACAGTTTTATTAACAAAAATGGCCAAACTATGAAAACCATGACCATAGTTATAGTGTGAATTTAAACTGGAAATATTTTTCAAATGAAATGAACATAGAAAAAACAAACAAACATGGTCACATCAGAAAAGTAAGCATAACAACTTCTGGTTGATGTCGGAAACAAAGTTCGCTTTTTGAAAAAGCTGGAAACACCATAAGGATGCAGTACGTTTAATGTAAAGGGTGAATTTCTAAAAGGAATAATTTTACATTAATACTGGACATAATTCAAACTTTAAAAACTTCTTACAACTGCACTAATATTATCATGTGAAAGTTCAAGATTATAGAAGAAAGGTGATAATGTATGTTGAATATTGACCAAATGAAATTGTAGTAAACATTTGAAATATTTTTTGTTACATACTAAATATTGGTACCTGGAAAAGTCAACTGGAAAAGCAAACTAATGAAATTTTCAACTGGAAAAGCAAAATAATAAATTTTCTTAATCTGAACACATACTTTCTAAATATGTAAAAAACGTAAATTGAATTGTAAAAAAACATGAGAAAAAAAAGTTGAACTATTATTTCCATATTATTATTGGACAAAAAGGTAATAAAAAAGGTAGAATAGCATAATAAGAAAGCATGTTCAGTTACAACAGAACCACTGGTAACAGTGTAGAAAATACAGTTAGGGGTAGATTATATGTACACAGTATACACACAAAAATATATCACTGACAAGCTACATAAACTTGGCTACATCTACGAGAAAGACTCTGTAGTATTTAACACATTTGGACTTTTTACTAATCTGGGCTGTTTGACAGTGATGTTGTAGTCATATGGTGCTGAAAGCATTTACATGAGAGCACCCATGACTATTCAAATACTTGATGCTTGTATATGTGCGAATATTTTCTAAGTCGAACCAGGGACACGGTTCAGACACAATCCAATCTGGAACTATCCAGATGGATAATATCAGTAGGTATGAGCAAGAGGAAGACACTAGATGAGAGAGGTGGGGCTCACCCTGTACAGACCAGATGCTGACATTTGATATCTAATGAATAATCTCCTGTTAGGACAAACTGGATAAAGAAGTCCTGGGAGCAGTGATGTGTGCCTAGGGAGCCAAGAATACCTGAGAAAACACCATAAAATATGTTAAGACAATTATATCTCAGTCCATTTTAGGCTCTCAATAGACGGATGGAGGACAGCAGTAAGATAATGTACAACCCAGGAACGACTTTCAAAATTATAATGAAAGACTAAAATTTAAGCAAATTCAGGTTTTTAGACAAATTTGCATCTCCAGATTTTGATGATTTTTGCACAAAGTGACAACATCTGGACATATTGCAGGACTATGTCTATAACCTGACATAAACTCTGCTTAGCACAAACTGATCAGCTCAGATAAATAGAAACTATCTGATCAAGATCTGCACTATATGTTGCAGTCTCTGGCCGTGTACTTGTTAAAATGTAGTTGGGAGCATTATGCGGAAGGGAAGAACGTTTTTTTTTTTTATAGCATGTTTGGTATTTTACTACTAAACACTACATGTAATATATATAACATAAATGCGCAATACGAGGAATTTAACATGAGCTTTGAACAAGATGTAGCTATAGTGTTAATAACTGCTGCATGGTAAATAACTGTTGTAGGAAAAATAGTTACAAAATGACTGAGACATTCCATCACAATAACAATCACATCCCTTTTGTTAACACACTCTCACTCACATCTTAATCATTTCTAGAAAACTATCATGAGAATGTTCATCTTTTTAACACTATATCAACAAGATGATGAGATCTGTAATACTGGTATCCCTGGGAGATAGAGGCATCATGGGAAGTGGAGGTGGGGCTACTTCTTTCTGCCAGAACCTGAAATTTAAGAAGTTGAGGCTAAAGTGCTAAAGATATGTAAACTTGCATCATAACTGAAACTTTTTGTAAACCCAGACTAATATGCAAACTGTTAAGTATTAAACATACCTCATGTTGAAGCCAGAAATGATAGGCAATTGATATGTGCAACTTAACTTGGAATTTACAAAGTTGCATCAAAATCTGACCAATAGAGACAAAGAAATAGCACTGTCAACTACAGACTGCCTCGACTCTGATATAGTCTAATTTTATACATAGTGATATCACTGGATGTTATGGTCACCTCATTAAACTGACACATTACAGCTAGCCAATTTTGGACATTTGAGCTTCTGCAATGTAAGATATTTCCGTGTTAAAATAAAGAGATGTAATTACATTTTAACAAGTAAGCATCCATAAATAGCACTTATGTACACACATACATCATTGTCTTTATGTAAATTTTCTATTATTCTCAGTTCCCAAATTCCTTTGAGCACATTCACAGGTTGTTCACTGTGATGTTGAAACTTGTATATAGCCATCATTCACTTTGTATGTGGGGTTAGAAAAATGAATAATTGTTGGATAATGACCACAATTGTGTGGGTAGGCTGTATACTATTAATTTTTACAATATTCAGTAAAATTAAGTTTTTAAACTTACGTCTAACAGGGCCTGTGTCTACTGTCTCGTCCTCTTTAACCTTGGATTGTCTGCAAAACGTTCGTTTTATTTATTGAACATAACACAAACAAGAACACACTGTGAATGAATGAGCTCAGGCCCCAAGAAATCCTCTGATTTACTAACAAATCTGACACATTTTTTTTGGCAAAATGATGTCAAAACGACTGCACTGAGAATAACATCATATTGTTCAATTGGGAAAATATTTTTATGATGTTAACTTCATATGTGAAAAGAGTTTGGATAAACTGCCCATTTTTTCTTATGACATTGAACTTTCTTTAAAGAAAACAATTTTTCTCACGTGAATAATTTCTTTTTGGCCATTAAGTTTGAAAACTGGAATTGATTTTGAGCCTTTTGAATATTGAACATATATACTGCACAACCAGAGCTGGTAGTGTTCTATAATGTGTAATCCACAAGGCATGCATCATCCAAGCTTAAGCAAACAGTGTAGATCCAGATCAGCCAGATTCCACTATAAGCTGTCTGGTAAGGATCTACACTATTTGTTGGCATATCTATCAATATGTCTTGCTTCACTTTTTTTACCAAAAAAAAAAATACAAAGAACTTAGTATGACTTATTACTAAACACAGTGGGCTATGAATTAAATAGACTCAGCTTTTTATAGATTCTTATAATTTTTTCACTTACCTTCTAGCTCTAGTGGCAGTTGTGGTTAACTGTGATTGAGTAGGAACAGGGTCCTTTCCCTGAAAATGAAAGATAACAAATACAATACAGGAAATGAACATCCATCCAGATTTTTGTATGGTAAAACACATGCATTACGTGGTCTAAAAATTTGTATTTTTCTGGGCCAGGTAAAGTTAAGTAATGTTCTTTCTATCTAGAAACATAGTAACAGGGTATACAGGCTAGCCTTTTTATAGGTTTCCCCATAAAGGTCCAGAATTAAGCATTCTAATAAAAAGAAAAATGTTAGAAAAGGGGGAGGATTGATTGATGAAAATTTCTCTTACTTGATTAAACTTAATGATTAGACATTTCCTCAACAATGCTCTATAGGCCAGTTAAAATTATTCTTTGTCAAAGTTTGCTCTATTAATAAATAACAATACAATATCACTAAATTCCCTTGCAATGACTGTGCCTTTATTACACAGAATGCCAAAAGTGTCTGAGAGCAGCCAAGCACCATCTTATAACCACTTAATATTAAATCATTTAAAGTTGATCCAAGGTTTCTCTGCGTTTTGATTTTGTGACCTACTATTTGACAAACCCACCCCCTGGACCTAGTAACAAATTCAAGCAGACAAGCATTCTGACCAACTTTGGGTGAAGATTTGGCCATAAATGTTGCCTCTAGTGTGTTCACAAGATTTTTCTTAAATATGTCCCAGTTAAGTTTAGTAAAGATTGGGGCATAAAGGTGGCCTCAGTGAAAATACGCCTTTTTTTCCTATGATCTGACCTTGTGACATACTTTTTGACTCCACATGACCCAGTCTTAAACTCTTCAAGGATTTCATGTAGACAAACATTCTGACCAAGAATGGGGGAAATTGGATCTTAATTGCAGCCTCTAGAGTATTCACAAGCAAACTGTTTTACTCTCTCATACTTTGCATCTCAGACAATCTACAAAGGGGTATTAGAAAATCTCAACTGGAGCATGTTCAGGTAACCTTTAAACAACAAATGAAACCCAGCCAACCTTTTTCTGCTTGGGGAAGCTGATCTCAGAATCTGTAGAGTTGGCCGCACTGGCTGCATCAGAGTCTGCCTGACTAAGAGACAAGCGTCTCTTTCTACCACCAACTTTGGTTGACTCCTGCTGAACAGCTTTTTTTGTGGTGGAGGCAGACAGTTTACGCACATTTGGCTTCGTCTGCGGTGTTCTGGCATGAGTTGCAGCAGGGGTAATTGACTTGGCTATAGCTTGTGTAGTTGTTGCTGGAGCTTCCTTCTCTTTGATGGTGGTCATCCGAGGTCCAACAGACTTCCTACGTGGCCGTGCCTCTGCATCCGATTGGTCTGTTTCACTCATGTCTGAGGCTCGCCCTCTGGTAGTTCTAGGTGTAAGTGGTGGTTCTACTACAGTTACCTTGGCAACAGATCTTCTGGGTTTCCTTTGAGGAGGTTGATCGGCCTTTGTTGGCTCTGCTTTAGAATCAGCTGACTCAATATCTGACTCGATGTTGCCTCGACGTACACTTCTTCGTTTATTCTCTGCACTAACCTTTGTTTCAGCAATCTTTGGGATATGTGGTGATTTGGCTTCCGTTTTAACATCCTCATCATTGTGGTCATCTTGTAAATGCATCCCAATATCTGGCACAGAGTTTACTTTGGGTTCCATCTCAGAGTCTGAATCGGACAAAACAATTTCAGCTTTTCGAGTTCTTGGACTTTTCATTGAAAGGGATTTTTTTGTATTTTTCTGCTTTTTTACACTTGAAGGAACAAAATCAGAATCATCTTCTTGTTGGTCAGCATCAGGTTTTGAGGTTTGGATTGGTGTCTTCATTTTTTCCGCTGATTTGGACTTTGCCTCTTCCTTGTCAGTTTTACTCTTAGGTGACATTATCTTTTCAGTTGAATCACTTTCGCTTCCTCTTTTTCTTCTATTCTGTTTTTCCTGTGATGCCTGCTTTGCTACTTCTGTAGGAGTTGTTATTTTTTCTGGTGTTTTGAGTTTTTTCCTTTCAGGGCTAACCAGTAACTCAGTTATTTCTTCCTGACAAGCAGAACCTTGTTCTTGGTCGTCAACTTTTTTACTTTTGTCAGTCTTATCAGAAAGCTTCCTTTTCTGCCCTGAAAGCTGCTTTTCCTTATTAAGAGGACTTTTCATCTTTAGTGGAGTCTTCTCTTCCTTTTCACTTTCATCCTCCAATTCATCAGACTCATCCATTAAAGACTTCCTCAAAGACTTCTTAGCAGAACCATTAAGTAAAGCTTCCTTCTTTGAAGCTGATTTAGGTGTATGACTACTCAAAACAACTTCACTATCACTTTCATCTTCCTCAGTTTTGTCTCTTGATGATTTTCTCCCACATTTCCTTGCAGAATTACTTGTATCTTGTTGCATTTCATTCTTTGAGGGTGACTTCAATGTTGGACTACTTGCAATGACGACATCATCTTCATTACTTTCATTTTCTTCAGCATTTAATTTTGAAGCCTTTTTCTGTGTTTTCTTAGCAGAACCATTTTCTTGGGTTGCCTTCTTTAAAGGAGATTTCTGTGTTGGGCTAGTTGCAATGAAGTTTTCATCATCATTATCATTTCCATTAGCTTCATTTTCATCAACCTTTCCTTTTGATGACTTCCTGCGAGGTTTCTTAGCAGAGACATTTTGTTGAATCATTTGTTTTCCAGCAGACTTGGGTGTTGGGATTTTTGGAAGTATTTCCTTATCATCATTACCTTCTTCCACTTCAACATCATTTCCTTTTCTTGGTGTCTTCTTCATAACCATTTCTTTTGATGGAGTTTTCTTATTCTCATCTTGTGCTGTTTGAACATTTTCTTTCAGTGGGGTCTTCTTTTCAGCTGTTTTGTTAGCCTTCTCTTTTGAGGAAGGGTTGGATTCATCATCCGATACTACTATCTCATCAGCATCAAGCTTCAGGAAGTTACTTTCACATGCAGATTCTGGAGTCATTGACACTTTCCGCTCATCTTCTGTCTGATCTGAACTTCTGGATAACCTACTTCTCCCCTTGTTGCCTTCATTCACTGCTCCACCTCTCTTTGGAGACACAATCATGTCCAAAGGTACCTTACTAGCTTTTTGTTTCTCTTTTCCCTTTTCTCCATTATCTGTTAATTCAGCAGCAGAGGTATCTTCAAGAACATCATCAAGCTCTGATAGATCTGTTGCTGATTCAATCAAATCTGCTGACTTTACTGTTTCCAGTATACCTTTCATTTTCTGTGGAGTCAAATTTTTCATTGTAACTTCCTGGTGCTCATCTGGTTCTTGCTCGTCTGCAATTTCAACAATGTCTTCATCAGAACTTTCAACCTTCTTTGAAGACTTTCTACCAGATGTAGTTTTGGATGATGAAACATCTTCAGTGAGTGAGCTACCACTTTTTCTTGGAGACTTTCTATTTGACCGATTCATCTTACTAGGGCTTTCCTTTCTCTCGTCCTCCGTTTCTGTGTTCCCTACTTCCTCCATTGATTCTACAGAATCATCAGTAAACATCTTACTGTCATCATTGCCTTTCTTGCTCTGTCGTGGCGTTGAGGATTGAAGTTTCTGCTTAATGTCTTCAACAATTGTGACAATTTCTTCTGTTGATTTGGTCCTCACATTCTCAACATGTGATGCTTCATCTTCCTCTTTGTCAGAAGTGTCACTAAAAATACTGACTGAACCTTCAGGCTTCTGTTCTTGTGGTTTTGCAGACTTCTCAGCTGATTTAGGTGTCCTGCTCCTTATTGCCTTGCCAATAAACTTGGCCTGCACACTTTCCTTATTTAGTGCTCTTTTTCTTGGAGAGCCCACAAACACATCTGAATCACTTTCAGCATTTACTTTTTGTTTCTGTTCATTGTCTTTATCCTTGTCTTCATCTTTGTCTTCCTCCTCCTCATCACTCTCTTTTACACTGTCAACAGCTTTCTCCTTGTCGTCCTCCTCATTTTCTGTCTCACTTATCTCAAGATGAATTTCCTTTTCCTCTTCATCATCAGTCTCTTCTACTTTCTCTTCACTCAGCTTGAGGGTAGTATCATTGACAGCCAGGTTTGACTCATTTGAAACCTTTGTTGCCACATATACAGCTGTAATATCATTCTCATCCTTACTTTCATCATCAGATGAATCAATGGAGATGACTGAACCTGACTCAGGTTCTTCTTCCTTCTTACCCTTATTTGCATCCATATCCGACACATCCGATTCATATGTGTTGATAGTGTCATCTGTCCAAGCTGTACCTCCACTGGTTGATGACCCATTAAGACTCTGCAGTGATGTCGACAAACTTGATTGCCCTTCTTCATCTACGCCCATCCCCAGCATGTTAGCCTGCATTGGATTACCATTGACTGGTTTGTTAAGAGTAACATTACTTACAAGACTCTGAAGCCTTTTAGCAGTGCCTGGAGTTGAAGCTTTTTTCTGGGGTGATAAGTCAGAATCGGTCTCAGTAAACTCTTTCTGCCCAAACTTTATTGTAGATTTTTTCTTAGGTTCCAACTCATTTGCTGGCTGCTTCTCTTTCTGCTTGGGTTCTGGCTCAGATGATTGTAGTTTTTGCTTCTTCTTTGGAGAAGCATTTGTCTCTACTGGTTTTGAAGAAGATTTCTGTTTGTTGGTTGTGACATCAGATGGGGCTTCATCCTGGTGTAGCTCCTTTAGTCGACCTTTTCCAGATTTCGATGGGGTTAGGACCTCAGACATGCTCTCAATTATTCGTGATCTGGCCTATAACAATTAAAATATAAAATTTTACTGTGTTTAGTGTTATGACGAGTTAAAAAAGAAGAAAATATTGTGCAAATAAGTTTATACAATAATTGTTACAGATCATAAATAATAAAGAAAAAAATGGTATTGCCTTTTGTCTTTTTTTGTGACACCAACTTCACATGTATGTGACATCAACAATAAAGCTTTTTAACAATATAATACAATTCATTTGTTGGACTTAACTGTTAATAGCATGCCAAGAGCACTTGGCATGATACCACATTCAGTCACATTATCCTTACACCAGGCCAACCAGCTGTGGAACTACTCATATTTGCTTGACCTCAAGCAAGGGAGCTAACCACTACCAATTATAAGAACTTTGGTAAGTCGCAGCCCTGGTTGGAACCTGGGGATTCCCTCACTTGGAGGTGACAATCTACTGATTGTTTGTTTATTGGGTTTATCGTCCCACCAACATTATTTCAGTTATCTGGAGACGGTGTCCACTTGAAGCAGATATAGTGCTGCCTTCACTGTGTATAGCATGCCGTGAACACCTGGCATGATACCACACCCAGTCACATTATCCTGACACCGGGCCAACCAATCGTGGAACTACCCTTATATTTGCTTGAGCGTTAGCAAGGGAGCTATACCACTACCATTTTTAACGACTTTGGTATGTCGCGGCCCGGGATCGAACCCGGGGCCTCCCGGTACAGTGAACTAGAACTATTACTAAAGGTGATCAATACCTCCACATGGGTGCTTGATATTGGAACTAGTAAGCTTAGACTCAATGGCAGAAGGTAACACTTACTCCACCCACCCCATTTTCAATCAGTGTTGTCTTCACAGAAGCTACCTATGCAGCAAAGTTTCTAATTTTAGTTACAGTGACTTTGACCCCACCCGTCCCAATGTTGAACTAGAACAGTATCTTGTGATGTTACACCTATGCACCAAGAAATGTGTCAAGCCTTTTATGATTTATAGTATTGAAACCATAGAAACCAACAGACTGACCAGCCGAACGAGAGACAAGCTAATTCCTATATACTTATTAATATAGTTATTAAAACAAATATTAAAACTTTTGCTCGCTGCTTGAGCAATGTCTGTTTTAAAATGTATAACTTTTTGTATCCAGCCTTTTCCTATGTAAAGACTTGAAGTTCAAAGTGTCTTTATAATTATAAAGTCTTTATAATTATAAAAGATTGATAAGTTAAAAGTTATAATAGTATTCCTCAACCGAATGTTCATTCAGAACCAGTCCACACACCTTTGGTACTGGGTCCTGGCTCCTTTGACTGGTTCCCTTGTCTATAAAGAACAGACTGTCTTGTGTGGTGGTGGCTGTGTCATCTGCTTCAACCTCCATCTTGTCCACTGATGGTGCATCTGCACTAGGGTCTTCAAGGCTCTTAATTATTGAATATTATTAATTAAATGTTATGCAGGACGGAATTCAAGATAGTATAGTTTCACTTATGTACTGTGAAATAATTAAGACAGATGAACAAATTAACAGTGCATCTGCTATATGCTACCCTTCAGTGGAATAAAAAAAAAGATTAAATCACAATGAATAATGGGCTTAAATATAACCTTTAATCTTCTGTTTACATGTGACCATGTAATCCTTGAAAATGGTTGATTTAGGATGGGAAGATAAGACCTTTATAATGAAATTAATTTCTATTTTAATTAAGAAACTCTATCAAACTAGAACATATTCAAACTATGCTAGTATAAATACATGTCAAAAGAAGAATATTTCTTTCTTGAACAGATGATTAATAGTGACACAATAATTTCAATAAAGTCTGTATTGTAGAAACTTGTATATATCATGTATATATATACTAACCAGGGTCCATAATGTTTGCTTTCTTTTTGTAATACATCACGTGACCAATTATGATTATTTTAGCGATGTTCAGCTATTTGGTGAGTAAGACCCCACACAGATGTCTGGGTAGAACCACTGGCACACTCCAAGTCAGCTGGAAGACCTTCCCACATTGTTGTTTGCCCCGACTCAAAATCCCCTGTGAAAGACTAAGCAGTCAGAGGAGTTACAAACCAACTCTACCACTACACCACAGGCACTCCTACGTCCATAATGCTTATACCCACATGTCCTCAGAAACCCTAGACAAGAACATGATAAGCTTTAGCCTAAATATCAATACATTTTTACTGCATTAGATCTTGTATGCTGTTGTAACAAAACTTGTCTAAACTAAACCCACCTCCTTTAATAACTCTATCAGTTCTTCGTCTGCCTCTCGCAGGAGGTAGCGTGTTACTCTGACTTTTTTGAACTTCTTGTCCTCTACTGGCATACTGTCCATGGCCTCTGGACACTTGTCCTGTAACCAATCCAGGAATCCTACTGGGGCAGGGATATTCCTGGCCAACTGAAACAAAGTATCCACTACAGTTGAAGGGTGGAATGTGTATTTGATAAGAACAAATTATACAATAAATAAAAGCACATTACCACTGTATATTCCAGGAAAAAGAGCAAGTTACCACAGTAAATTCCAAGAAATAAGAGCAAGTTACCACTGTATATTCCAAGGAAATAAAAGCAAGTTACCCTATATACCAGGGAATAAGAGCAAGTTTCACTGTATATGCCAAGGAAATAAAAGCAAGTTACCACAGTATATTCTAGGAAATAAGAGCAACCATTTTATATTCCAGAAAATAAGAGCAAGTTACCACTGTATATTCCAGGAAATAAGAGCAAGTTACCACTGTATATTCTATGAAATAAGAGCAAGTTACCACTGTATATTCCAAGAAATAAAAGCAAGTTACTACTGTACATTCCAGAAAATAAAAGCAAGTTACCACTGTAAATTCTAGGAAATAAGAGAAAGTTACAATTTTATATTCCAGAAAATAAAAGCAAGTTACCACTGTATATTCTAGAAGAGTATCCAGACTTCCCAGACTGTCCGTTACTTTTCTCACCAGCAACATATACTTCAGGTAGTACTGGGCATCTTGTCCTGCTGGCTTCAACAACAGGCACTGTCTGTAAGGGGGATAATCAACAATGATAAATCAATATATTCCTTTTTGGAGAAAAAAAGACATTGTGTTTTTGCTTTTGTTTATTAAATACATCACTGCAACCAATCAGGGTCATTATAGCTATTTTGGTGAAATAAAACCTTAGCCCCAGAGATGAGATGCTAGGCAGTCAGAGGTTTACAAGTCAGCAACTCTACCACTCAGAATGGGGGCCCCCTAAGGACATTGAATGAAATTTGTCCAAATGCTGCTTTTACTGTCATAGCATGTTGTAAACAATTGATACAATACCACACCAGGTCTAAAAATAATTTGCTTTACTGACTGATCAGATAACATGTTATCATTCTTTTTTCTTATACTGACACAGAGCAAACTTCTTGTTTGTTTTTTGGGGATTGTCATCCCGCCGACAGTATTTTAGTTATTTGGAAATGGTGTCCACTTAAAGCAGATATAGTGCTGCCTTCACTGTGTTGGCATGCCATGAACACCTTGCAAGACAACACACCCAGTTACATTATACTGACATTGAGCAAACTAGTCATGGAACTATGCTTATATTTGTTTGAGAACAGTAGCTGTATTGGTACTATTGTTAATGACTGGTATACTGCAACCAGGGATCAAACCCTGGGCCTCACATACAATCAGGGTTTTTTTTCTTTTGTAAAGGAAAGATAGCATTTGACAATTTTACAGGTTTTAGGACATCCACATCATGAAAACATATTTATACAAAGTATTAGTCACAAAATAGTAACAAAGGGTTAAAATCACATTTCTGACAAAAAATTAAAAGAAAAATATTCCAAATAACAAACAGTTGAGGATTTATTGCTTTGGAGAAAAATAGGCACATTTGGGGGAAAAACCGTTGTGGGAAGGATGTCTTTATATGGCTATAGCTACATAAGGAACAAAACAGCCAGTCCTGCCTATAGTGTTCTATTAGAGAGCAATATTTTAATATTTTACCTGACAAGAGGCACCAGCATGTTGACTGTATCTTCTTCCATCATGTCCAGCTGAAGGACCACCTCTAGAAGGCTCTCAGGCCACGGCTGTAGCAAATAGCTCACAAAACCACACAGCTGACGGCCAAACTGCTTTTTCTTCTTCAACTTCCTGGAGAGGAGAAGATAAACTATTTCAATTTTAAGCTTGTCTTAGTTATTATTTCATTTTATATCCTTACAAACAATTACTGCTTACAGTTACAGTATTTCTTATCATCAACTTTTTGGGAGGTAAAATACAATTTGTGAAATCGTGACAACTACAACTTGATTTTTGTGAATAGTGTATTTCTGAAATCTTTTTCATAAACCAACATTTCTCTTTCTTAAAAATGTCTAAGGGAGAGAAGAACAAGTATTGTCAACTCAATACTCTTAATCATTTTTTCTAAATTTTTATTTTCCTGATTAGATTGTTAAAGTGATGAAGAGGGAATAATTCCATCTTAACATCAAAATACAAAAAACATAATAAATCCACACAGCCAACTGTCAAAATACAAAATCACAATAAATCCACACAGCCAACTGTCAAAATACAAAATCATAATAAATACAAACAGCCAACTGTCAAAATACAAAATCACAATAAATCCACACAACCGTCAAAATAAAAAATAATCATAAACCCACACAGCCAACTGTCAAAATACAAAATAATCATAAGAAAACATTTGCTCTCATCTTTTTCCTTCTAAAGCATCTGTCTCTGGATTTAAAATAAGCCCCCAAAGATGCCATGATCTATATACACTGACAATGCATTTGCAAATTGGTGCACCCTCACACCTTCTTGTGTACTGGTATTTCAGTAAATTGGTGAGTAAATTGGTGAGTGCAAGAATTGCAACAAATACTTAAAAGATTTTTTTAATAGTATGCTAATACAAAAGGTTATAAAGTAATAAAAAAAGAGACTGCGAATGCTTTTTGACATTTCACTAAAAATAACTTCCGCTCACATCATTTATAAGGAACAGTTTGAGTGCTAATTAATCAAGAGCATTGTTATATTACCGGTACATTAAATGATATTTATATTTGGTGCTGTTAAAATGCAGTGTTTCATCAAACTTGAACAACAGATTTGTGCAGATATGGAGGGAAAAAGAAAAGATATAAGGAGAAAAGGACGTTACACATCTAATAAATAATAATAACAGAAAAAATGAATAGATAAAGGAAGAAAAGGTTATTAATGAATTTGGTTTAAAATAATTGGCATCTAAAGTTAATATGTTGGAGTACTGGTTTATACGAGAAGATTATTTTTGTTAAAGAAACAAAATGTACCATGAACTAAAACCCTTTAACCATGTAGCAGACCATAAAACTCAGGTTGGGTACCACTTCGGTCCTTAAATATTATGTGTGATCAGCAAGTGTATTTCAGTAATAATAGTAAAGTTTGATTGAAGTAAAGTAAATAACACTGATGTTGGCTGAGAGACAGAAAAGGAAACGACAAACATACAGTTCCATTGGTATATTTGCTGATTTTCAGGGGGTATAAAAAGCTTGTTAAAACTAAACATTCAACAAAACAAAGCCTGGCCCTACCTTGAGTGGAGACAGGACAGATCAGTGTAGTAAGACAGGAGGGCTGATAGTAGGTTGCGGTACTGTTTCTCTTCCAGAGGCTGTACATAGGAAATAAAAATTAACCTCAAATTTTATTATCAGATAGACTTATAAACTTCATTATCTTGAACACCTTTTGTTTTTTAAAGGAATGGCCCCCATGCTTAGCAGTTAGTTACCCCACAATTCTAAAGCCCTAATGATGGTGGTTCAAGTCCCTGTCAGTATAAAAACTTTCATGTTGGGAGGTCTTCTATAGTGTACAAAACATACCCTTACGATACGATATGTATCACGATATACACCACACCATACAATACACACTGTGGTACATCATTCTTTGGTACTGATGATACTTTTTTGCTTATAGCATAGGTACACTATTACACAATGACTTATGTTAAATATGTCAGCATAGCTTTTTACAGAAACTTAGAAGTCTATAAGTTATTTACCAGAATGCATGACATACGAGGTTATCCATATATCAAATAATTTAATATGTAGATGGATAATTATTCGCGCACACAACAAATCAAAGTTGTACACAACAGTAAAGTACAGATAATGTAAAGTGGCAACCAGGGGAAATAACTCTGGAAGATGTACAGTGGTCGGTTGTAAATTACAAGCAAGTGTCTCATTTAAGTGTCAAAACATTTCATAAAAGTGCTAAATCCACTTTGTCATTTTCCCTGTGTAAAATGATAATCCACTACTGAATTAACAATAATTCAACATGAATTTGACAGAACAATGTAGAATTTTACCTAATGGTATGGCACCATTCGTACCGGTATTCTTGAGACGTGAACTGAACGATGAATAGAGAACAGCCATATACCGTCCAGGGTTTTTTTTTAGGGGTTGGGGATGCGGCCCTAGCCTGTCAGGAGGGGAAAATTAACGCGTGAATTTCCAGTTTTGGGGAAAATCGCGTACTTGTTTAATTATTGGGAATAGTATTGCTATTGCAATAACAAAATTACAATGATTTAAAACAAACAAAATACTCCAAAGCCATGTTTTTATCAGAATTCAGATAACACATCAAAACAATTTATAGTGGCATGTCCCTGTTCTTCTTGCTCTTAAACAAGTCCACTATGGCATCCATGTCTTCCTCAGTCAAGCTCTGGTCAGGACCAGCTAATTCCTGGAAGCTACTGATTCGCATCAAGGCATCAAGGGTGTCCTGGCCTAAGGTGCGTAGAACTGTGGCTATGTTGTTCATTAATGAAAAATCTGCTAAGTTACAGTTTGCCCAGTTCTTTTGAACAACAAATGCACATGATTTGAACAGTTTTTTCATGTATCTACGGTTTCTGGAAACTTTGTCTTGATTTGGGTTCTTTGGCTGAATGAAGTTCCTGATACTGGCTGCTCTGGAATTTACTAATGCATAATTCTCAACACTATCTTGGTGTTTTTTACTTCGTTCATGAGTTACAAGTCGTCTTGTGAGGTGTGTACCAAGTACAGCTCCACATGTAACATAGGGTGTTACTTCATCCTCTATTGGTGAAAACAGCTCGCAGTATTTGCACATATAGCCTTTTTTAACTGGCTGTAATAAAGCCATTTAAATTTGGCTTCATACTTTGCTGCTGAAAACTTCCTTGCATCAGTGTCAGAACTAGCAAGCTTGGGTTTCTTGGGAGAGGATTCTTTCACACTTGTATTAGGTGATGATTCACTACTATCAATAGCCTGATACTGAGCTACACTTGTACTAGGTGTTGGTTCTCTAATATCAAGAGCCTGAGACTGAGATATCTCAATCACGGAGACATCATCACATTGGCTGGTCGGCTCTGTTAATGGAGCAGGAGGCTGAGCAGGGCTCTCTTGTGTATCTTGGGAAGCCAAGGGGCTTTGACTCGATTGTGATTGACTTGAACCCGCCTGTTCTGTAGATGCTTTGTTAAAGAATTGAAGAATTGATTTGTTATCGCCCGTTTGCTTTAGTTTTTTCCGGTAACTTCGCCAATTATGCGACATTTTGGTCGGTATGATGCAGTCGTAAAGAAGTCGTTCATATGTCGTAAAATGCACGTGGACAAGTTAGTCTGGATTACCTGCCCCTAACACTACGTTATAGGTTTGATAGTACGCCGGGTACCAGACTAGTGGACAAGTAAGTCGTTAAAATAAACATATATTCTTAATTTCTAAAAAAATCTCCGAGAATGTCGATAATTTTTATAGATTAATTCGTCAAAAATTTTGTATTTTGAACAAGTTTTTTTCTGAAACGGATCGGAAAAACCGTAACTACGGCAAGCGTAGACTCTTGCACACTTAGTAAGTAAGGTAGACACGCGCTGTGCAACAGTCAACGAAAAGCTTATAACGATCGCAGTTGTCGTAAAAGTTTCCCGCAAAACAGATTGTTGACAATCGTCGCTTTTTTCCGTATTTTCGGAGGGGAAACTCTTACTTTTGGGGGAATTTTTCGTCTCGGAAAGGGGAAAGAATTTACCTATTTTGATTGGGGATGACGCCGTATTTCGGCGTCTATTATATAAGGAAAAAAACCCCTGCCGTCATACGGTGTATCGTTACACCTCTAGTCTTCCAACTGAACTGTGGTGCTCTTCTAGTCTACCTTAACATACATTGAGGGTCTTACTCCACAAATAAGTTAAGGGAGTCGCCAGAAGAACAACATTGGTGTTGGTGGAATTTTGTATAAAATACTGATGCTTATCATTATTTAAAAGTCAAGATTAAAGCAAATAAAATTCTACTCACAGTCATTTTACTACAATCTGTTTTCATCTTGCAAATGTTAAGGAAAAACTTCAGAATACCAGCAATTTTACCAGCCCTGAAAAAACAAAGGTTAAACATTCTTTTACATTATAAATGGGCAAACAGGACTATTTGGAAACCACAGAGCATCTTTCCTCACGCAGTGGCATGACATTAATTTCTTTAATATATGCCATTAATTCTGGCATGTACATGATACTTGGGCAGAGTTTCTTATGTAACACAGTACACATGGTCTTATTAGGCAAGCAGCCGTGAGGGTTTACAAAAATGACAGATCGGCACCTGCTGAAAATTTCGCCGTCTTAAGGGTCAACATAGAAAACCTCAGATTTGAGATGCAAACTAGGGGGTCTTGTCTTATAAGCGGGTCACCTTACAGTCACATATATGTAGTAGGTAGTGTAACCCAGACAGTTTTCTGGGGTCTTCCTTAACAAAATAGCTGAACCTCACCACAATGATCAGAATTCTGACACTGCAATGTATTTAAATCCAAAAACAAACATGCATATTCACTTAAGCGATTAAGGTTCCCACTAACTTGCCCTTTGCTTTAATTGACTCAATTTCAGGACCGATAAACAAATCATGTCAAAAGCTATAGCCTCCACATCATCCTCTAACAGTGATTTAATTTTAAAAAAATGCATTATATAATGTATGTTATGGTGTTTTAGACCAACAGGAAGTTATTTGTATTAAGGTGAGGGCTGATTGATACTGCAATTAAGAAATATATTTTTTATGATATAGTTCGGGAATTGCCGGCACTTTTGCCAATACTGTGCAGCGATATTTCTATCATTATAGCACAGTGGCCCTTATGAGGTGTCCAGGGACTGAACCCGGCCGGTCCATTATACCGACACGACTAGTTAGCCGTAATGCTGTCCCCTTAGCCCCCGAGCGTTAGGAGGGAAGCCACTAATTACCAACTTTAAAGTTTTTGGTTTGACCCGGCTGGGTTCGAACCCGAGACCTCCAGATCCGCAAGCCGACGCTCTACCACCTGAGCTATTGCGGCTGGTTTGATATAGTTTATATTATGTCATAACTGTATATGAAGTGGTTTAAACACCTGTATATGAATTATGATAATAAACATACATATAATTATATCTTAATATATAATTGTTATGTTCTTATAATTGACTTTTGACTTTTAACCTCTGATTATTGCCTTGATCTATGAACTATCAACCTGGCTCCTGCCTGCAATTTTTAGGCTTGTAAGTCTGGGTTGGGGAGAAAACTTTTGTGGGGTAGGTTTTCTAGTAGGTTCAACCTAGCCAGTTTTCTGGGGTCTTCTTCAACTAAAAATGCAGGAAAATGCTGTAGCTGTTGGATTTTAAAAACAAATCTAAATATTTATCTATTTTATTGACTCAGATTCAAAACAATTTGTTTATATACTTTATCTTTGTAGTGTTTCCTTGAGATTTATCTCAACCACTACCTCATTACAGAGACTTCTGGGATGCAGTTTTATTACTGAGTTTAAGCCTAAATATTTACATTTCCAATGTTTACCACTGCAATGAAACATACAGAAAAAAATAACATTCATTTCTCAATGAATAACAGTGTGACGTAGGCAACATAGGCTTGCATTCTTGCATGCTGATTGGATAGGTGGGAGGAGCTTATTTTACTATGGACTATTCACATGATGTCACAATTAGATCATACAGCAGACGTGTTTATGAAACAGTTTCAGTGTGTTCTGGCTATGCTCCCAAGAAGAGGTTAAACGATTAATTCAATTAACAAGTGCCATCGCTAATTACAATATATTTCTGACAACTTTCTTACCTGATCACTTTTTCCTTGAGAATGCAGTTCTCTACATCTGGAGCTACAGCAGCAAACAGCAGCTGGAGGACCCTGATCACAGACAGCGGACTGGTTCTACTACACAGCTGAATCACATGGCACATTGAAGGGAACCAGTCAAACTGAACCTTCCTATCGGAAGATTGCTGAAGTGGAAAAGAAACAAAAAGTGATAAAAGAAATATATAGAACAGAGAAAATTGTCAAACAGAGAGCTGGTGTACACGCTTATAAAGCAGTTAGCTTGGGTCTATGACCATTTTAAAATATTTTTAGTTATATTTTAAATAAATAAATCTAAAATCTTATCAGTAACTTATTTGGTTCTTTAGAATGGTCTTATCTTGAGCCTGTCATTTTTTATACACCTTCTTTCTTAGCAACATGATTCAGCCCAAATAATTTACAGGTCAAATGACAAAAAATCAGGCTTAGAAAGACCCAAATATCATTTTAACTTTGCCTTATTGATCCCAAAAACAAAAATCACAGACATTCTTTTTCTAACAATGAATCAACTTGGGATGTGTGATTTATCGCAATATATTGGTTATCATGATATCCCTTATCATTTTGCGATATGTAAAACATTGTGGTATATTTTGCTTATAAGCCGAATAATTACACAAAAATACATGTAAATAATACACATAAATAAAAGGAAATAACACTTAAAATACCAATTCGACCTGTAGGCAGTCTTTTTTATGTATACATTGATCTTCTGTTTAGTAGTACTTCTTAAATCTACAGATGTAAACTGCAGACAGACATGACTTAACATGAAACTGGCTGTCCTCTGTAGCAAATACTAAATAAATTGTCAAGTTTCAACTGCTGGTCTGTTCCAATGCAGGTGCTAAATTGTTTAGATAACTATGCACTTACATCTGGCAGCAAGGGGGTAAGTCTGTCAATGACCTCCTGGAAAATAGACTTGTCCACCCCAGGTCTTGAGAGCACTGTGCCCAGGAAAACATCATCTAAAAGTTAAGTACACATGATGGCAATTATGACATCAAAAAAAAGGTACAAGAGCTTGATTCTATTTTTTTACACTTGCAAATTACTGTATTTGTAGATTAGCTTTAACTTGCAAAATGGAAAATGTGATGATCAACAGCAACACTTACTGAATAGATTTAATGGGTTTAATAGAATTTGATATAAAACAAAGAATAACAAACAATAAATGTTAGTATGTCGTCACTGGCACTTACATAGGCCTTGATGATGCAACAATAAAAAATATGACCTTGAGTATGATTTTGACTTAAAATAAATGCACTGATAGTTGTTAGGTGTGACACATCTTGAAGTGTGTGTCTGTAAGATGGTGTTTGTTTTGTTTTTTGTTACAGTGCACAATCATGGTCAGATTGGCGATGACCAGCTGATGACTGGTGGAGTAAGACTCCAGACTCTTGTCTGGATAGAATTGGTGCACCATTGGTGAACTGCAGGTTAGCTGGAAAACCTCCTCAAATTAAAGTTCTCGCCCTGACATTGAGTTGGAACCCCAAGGTAAGGAGCTGAGGAGTTTCAAGTTGGGTCAGCCATGGGCACTCCCATTAAGGTGATGTAAACATGTTAAGGAAAATTAACTTACATATTTTCTTCTTCTGCTCGTTACTGCAGTCCTTCATTATCTCCTCATTTGGCAGGGATAGTTGCTTCTTATCTCTTAGGCTAAATACCTGACAAAAGATGAAAGGACATTCAAATTTTAAGTTGTTGATTCACAAACATCCAAACAAGTACAACAGAAGACATACTGTGTTTCAATTCAGATACAAGTAAGTGTTTTCTTACTTTTGGGGGAAAGGTGGCAACTATTCAGGTGGGGAAAGTTGAGTCCTTCAAAAGCCATTAAGGAAAATTTTTGCAAAGTTTGTAAAAAAAACAAGAGAGTAATTTTGTCCTTACAATTATTGTGTCAAATGTCTGAAATACTTAATTACAATGTAACTTCTTCTCTGTGTGCCATAACTGCATATATGAAAAAAATAAATATGTTAATTTTATTCACAATTCAAAGGGGATTTCAGGCACTAGAAAGGGTAAAATAACATTTTTGTGTATGCATTTAAAAAAATCTTACCAGTTTGACATTGTTGTGATCCTCTACATCCTTTCGACCTCCTAGAGATGCAAGTTCTTCCAATGAGTCAGAATCTCTGCTGCATTTGTTGACAGAATCTTTTTCCGACAATTTTACTATTTTTCTATAAAAATAAATATATAAAATAAACCACCAACTGTTCTGACAGATAAAAAGACTACCATAAACTGATTTGTTGTAATTTAACAACAAATTGGTATTGTCAAAATTTTCGATAGAGAAAATTAATTAATAATCCAAATGCAATGTCAAAGAAGTGACACCATCTATGTATAATTCCAAGTGTTTTTTTTAAATAGCTATGTTTCAACATGTAAAACTATCATACTGTTCTTCTTGTCAATCACTTTATTTCAATAAAACACCACCTCATGCTGCATTTATTTACATGTGCAGCTTAAGTATTTTTCTCTTAACTTGGTGTCCCCCCCCCCCCCAACCAAAAAAAAATATTTTGAATAAACTTGTGCATCTTCCTGATGTATTATTATTGGGAAAATGTTAATCACAATAGAACTTATCAAGCTAAAACTATAATCTGGTGGCAAACAAATACCCACACCCTACCCCAGGATCATAAGCAAACTGCCTCATCCCACCTTGATGTTACATCCAAAATGTCACTTGAAGTATAAACAGAAAATTAATATTTAACAGTAAAAAACTAGAACTGTAATCTGATGGATTATCCAAAGACCCCATTCCCCGTTCATTAAATTCTCTCTTATATTACAGGTGGTATCTGACAGTTTTGCCCGTATCAAATATATGTAACAATATCTGACCACTGTTTGGGGTATTTGTGCATAATTTCTCTAGAAATATTGTACTGTAGTCGAAGCTAGGACGATTTTAAACATTAACTCAATTTTAAAGGTGGTATCCGACAGTTTGTCCTCATCAAATACGTGTAAACCTGGTTTGGGGGTATAAGGGCATAATTTCTGCAAAAGGTCAAACCTAAGTCTAACAAAAGATGACTGAGCATTGTCAAAATTGTAAGACAGTAGAAATTGTGAACTCAGTCGTCTACATGCCCATTTTTTCTGACGCTATAAATAAGCATGATAATTGTGGTTTCTGCTAAAAATAAACATTGATGTCAGAGAGATTACCTGAATGATTCTATGGCGTTATAAGTCACATGGTTTTCTAAGTTGAAGAATAGCTAACTGTGCAGCGTGGCTTAGATAGGAAATACATATCTATAAGAACATGTGTTGTGTTATACTTCATGTTTCACATAGATTTTGGACATCAATAATCAACATTTTGCAAGATCTTTTCAGGTAACAATAGCTTATTTGGTTCTTTGAGAGAAAAAAAAATCTGGTTCAAACTGTCAATTACCACCTTTAATGTCAAAAATATTATTAAAAGGGGAATAACTCCTACAGTTTTTATATACCGTATTCACTCGTGTAATAGCCGCACTTTTTTACCCGATTTTATCGTTAAGGAGTTGAGGGTGCGGCCATTCTATAGGTGTAAGGCCTTGGGACATTTTTTTCTAGAACGATTCTGCCGATTTTTGGGACGTCATGCGTCTAGATGAGCTCTCTAAGTAGGAGGTTGACGGACGATATGAACTAGATAGCGCCGTTCTATGCTTTTGTCTAACCAATGTGAACATATTCCATTATTTATAAATGACTTCCTAGTTTTATCTCTTGTATAATATTTCTGAATGTTTACATCATCAAACAATTTCACCCAGCTGTCATGTGCACACTACCATGCAGATCAAAGGATTTCATAGTAAAGCCGATAAAACAACACAGCTTTGATACGAGGCGACAATCTCCTTGACGAGGTGAAAAATGAACAGGAGCGTCGACCAGTCATGCTGTCTCAACAAAAGGGTTAATTGGTAAACTGTGACTGTATTTTTGACACGTTGCGAATGTATCTAGTCTCAGTCGCACTGCTATCCTGTAGCTCATGGCGGCATGAAATTAATTTCTTTGATCTACGTCACCAAGTCTGGTATGACAGTACACGATATATCGGGGAACGGTGCATGGAGCAATGTAATGTAAGCTGCTTATAAAAACACATCGTTCACTCCCTCACTGTCAAACTGCTCCGATCGATATCACCTTGACAACAGCTTATCTCAGAGTCAGTCACTTGACCTGTGTAATGAGGCATGTCTACACAGAAACGCCAAGTAAATAACAGCTTGGTGTATTTAGCAGACTGAAGCTGAAAGTTTGTTTAAGTGTTTACTGAACGATAATAAGCTGTGTTTAATGCAGAACAAAGGGAAATGTATGTGAGACAGTTAATCGTTGACCGACAGAATTCAAAGTTCAATAAAGATAGGTTATCGGCGGTCGATAATAACCGCTTGTCGGGTCATTGCATATCTGCTAACGAGTTTATGTGATATGTTTTCGCCCCTCCGTATAAACTGTGCGGCCTTCATATTTTTTCTTCAAATTTTGCGGTCATTTTGGGGGTGCGGCCATTACATTGAATTAGGATTTTTTCTTCAAATTTTGCGGTCATTTTGGGGATGCGGCCATTACACGGGTGCGACCATTACACGAGTGAATACGGTAATTGCAATGAAAGATTGCAGGTGCACAGGTTCCAATAGTACTTAAGATAATTAAATTTCATCAACATCAATGCAAAACTACTGAGGTCCCAACAACAATGTATCCAGGGATGGAAGCACTGACAAATGGATGGACAGATGGAACACCTCCTAAGGAAAATAACTGTCATTAAGATTATGTTTAGAGAAAGATTTAGTGATACTTCTTGATATCACTGGTATTTGTTTCATTTAATAATACAAATTCCAAGTTGATATTTTAGATCTGATAACGCAAAACCAGTTGGGTTTTTATCATCTACATCACATAAAAAATCTGATTTTTAAAATGCATGTACTCCTACTTGCCTTTTGTAACATTTATAACTTTCAGAAAATCTTGGTTTTTAATCAGATCTTACTTTTCAAGGGCTGCTAGGTATTTATCATAATTTGTTGTCAGTTTGGTCCTTAAAGTTCCTTTGGGTAGTTTTGTGACAGCATTCTTGAATGACTCCTCAAGCGCATCATGTTTTAGGACATTATACTCTGTAAATACATGATAATGAACACATATCAATAATTAACAATAAAAAAAGGGATGGAGAAAGCATTTTAGGTTTGATTAATACACTACACCAAAACAATGATCCCCAGAGAGGTTTCCTTCGGGGGAGAAACTCCCAGTGGTAAACATTCAAAATGACATTATAAGAGCTAGAATAGATCTACATATTCATTAACAATTCCCCTAGACTTGGACTTGTAAAATGGTGATACTATCTGCTCAAAGACGTGAGAAAAAAAACAACTCACCCAGACAGAACTCACCCAGACAGAATAAATAAATTTATAAATAATTTATTTTGATAGTGGCATACAAATGCTCTTTCTCTTTTTCTCCCACCCTCTTTCTCTCTCTCCTACCATTTGCAATTTAGAACAGAACAGAACCTTTAATAACTACATGATTACAAATACAGTTAATTCTGCCTATTTGCATACATAACTTCCCATAGACATTTATGCACTAAACATAAATATGCATTAAACTAAAAATCAATATAGGAGTACCGTTTCAATAAGCATATTTTGTTTTCAGTTGCTGCAAATTCTATTTATTAATATTAACTCTCGGTCATGATGCTTCCTTAAAAAACCATCAGTCATATATCTTTATAATTTTCATTATAGGACAATTCCTGAGCTTATAACCCAGTTAAAAAGCGGATTATTTTTCTAAAAGGCTGCCATTTTATTTTTGTGAGAGCAAAAAAGCAATCTTTTATGGAGTATTGCAAAGTGCCCTTTTCAGATGTTACTTTTTAATGAATCAGAAGTGAAATATATCTCTATCTACTATGATCTTAACATTTTTTTCTGTCTTTTTCATTTCGTTAACAGATGCACTTACGTTGAAAAATTATGCCTCATATGTACTTTTTTTGCCAAGGGATAGTTATGCACTATTAAAACTACCAGAGTTATTAAAACTACCAGAGTTATCAATGATGTCATTCACTGTTAACACTTGTTAACCTTTGTGAAAACCTGTGAAATATGTCTGGAAGATGCGAAAGAAAGCATGCCAACATGGAAGCCCACATCAACAACATCTGTAAAGGGGCCTACATTCAGCTTCGTAACATCGGTAAGCTGAAAAGGTATTTGAGCCAAGATTCCTTAGAACTGGTCATCCATGCATTTGTGACAACTAAGCTGGATTATTGTAACTCTTTGCTCTGTGGCCTTCCAGCAACACTCATCAGTCGTCTACAATGCGTGCAAAATGCTGCTGCAAGGATCCTCACAGGTAGCCCACGGCACTGTCACACTACACCACTGTTACGCGCACTACATTGGCTACCTGTTGAGAAGCGAGTCGAGTTTAAAATCCCTCTCCTCGTTTACAAAGCTCTCCATGGTGATGGACCAGCTTATCTACAAGACCTCATCACCCCACATGTACCAGCTCGCAACCTACGCTCTGTTGATCAACATCTAGTCGACATACCCTTTACCTCATCCAGCTTGGTGCAATCACGAGCTTTCAGTGTGGCAGGCCCACGACTGTGGAACTCTTTACCATGTGCAATTAGATCTGCTACCAGCATTGTACTTTTTAAGAAAAATTTAAAAAATCATTTATTCATAGAGGCATATGCCAAGTGATAAAGAACTGCATATTATAACTGGTGCTTACCATTCTACGTGAACTATATATTGAACTTTCCTAGTCATAATGTTACTTTTAATCCTATATGTCAATTTTAATTAAATAACTGTTTATGTAATCAGTAACTACTTTTATTGTATAAAGCGTTTGGAGCTTATTGTAAGGAACTTACGCTATATAAAATAAACTTTTATTATTATTATTATTTGCAGTTAACCGTAACAGTTTAAGATGAACAGGCTGCTGATTATGTAGTTGCCAAAGATTAGCAACCATGTTTGCTAATTGACCCAGAGATTAACATATAAGCAAACATCAGCACATAGGTGAGCAGGATTGGGTTATTCTAATAACTAAAATTGGAGTGACACATTATGCATATAACCATTAATTTTTACAAAGGTTACAATGAAAGGTTTTTGGTTAAAATAGCATATTTAATAAAACGGAATATGTGTATAACCGTTATTCAATTAACTGGAATCAACTTTATATAAAATCTAAAAACAATGCCTAATCTAAATGTGGGGCAAGTTGTCTAATATTAGTGTGAATTTTAACAGGTGAATTGGGTGACCCATCTTCAAATGTCTGTGCTGAAATATTATTAACAGAATTAACTCATCACACACAGAGCATAGACACAAGCATACAAGTAGACTATCTTGCTTAAAGAGGGAGACTCCCTCTTTTAAGGTTAAAATTTATTTGAAACTGAGGGATGTTTTACATATTTTCAGATATCTCCCTACTTGATAATAGTAACTTCCTTAAGATTAGATGCTCTTGAATATATTTGGTAGTATATCAATAATAATAAAAGTTAAGTATTCTAATAAATATAGTCCAAAATACTGATCAATATGTATATATCTATATGTGATTTCATATCCGTGGGCACTAAGGACATTGTTGGAATAAGAAACAAGGGAAGAGAAGGACTGGGCACTAGACAGCACCAAAGATTGGGAGAAGTTAACAAGATGGAAAAGAGGTCCATGGTGCAGAGAGATAAAGAGAGTAGAGCAGGAGTCAATGTCAGCTTAGTCTGTATTGACAAAATATGGAGTCAATGTCAGCTTAGTCTGTACTGACAAAATATGGGATGGGATTAGCCGGCATTTTTGCCGATACTACGCAGCGACATTTCAATCATTATAGTACAGGGGCACTTATGAGGTGCCCAGGGACTGAACCCGGCCAGTCCATTATACTGACACCGACGAGTCAGGCGTAATGCTGTCCCCTTAGCCCGAGCGTTAGGAGGGAAGCCTAACTAACTTAGAAATCTTTAGTTTGACCCGGCTGGGGTTCGAACCCACGACCTCCCGATTCGCAAGCTGACGCTCTACCACCTGAGCTATTGCGGCCGGTGTCACGGTCTCATATTTCTGCCGTGACGAAATTTCTCACACGCCCCAATGCGCATGCGCAAAATTTAAATAGAAATATGAGCCCGTATATAGATGGTCCGAGATTTCCTACCGGGCACACATTTCCATCTTAAGTAAACATGAAATATTCTAGGTACACATGTATATCGTAAAGATAGAACGTTTAGTACAAAAGAAACGTCAGACCGTGTATTGATTAAATTTTCACCCAGGCACACATTTCCATCTTAAGTAAAAGTGAAATATTTATGTATCTATGTATATAGCAGACAGAGAAAGATTGGTCCGATAGAAACATCAGCCCGTGTATATATGGGCTTATAATTCCACCCAGGCACACATTTCCATCTTAAGTAAAATTGTAATATTTATGTATATATGTATATGGTAGATAGAGAAAGATTGGTCCGATAGAAACATCAGCCCGTGTATATATGGGCTTATAATTCCACCCAGGCACACATTTCCATCTTAAGTAAAAGTGTAATATTTATGTATATGGTAGAGAGAGAAAGATTGGTCCGATAGAAACATCAGCCCATGTATATGTGGGCTTATATTTCCTCCCAGGCACCATAATATTCCATATTAAGTTACACTTTTTACACCAGTATGGAATGGTAGGAAATTTAGGCACGCGTAGCTTAAAATAGCAATCTGGCGCATGCGCACACTAGACAGAGAAATTTAAGCACTGAAGAAACATCAGACCGTGACACCGGTACAAAATATGAATAAAATGTTCTGTTTGTAAAATTTAAAGCAGAGAACTGTTATTATGTCGGCAACATAGTTTTATCCCATGTCTATATATCTCAGTCTTGTACAAGACCTGGAGGAAACTTATGTTCCAAGCCCCTGTGTTCCTATCTATACCCTGTATGTCCACAGATATGAATTCCCATACGTCGATTTTTATTACATCAATCAGTTACAATTAATACGAGAATACATAATGTAAATTAATTTTTTTAACAGAAAATAGTTAAATGTTACTTAAAAAAAAAAAATATAACATAAATGGGTGTATATAATGATTTTTACGTTCATATCCGTGCCTAGGATTCGTACCTAGGATTCATATCCGCAGATATGAATTCATATCCCATAGTCATACCCGACTGGAGGGTAACAAAATATTCTAAACATATATGGAAGCATCCATTAGGAAAATGACTTAACTTGACTTGAAAATGTTGCAAGCGGGGTGGGGTTAATACAATGACAGATCCGACGGGGTGGCATACAACTATCACAGTACTATCAATGTTTACAATAATGTGCAAACAGAAAATGAAAGCATATCGACATCGGCATTTTATTTGGCCACAACAAATATAGAAAACAAAATCAATAGCCTACCTTGATAAATTACCTTCCCTAGATTCTTTATGAAGGAGTTGGCCATTTTTCTAACCGTGTCAGCCAAATGACACTTAAAACATTGGCCCCACGATTCAAATAACACGTGCAGATCGAGCTTTCGACATCAGCTGTAAACGCAGTATGTCATGCTGATTTTTATTGGTTTAAAAATTGTCGAACAGACCAATGAAAATTCTCGGCACAACATTGTTTCTTCCGAATATCCGAATTTTGCAACTGTTGTTTCCTTTCTACCATAATTATTCATTTCCTTATTATTTAACTGGCAATTTGTTATTTATGTGTATGCTTTTTACACAATATGTTAAACCTTAGACCCTTAAAAATACGAACATGCCAATTATTTTGAATTCGTTGCTTTACTTCCTTTTTTTCAATGCATTGTGGGATTGCAAGAAAATCACTGTTTTGAGAAATCGTTCGCGAAGAAGTTGACTTATTTGTCGTTTTTTCCTACACGATGTCTGTGTTTGACAAGACAGCGTGTTTTTACATTAGCCTAGTTGCTTAAGATTGTAGAAAGAATTAATTTGAAGCTCTTAACTTGTCATTAATGATGGACTACGAACGCAAACTTCTCAACAGTAGTGAGCATTTGTTTATTTACATTTTTGTGGTACTTGCGTTTTCTATATATTGTTGAAATTTTAGTTTGTGGATATTGATATACTTTGATTGTAACAACTTTTATTATATATTTTCAGGTGCCAATGGAATGGCAGCGGCAGCCTTGGCAAGACAGGATCAACAGAAGCTTCGACACAATTATAAGCTTGTCATCGACCCCATGCTTCACCAGGGAAGAGGACAGAAAATTTACCGATTTGATGGAGTGGACCCTGCTGTAAGATTTGACATGTATTCAGATAAATTTTGTCTATAAAAGTTTTCACCAGGTTTAGTTGTGTTAAATTCTGAAATCAGATCACTGAGTCATTATTATTCTCGTAGAAGTATAGTCATAAATATTTGATTTATTGACCTCAGCTCATGAATTTAAATTCATTCAGTCCAACCATGTCAATATTTATTTGTATTTATTTGAGTTTTAAGAATCCAAGTTGATAATAATTAATAGATGTGGTTTTTTATTACACTTCCATACTCAGTCAAATGTATTGGAACATAATTCCTGGTGGTAAAATGTATTATGAAAGTTACTAATTTCTTGACAAAAAAAAAATTGTTAACAAAACCCACATATTATATTGATAATCTTTTCTCTTATACTTTCAGGATAATACTTTGATCCATGTAAAAGATCCAAGACCAAGATACTTGAGATTTTGGACCAAGAAGATTCCAGCTGATCTCCCAGTTCCTAAATTTAAGGTGAGTTTCTTCAAATTGTGTAGCACTTTTTATATATGGGTAATTTAAATGTTTATTTTTTAAGATGTGAGTGGATAGGAATTGAAATGAATCAAAATTTGACAGTAAAGTTATAAAATGATTGGTAGAATTGCTTTTTTTTTTAAAGAATAAGTTAACTAAAAATTACATATTTCACTTTCATTGTGCGAAGAGGTGGCTGGTTAGGAACCCAATGCCGGACAACAATTTTCAATTAAATAGTATTTTAAAGGTCTCAAAACAAACCAAGAGTACCATGAAAATGAACAAAAAACATTTTGACTTCTCATAGATTAAACAATAAAATGTTAATGCTTAAAGTTGGTATCCGGCAGTTTGCCTACAGCAAATACATGTAACAACATCTTTTCTCTGCATTTGGGAATTTGGGCAAAATTTCAGCAGAAGCTCTTTCTTGAGTCTAAAGAAATACAGTTCTGAATGCTACCTATATTGTTAGGCTGTACATATCACAAGGACAGTCTATATGTTTAATATTTCCAAATCCATAAATAACCTCGATAGTGATCTCTGCTAAAAATAAATATTGACCTCAGAGCGGATTACCTGAATGACAGTATAAAGTGATCACAATAATAAGTGGTCACCTAGTTTTCTTGGTTTAAAAATAGCTATCTATGCAGGGTTGCTCAGATAGGAAACGGCAGTTTGCAATGTTGAGTGGGGAGTCATGCTTCACTGTTCATTAAGACCTAGGGCATCAATGAGCAGCAGTATTTTGCTAGAACTTCTCAGGTAACATTGACTTAATTGGTTGTTTGAGAAAGTCCAAACAGTTGGAGACTACCTTTAAACTATTACTCATTTTTTTTCAGTTTGATGAACATTATGTTGGACTTCCACCTCCAAATGAAGTTACCTTCACAAATTTGAATGATAACATAAATCGAGATTTCCTAGAAAATATGTGTAAAGGATTTGGCAAAATTGAGGAAGCCAAAATCTACTTCAATCCCAAGACAAAGAAGCATATGGGCATTGGAAAGGTAAGACTATCAATTTTTGTTTCTACTGTTCTATTTTGTCATTTGAATTGTAAAAATGACATGAAAGCCAGTAATATACAAATGTGAAGTAAATTTGTAACTTGTATCATTAGAATTAATTAGAAAAAATTATATGTACACATATCCTTTAAATTGGATACAATGTAATTCAAAAGTTACCATGGTTCTTAATTAAAATAAGGATTTTTCTTGAAAATTCTGTTTGGATAAATGTTGTGTTATTTGTATAATTTTTCATATCAGTAAAGTTTTTGATGCTAGTCATTACAACATTAAATTAATTTGCATTTGCCACAAGAATCCTGGCAAATAATTATAATGGTAACTGAGTCTGCAATAATTTTTCTGACTAAAGGTGCTTTTTCAGTTGTTGTTTTTTTTTTGTCTGGAATAATCTTTGGGTGATAAAATGTAGAAAAAACTTGGGCTTAATTTCGTCTATCTGAAGAGTTCAAATTAAAACTTGTTTCTGTAAATTATCATTATTTTGATACTCATCATAAAGTGACCCTATAACAGTTTGCTGTTCAATTCTGATTCAGATATTGAAGAAAGTTTATAAAAAATGCTACTTTTATATCTAATATGTGAAAACAGTGCCCTATGAAATTATATTTTCCACTATATGAAGAAAATACAAAACAGAATTGAGAAAAATACCACTTATTATTTTTCAGGAACCTTTGACTTCATTATTACCTGGGGTTTTTTTTTATAAAGAAAAATTTGTTTTGTCATATCTTATTTGATATTAGATAACATTTATTTGGTACAGTGCAAAAGAAGATGAATCGAAATATTTTTGTCCAAAAAGGCTGTGTTTGGCCACATCCTATCTGGTCAGCTTAATGTACCTGACTGGCTTGTTGCAGGTTCTGTTCACATCCTCTAAAGCTGCCAAAGCCTGTGCAAACAAGTTAAACCAGACTTCAAAGATGGGCAACATCATGAATGTATTCGTTGATTCTCTGGGTGAGTATTTATCTTCTTTGAATCTAATTTATTATTAACAGCAGATCAGTAAACAGAAGAAAGCTTGTGCAACTCTTTGTAGAGTTGCAGATTTGTAACTCGTCTGACTGCTTAATCTCACTGCATAGGTTTGAGTCCCTTTCTAACAAAAGGACTTACTATGGGAATCCTCCATCTGACCTGTGGTGCACTTGTGGCTATACCCTGACATATTATATAAGGTTTTCCTCCACATAAATAGCTGGGGTGGTGGTAAAGCTCCCTTGCTAATGGTCAAGCAGTTATAAGGGTAGTTCCAAAACTGGTTGGCCTAGAGTCATGATAATGTGACTGGGTGTGGTATGCCACTTTTATTGTACCAGGTGTTCACGGCAGGCTATACACTGATGGCAGCACTATATCTCCTTCAAATGGATACCGTCACAAGATAACTTAAATACTGTAGGTGGGACGATGACATAAACAAAACAAAATAGCTGGACATTACTATAATGATCATAATTTATCGCTGCAATGTATTTCCAAAACTAAACTGTCAGCGGATAGTTCCTGTTGAACTGTTGGTACTGTATGTTTACATGAACCAGTTTAACAAATCAAGGTGGTATCCAACAGTTAGGTCCAAAATTTATTTTCTCAAAAAACTAAATAAGTTATTGTTACTTGGAACGGTTTTGAAAAATGCTGTTCATTGATGCTCTAGATCTGTATGAACAGTCTAGCATAAATTAACACTCGTCATTGCAAACAGGTATTTCCAATCTGAGCCACACTGTTGAGAAAGCTATTTTTAAACTTTTTAAACCATGTGATCACTTAATTTTGAGATCATGTTATATAGTCAACCAGATAATCCACTCTGACGTCGATACCTTTTTTTTAGCAGAGGCCTTTATCAAGCTTTTTATACAGGTGGAAAGAATACACATTCAGAGTGATTTTGTCCACAATAAGTTCTGTTAAAAAATTCAGGTACTGTCAAAATCGTATTATTTCAGATGAAAATTGATACTGGAAAATTAAACTCGCCATACTTAATGTTATAAAAATTAAAATATTTATATTTTATTATGCTTATTACCAATTTTCGTATATAAGGGGCATTACTAAAAAAAACCCCATTATGTTACATCCCTTGTGGATAGGTATATTTATTACTGTAGAAATATTATAGGTTTATTTATTACTGTAGAAATATTATAATTTAATTCTCTTTACAAAATTATTTAGAACCCTTTAGACTGCAGCATGAAAATAAAATGATATAAAAGATAATAACAATAAAATAAGCATTCTGATTAGAATAAATGAATCAATAATACAATTGAAACTATTTCATAAATACAGTACATAGTAATATCTTCCCACAAGGGAAACTACTAACTAATACATTACTGCAATTAATAAATTTTGGAATTATCAATACTTTTTTTTATAGGTGAGAAGAGGCAGAAGCTGCTGGATGAAATCCTGGATGAAAAACCCAAAATGATGCAAAAGCCTCCATCCCCTAAGCTTGATCCACGGTCAGGGCGGCCATTTGACCTTGAGGCAGCTCTGCGCATTGACCATGATCCTCCTCCTGAGCCCAACCCACATCTTGCTATTCCTGACATGTTCTCTGTCCCTCCTCCAACAGTGGATTCACTGCTAAATAAAACCCCTGCCAACCAGTTCATTCCACAGGAAATGGATCAGACGCCATCAGATTTCAGTTTTTCAACCAACCATTCAGATGTTGGTTACATCTCAGCACAGACACCAGGCTCCAGCGGCTTTCCTGCTGAAAACTTGGGACGGAACCATCACTTTAACAACAATAACAGTAATCAGTTTAGTGGGCGTGGCTTTGGAGGAAGTGGCAGTTTTAATAACAGAAATCATCAAAATCATGGTTATCAGTCAACACCCAGTGGAAGTACTAGTAGTTATGGTGGTACACCGAGAGCTGGGGCAAATTACAATAATACTCCATCTGGTAGCAATTTTAGTGGAACACCAATGAGTTTTGATAGTGGTATGTCTAAAACGCCTTTAACTCCCCAGCCAGTGAGTGAACGAAAGAACGATCATGGAACTAAGGGTAGAAACTCGTACAATCGTGATAGGAGGGAGCAAGGAAAAGGTAGAGATAGCTATAACAGGGATAGGAATAAAGATGATTGGAAGACTAAAAGTGATTGGGGGAAAGATAGATACAATAGCAGGGATAGCCGGGATCGGAGTCGCCGTGATTGGAAGACTAATGAACGCGATGAATGGAATAGAGATCGGGATGTGAACAGATATTCGCGGGATAAAGTTAGAGACTCCAGTAGGAGTAGTAGTAACAGGTCAGAATATAAGGAGGCACAAGCTCCGGAAGAGATTCCTAGTCAGACCACCATTAACTCAGTCCCAGATCATGCTCCTGTTCCTGCATTCCCGCCCCCTGAGGAGGTTTACACCCCTGTACCGCCCCCAACTCCACCAACTCCAATTATCCCTGCCCCACCTAAATCTCTCGAGAAGGAAGAAGAAGAGACACGGAGCATGAGTTTAGATTCTCGCATCCAGAGTCTGCTTTCTGGATTCAAGAGCCCGGAACCAAGTAAACCAAAAACTCCGCCTCCTATTCACCCAACTCCGCCCCCTGCTGTTGTTGAAGAATCCAGCATGCACAGCAGTTATGATGGCGATTACTCTAATGGGGTTCAGCAGTGGCCCAGCCAAACTGCCTATACAAATGGCACTCTGCCCTTATCTAACACCGTCCAGGATGATGATGATCGAATGAGTCTTGACTCAACTGGTAGCACTGGCGAAGAAAATGCTATTGAGGTGAATCAAGCTGCTACTCAAGTAGGTACACAGATGGCCAGTTCATCTTCCCAGCCTCAGACCTGGCAACAGAATCCAGAACTCACCAGCAGTTTTATGTCTGGGTTTATGAATAACTACAATCCAAGCACATTTAACCAGAACTATATGAATCAATACAACAACAGTTTGAACAACCAGGTTTTCAACCATATGCATCAAGTTGAGCTTCATGACCCAGAAATGCATGAAGAAACGTTCACATCAGCATTGGAGACTTTTGTAAAAGAGTTGAAGGAGATTATGTCAAAGGATTTGTGTAAGAAGATGGTTGAAACGTCGGCGTTCAAGTGGTACGAGAGATGGTGGGATGGCGAGGAAGAGAAGTCAAAGGTGAGAACAGTTTTGAGAAAATATTTCAATATTTCAAGTATATCCTTCAGCTTTTTTATTAAATATTTTTTACCTTAAATTATATTAATGTTTAATATACATATACTATATCATATAAAGAACTGTATTATATATAATAATGGCCTAGAAAATAAATGCCCCTGAAAAGTGAAAATGTCAGTATTGAGTACATGTTCATTTGTTGGCAAACTTTTAAAAATTGCTAATGTTAACTTTTTTATGTTTCACCATATTACAGTCAACAACTATTTTTTTTAAAACTAAAATCAAAATGCAGCATCCATAAATGTAATAGCTAATTCGAAATGGATGTTTTAAATGGAGTTTAAGGAATACAAATAGATATTATTTTTTGTCTAATTGAACATGTTTGATCAAATATTAAATAAGATAGGATTATTGTTCTTGTTATCTTGACTTGTTAAATTGATACTCAAACTGCAAATGATAGTGAACCATCATTGTGAGCAAGTACCGTACTTACTCACTTATAAGACTATTCGCCTATAAGAAGACCCCCCTACTTCACCTGCGAAATTGCCGGTTTCTGCTTCGACCTGCTTATAAGACGAGGCGAAAAAATTAACAGGAGCGTCGACCAGTCATGCTGTCTCAACAAAAGGGTTAATTGGTAAACAGTGACTGTAATTTTCACACGTTGCGGGATGTATCCAGTCTCAGCTGCACTGCTATCCTGTAGTGCGTGGCGGCATGACATTAATTTCTTTAATCTACGTCACAAAGTCTGGTATGACAGTACACGATATATCGGGGAACAGTGCACTGTCCTTGTGTACATTCCGCCAATCAATAATTTCATGGAGAAATGTAATAGGCAGCTGCTTATAAAAACACATCGTTCACACCCTCACTGTCAAACTGCTTCGATCGATATCACCTTGACAACAGCTTATCTCAGAGTCAGTCACTTGACCTGTGTAATGAGGCAAGTCTACACGAGTAAATTACAGCTTGGTGTATTTGGCAGACTGAAGTTGAAAGTTTGTTTCAGTGTTTACTGACGGATAATGAGCCGTGTTTCATGCAGAACAAAGGGAAATGAATGTAAGACAGTTAATCGTTGACGGACATAATTCAAAGTTCAATTAAGGTTAATTATTGGTGGTCGACAATGACGGCACGTCGGGTCATTGCATAACTGCTTACAAGTTTATGTGGTATGTTTTCGCCCTAAAACAACGTGAAAACTTTTTGCCAGGTCGCTAGACCCCGCCTATAAGACGACCCCCCCACTTTTAACATGAAATTTAAAGGAAAAATCCCCGTCTTATAAGTGAGTAAGTACGGTACACTAGGAGGCTTATCCTTTGGGGGGCAGGAATGTTTCCAATCTTGTAGTAAAGTATGAACATTCCATGCAAAAAAGGTTAAAACTATTTTGATCTTTGCCAAAAATATCCACCATATAAAAAAAATCAAAGACCTGCAAACACTGTGATATTCAGTGCTTTGGAAAGGTAATCACGTAGCCACATTATGAAACACTGACATGCGGTGGCTATAAACTGCCATACATACTTCTATCATCCTTCTATATATATATAGCTATTGTTTTGAACACTCACATAATACACTCCTTCAACAGACTCATAACTGGGATCAAGATATCTATTATGCTTTTGGAGATTCAACTGTACACTTGGGAGTTTTACATTCAAGATATTTTGTCCATGCCTGAAAACATCTGATTTTATGCATAACTTGCAATTAATTATTTTCTGATAAGATTTTATGCTAGGAAGATAATTACGGGAATGGTAACATTTATGTAACAATTATTTAAATGTACCAGAAGATTTAAATAATACATAAATCATCAGCTGACATCTAATTACATTTAATTTAACACTGTTAAAATACACTAATGTTATTCATGTTAATTTCATTTATATTACACAAGCTGTGTAGTCAAATGAATGCTTACTTTTTCAAATGTCTAACAGACATTTTATCTGATAATATACTATTAAATTTTACATGTCACACACAGTTTATGTTTGGAAGCTTTACTTCGAGCTTCATCCAACTAATTTTGGACTTTGTCAGCAGACTTTCAGAACCTTTTTAAACATATTTTGTGTGTGAAGTAGAAAAGTTAAAAAAGTGAATTATTATGAATAACATAACACAAGGAAGATTCCTTCAGAAGACATTTAACCTGATGTCATATTGAGTCCAGTAGGCTAAAGTAGTGTGAGCCTGTGACAAAAATATATGTTATGAACCAACAATGTAATAGAGTGGCATACCATTTGTTCTAAAATGATAAAATTCACTTTACAATTGAGTGCGGAAGGTTAAGGGTCTAGAACTAAGATCATTTGAAACTAAACTGCAAGTTACAAATGCTGGTAAGTGGTTACATGACGTATCTCCTGTTTACCTGGATGATGGAGTCTTGGTCGCTGTATTCTTGTGGTCATTGGTTCATTCATAAATAAGTATTTCATATAGTTCTGCATTTTAAATTATCACTTACATTAGACTGAATGAACTTTTAACTTTTTTTTTTGCAGAAAAATACTGTCTTCCCAGACATGAGAGTGCCCGAGAAACCTGAGCCCAAGTCCACAACTACAGTTGGTAAGGTTGAAGTGAGTGCCACACTGGCTGGACTGTTTGCCCAACCAGAGCGACCAAGACACCCATGGAGCAAGGAGGGAGAGTTTAACATTGGAGCCCTCTACGGGGGTGATAGCATGGGAGGCTACAGCAGTGGAGGATTCCTCGGTCTGCGTACAGGGATGCCACGCATGCCTTCATTTAAGGTTAGAAACAACAAATCATGTAGAGGTATATTTGTCAGAGATTGTACAATTCTCTTACAAGTATGTGACAATAAAGGAGCATTATTTTCATTAAAGGTCACCCCTCTTCCCTCCAATCAGTTATAATTCAACATTGGGACTCTTTAAAGGGTTGGTAATACAGTAGAAAACAGCAGTGAGCAATTTGTAAATCTGCATACAGGAATTTGTATAAAGGTAAGGCCAGCTTAAGTAGAATATAATTAATGTTGCATGATCTAAAAATGTATAAAGTTAATTTAAATTTCATTTTTAGGTGCTTTTGGCAGATTGTGTAGAACTTTTCTGAATTTCCTGCTCAGGTCTGCATAGCTTCAAGTCCTGGTCATATGGAAATATTTGTGTATTTCAACTGCAAAAAAACCCTGATGAAATTGTTGTTTTTATCCATTTATTTAGAAAAAGGCGCCACCAAAGACTGAAGAGGAAATTGCTAAGGAAGAAAAGAGGGAAAGACGTGAAAAAGAAAAGAGGAAGGAAAAGAAAAGAAGAGAAAAGGAGCACAGAAGGGAGAAAGAGAGAAAAGATAAAGCAGAGGGTGAATCTGAATCAGAAAATGGTATGCAGTCTTGTTCATAAACTTTACTTTATATGAAAATTAAATGTTACAATTAAATGAAACAATACCCCAAAGATTAATGAAACAGTAAATGAAACTAATTTAATACCTTTACCACTCAAGTCAAGTTATAAATAACATCAATTGTGAAGCAGGTGGTTCTACCCAGACCATAATCGTGTCAGTGACGTGTAACAAAAAGTAAACAATCAGCTATACAGCAGTCATTCTTTGCACTTTGCCAAAAATAATGTGCAATAAGCCATTTTGTTATTATCAATAGTATTGAAGAAGAAAGTGACTTCACTATCTCAGGGGAACAAAAAGATATATGATCCTGTAGTATTTAATTATTTTTTTATCATTATTCTTAGAGAAACATGCTAATTGTGTATGACTTCATAGACATTTAGAGCCCATTACATGTGTTGATCTCAAATCAAGTTTTTTATGCCCCTATCTCCTTAGGGTGTGAAGCTGGGGGCCCTACAGAAGTTTAGTCTTGCCTTTTTGAGTTTCTGGGCACAAAAGATTAAAAACCTTGGCACAAACATTTGACTTTATGTGCTGCATTTTCCATATGTAACATATTTATCTGTATTTAGAGCTTGATGTGTCCACAAGTAGCAGCAAAGCTAAGCCAATCTCCAGCTCAAGTGACGATGAAGAGGAGGATGAGGTGGACAACTCTGGTGAGTGTGTAGAAAAACTTCTGGTCTTTATCTCTTCATTATCTTGATACATTAGAGGGGGCAGGGACAGGAAGAGAGCTGTTGCATCTAGCTTGATTGGCAGATTTATTACCCTGCCATTAACACATACCCTACTGGATGATCCAATTAGCCTAGTTTGTACTATAAACGTTAATTGGATCTTGCTGTGTTTTTGACCGATTCACATGAGACATGACACCACGTGTATATATATTCATGTGCGAAAAAGTTAATTCTATTTATGCTTATATCAATGCTTAAAGTTGACTTTTGTATAATACTAAAGTATAAATCTACTGGTATATGAACTGTTTGAAAAAGATTTGACACATTTCTAACCAGCAAAGACAAACATAAAAGATCCAAGAAACTTGGTTGATGGTTTACTTTTCAAGCTAAGCAGTAATGATCTGTCTTATTTTTTTCTGCATAAAAAGTATTTTAGCCAGTAGTAAATCATACTGAAGCTGTATATGTAGAATTTGAATAAATGCTACCACCTGATACCAAAGGCTCACAAATGTAATTTTGATTGTATAAGTCATGTAAAGACATGCATAGACAAACTGAAATTGTGAGTATTAAGTTATTAATAAAGTTTGAATGTCAATACAATAGATAATGGCATTAAGATTGATGAAATAAAAAATAGCAGTTTTTTTATAACAGTTTTATAACGGCCTAGTAAAAGAGAAAAAACAGATGATGTACCCAGGTGTCTGTAGTTTTATTAATATTCTGTTCACACAGGGACAAAATAGTTCTATTAGATAAAAATAATAAAGTATAAGTAGCCAACTTTTTAATAGAATTAAAAAATATATATATAATTACATACCTCAAGCTTTATTGACTATCATGTCTGAGGTTTGTCTTGCTTGGAAAGTTGAAAAGTGTCGGCACCACAATTGTTTTCAAGATTCATTTCTGTCTTTGTTTAAATTCAATATTATTCAGAATGGTCAGTACGAACACAAAGCAGGTTTCGTCATACAGCAGCAAACACAGTCTACTGTGTTTGGTTGGCATATTAGGCTTCCACTTCAGATCACAACGACTGATCTTACTTGCCCAATTTTTGCTTAGATTCTTGTCCTTGGGAAATCGGTGAAAACAAATATTAAATTAATTAGTAGGTCCAAAGCGTCTTGATCACGAGTCTCGCCAGACAGCTGCACAATACAACATTTCCCATCTATTACTTACCCTTTAGTGCAATGACAGACTGACAGATCGCATGGACTGAAGGGTCAAAATTTACGCTATCAAAGGGAAATAAGCATGTACAGATCTACGCGGACTTATATCCACTCACTTTTAACCCCCAAAATCATCGCAATACATTGGTTTACAATAGTTATTGTTAGCACTAGGGCTGTCTCATTTTTCCAGTATATTGAGATACTGGGTAAAGTCAATACAGCACTGTGATACACAATGAGCACACCTGTTTTTACGATATTATGTAATCTTTGTTTGCTGCCACCATTTTGTGCATCATAGTCAAAGATGCTTGTATTAATGACAAGTGATCCCCGTAACTGACTAAAAATGTAGTCTTATGTTAAATACATGGTAGGGGAGATCATTCTAAACTGCTCTGGAAATGTGGTGTGCTCGATTTGCCTTTGTGGTGTTCCTTTCATGAGTGTTTTAAACTAGATTTTGGCTTTTGATTTGACAATTTCATTTCTGGATTTAAAAAAAACAATCGTTGCATTGAAACATGAATCTATTGGAATTTAATTTTACAAAAAGTATACAAAGTGGTATAGGATTGTTTGTTGCAGAATACTTAGAACATTATCATTACCCTTTGTTCGGCAGTTTAATCGAAAACGATGGTTGAAAATTGTAAACAATATGTCCAAGCAAATTTATTTTTGGAAAGAATACAAAAGCGATTGTGGTGGGCCACTTCTAGATAATGGATAACAGATCAACAAAGAATATTGTTGAAGTTTTTGCATTTTGTCGACACTTTGATGCGCAAGTAAGATATAGTGCAGGTACAACCAACCTAAATACATTCATCAATCGTCATCATCTGCCAAATTAACTGGGTGCATCATACGTCACTGTTTTGATTTTTTGCAGTTAATTTGTTATTTGATTGTTTTTTCTTTGCTACTTCTACCCTGTTACTTTCTTATCATTCAGTTCATTTTAATTTGGTGAAAAGCTCCTTAAAATATTCTGATCAAATACGGCAATATATTGTGGTACATATTGAAAAACACTTTATATGTATATCACAATATATCCTGGTATGCCTAAGGCGTATCCTGACAGCCTTAGTTAGCACACTGTTATTCTTATTACTTTAATGACAAGAAAAGGGGATTTTCAACAAAAGTGATTTCATTTTATTTGACCTTGAAGCATGTAATGTCATCGGACATTGATTGTTATTTCAGAAGTATAAAGCTTCAATCCCTTTTAATTGTTAAAATTATAATAGCTTAAATACATACTCAATGACAGATGAGGAAAAGGGATCAGACAGTGAAAGTGCAGCAGGCTCATCATCTAGTGCAGAGTCAACTTCATCTGACAGTGATGATGATGATGATGATGACGATGAAGAGAGCAGTGACAGCAGCTCAGCGGCAGCATCCTCTAGTGAGGCAGAGTCATCATCAGATGATGAAGATGAAGATGTGGATGTGGGCGACGATAAGAAGTCGGACAGGTTAGGAAAAAAAAAATTATTAACAAAGACTACATCTTTACCAGGGAAGGCCTGTGACCGATTATGGGAATTCATCTGACTCCACAGCCCCTTACTGCGAGGGTTCACGTCCCATTCTGGCAAAACTTAATGAGGAAAAGTCTCCCATCTGACTTTTAGTGTGCCAGTGGTTCTTTCAAAACATTTGTCAAGTGTCCTGTTCCACAAATAATAGATGGCTGTGTATGTACATGGTATCCAGGAACGTATTAAACGTTTTTATTCATTTTTCATGCCTAACTGTATTTTATAGCATTTTAGGATGTCCTCATTGAAATTCAGCAGTAAATTAAACTTTTACAATTTAATCCTGATAGGAGGAGTATTTCCTTGTGGGCCTCTAAGCTGACCTTCAAAGTGTGATGGTTCTACCCAGATATTTGACTTGGGTCTTCCTCCACTTTAGCTTGTTGTTGGCAATATGACCTTTATTATACCCCTTAATACCTTAGGGTGGGGGATGATGCAACATAGCATTCTCTTTGTTTACTGACCTTTCCATTAAATCCTAAGTGTTTCTTAGCAGTAACTGCACTAAGGGTTGATGGATATTCAAATCACTAGACCAAATGCCTTATCAAGACAGTTTGTAGCCTGCAAAAACCTTTACATAATTATTTTATTATTTCTTATTATATTGCTCAATTACTTATTCTTGTCCTATTCCACAGCATATGCTGTTATGTGCATGTTACAGTTCAAGGTATTCTCAGTAGTTAAAAATGGATTGATTTATACAGCATCTGTTAACCACCCACTAGGAAAAGCATAATGCCGTATTAATTTTTTATATTTGCATGTTTTTTTAGATACTGTAGTTAAACATATTTCTTTCAATTTGTAACTTTTGTAGACAATTTTAAATAAATGAAAGTAAAATTTATTCACCGACACTCATGTCATGGTTTTGTAACTAGCTATATTTTCCTGTTATCTTTAGTGATGTTAATTGATAAAAATTCTCCTTTTATTGTTTTAAGTCGATTTTTTTCTTATCATCTTTAGTGATGATGATAAAGATGCTAAGGCCAAATCCCAGTCAGGAGCATCATCATCGTCATCATCGGCAGCATCATCATCCTCTGAATCATCAAGTGAAGATGAGGATGATGAAGAGGAAGAAGAGGAGGAGAAAGAAGAAGGGGAGATAATGGAGACACAATCAGAGACAGAGACGGCCAGGGTTGCCATGGAAAGCGAGGAGAACATGGATGCAGATAGTGATAGGTGAGGGGTACTTAGAAAATGGTTAGATGTTAAATCTAAAGCATAAAATGTTTGTGCAGGGTGGTGGAAACAATGGCAGAGAAGTTGCCAACTTGTTACAAACAGCCCCCACCACCCCACCCCCACCCCAAAACACCCCCAGAGCGTCTGTCTGTCCTTTTGGGGACTCAAAATTTTAACCCTGGTATATTTGTTTTGATCAGATGGAAGTTGCTTAGGTAATTGCCCCTTGCTTTTTTAGACATTGATAAAAAACAATTTATGAAAACTAAGAAGATGAGGGGCAATTTATTCACAGTCAAATTATAGTTCTGGTATTTACCATGGTTTGAAAGCAGTAGTCACTTCTTCAACACAATTTTTGTTGGTAGTTTATAATAATGTCTAAAATTAACCTTGTTTTTACACATACATATTTTGAGCATAATAATGTCTGTAAGGATTCCATTCTCATTGGGAGGTCTTCCAGCTGACCTGCTGTGTCCCTTGGATCTTCCTCAACCAAGAATATCTTGATGTCCCATTAATGCCCATAGTTGTGTCACTGCAATGTACTTTATAAAACATGCAACAACAAAATAAAAAAAATGTTACAATATCAAATATCTTCACTTAGCCATAATGCTCCACACAATTTACATATTTTTTTATGCATTATGGCAGTGAGGGAGACAAAAGCCCTGTGAAAGAGAAAACGCCTGACATTGCCTCCAGATCAGAAACCCCCATCGACGTGGAAGCTCCAATGTCAATTGACAGACTAGACACGGACAAACCCTCTGAGGATCTGTCTATGTCAGAGTCGGAATCAACCAAAGAAAAATCATCAGCATCACCTGCAAAACGATCTCCGAAAAAGGCTGTTGGCAGGAACAAAAAATCACAGCCTCAAGTTGGTGAGGCTTCATCCGATGATCTCCAGGAAAAACAAAACATTTTTGAGAAAATGGACTCTCGTGGTGATCTTAGTGGTTTGTCATTACTCAGTGAGGCAGCTTCATTGTCGTTACGCGAGCTTGAAAAGCCGCAAGCCACAGATGACAATCAAGAAGATGAGAATCGTCCGCCTTTCTTATCAGAACATGCTTACTATGCTATGCCAGCAAGACAAGAGGGCGATGAAGAGGACAAGGAGTCAGTAGCAACTCTGTCGGCAGAGGAAGATAATGCCGATGATGAGTTAAAGGGACACAGATTGGTGTGGATAGATCATAACTACTGTCAGGTGCCTTCACCTCAAATTTTGGCAGAGATGGTGAAACAGTATGAGCAAGCATTGCAGCTAGCAAAGGAAATAGAGCGTCAAACAAAGGAACAGCAACAAGAAGCAACTCGTGTTGATGAGCCAGCGAAACCAGAAGTTGCAGAAAAGCCAAAGAAAGGAAGAAAGCGCAAGGCAACGAATGAAGGGTTAGCGTTAGCAGATCTTACAAACTATAGTCGAACACCTCCAAAGGCTAGTCGAGAACTGGCTAATTTGTTAGAACCTGTGAAACCGAAAGAGATTGTGAAATTTAAGCCTAGGACTTACGAAGAAGAACGACAAGTGTTCTATAACATATTTAATAGTGGGATTGATATGGAGGATATTAACTTTTTGAAGAAGAGCTATGAGCATTTGTTACAGACTGATGATCCTATGTTCTATTGGTTGAATGACATTTTATGGGTTGATCACCCAATAACAAACATTCCTGATTCTGTGCCAAGCAAACGAAGAAGAAAGGAACAAGAGGTGCTACCATCCAGACATAAAACAGGTAAATAATGTGAAACAAAGGTATAGGTTTATGTTGTTTTCATATTTGAGTGCCACTTTTTCAAGAAAGAAAGTGGAGCTATTGTCATAAAAGGGTTATCAAAAGTTTAACATGAGTTGGATTTATGAAATTTACTACATTTTTGGTGACTTGCATCAAATAAAATGATATAACTTAGGTAAAATATATTGCAATTAGTGTAACTTAGCAGACATTTATATCATAAGGTAAATAACATGCAGTTTATCAAATGTGGTAGTTTATAGTGTTCTAATCAGAGAGTCTAACGTTGGATGAAACTTATGTTGAAAGTTTACTATATTAATGTCATTATTTGGACATTTATGAAGTGCTATCGGGAATTTGGGTGTGGGGTCAGTTTTAATGTCTGTTTTTAGTCATATTTCCACTAGGGAAAGTATTTTTTTTTTCCAATTTCTGCGGAAAAGTCCCATTTGCAAAAAAAATTATTTTCAAGACTCCTAATCTAAATTCAAACTAAAGATTTTAAAATGAATACCTGTACTTTTTTATGCATAGACAGTTTTGAATATGGGGAGGGGTGGATTTGAAAAAGTTCTAATGTCTCTGGTAAAGATTATCTCTAAAATGAAAAAATTCCTAGGTTTAACCTTTATTTAGGTATGCTGAACTGATTAGTCCTTGATGTTTTGATTTTAATATGGTGTAATTAATACAAACTTATTCATAATTTATCACATGATATAATTTGTGTAGAATCATATGGTTTCATTTGTAATGATTGTACTTTTTGTATCAAATGATGTTATAGATCATGTTTTAGTTGAAATTGTTGCATATTTCAAATCAAATTGTGCATGCAAAAGACCAACATTTGACAACACCAGGTCCTAATGTCGGAAGAAATTACAGGGCTTTGTTCCAACATACAGAAAAACTCAGCTCATATCAATCTGTGACATGGATATGTTGATCAGCAGGGATGATATCATATTTTTATTTTTTATGGCTTAACAAACAATTATCCTCTTTCAGTATTTAGTCTCCACACAGATATAAATTAATGAATAATTATATACTATCAACAATAGATAAATGTTCTCGTTAATGTCAACCAGTCTGTCAGCAGTTCTAGTTTGGAATATTCAACATGACTGTTTTTGCTAGACAAGAGGTCCTGTAATCTTGGATAAATTTTAAAATTTCTGTAATTGATACCCCAAGCATGTAGCAAATCTGTCCTGTTGTTTTGCATCTGACCCTTTTTTTTACTTATTAAATCTTACCGACATGCACTTGAGGCAGTGGTGCTCATAACATTTTAATATGCAACATTAAGGTCAAGGTCATATTTAGGGTCACATTTAATGTCATTTCAAAAATCATTTCAGTAAAGTGGCTACTTGTGCTAAAGAAAAGTATTGCAGACCTAAATTGTGTCATTTTTGTCTAATTATTCAATTAAAACAGTCTTACTGACATAAGCTTACTGGTATGTTCAGTAAACCATTGGCTAGTGCAATCCTAAACATCAATTTTCAGGTGCATAAGTTAGTTCCAGGGACATTTCTTGTTGCACATATACTGCACAATGTCTGTGTTTCCTTGACCATGTGCTTGTATTGTCCAGGTTGTGCAAGGACTGAGGGCTACTATAAGCTGAGCATGAAGGAGAAGGCCTCATATCTACAACATGCATACAATCAACAGAAGGCTGCTGAAAAGGCCAAGCAATTGGTAATGACTTGTTGTACATTTTATTAATCAATAAGAGTGTGTGTTTTGTAGAATTCGGTATAAAAGTCTGGGCTTTTTTTATAAGGAAATATTTATGCAACAAAAATATTGTTAATTTGTAATTGTAAAGAAGTTATGTTTATCAATTTTACTTACTTGTTTACATTATGCTACAAAATGTCCTTAATGTTTGCAAATGGAGTTCTGGTAGAAATGTTATGAATAATGATAATCATGAGGTGAAATTAAAAAGTTAAACAGCAGTGTTGGTAAGAAAGGTTGTGAGAGGAAATTGAGCTGGCAACCTCACACATGCCAGTATATCTATATATATATATACTTGAGTAAGGTACAAAAAGTAAATATACTATTTTATTGAATTAATAAAAAATGTGAAAATATAGTAAACCTTTTAACTTTGACTACTATACTGTTTTAGATAGATAGTATAGGTTAGGATTTATTTATGTATCTCACTACTGTTTTAGTATAACTGACATTTATAAGATATGCAGATGAACAGTACTTTGAACACTTATTTTGGTTTCTACCAATCTTCAGGAGGACACTGCAGCCAAATTGGCCAAACAACAACAAGCATCCAGGGAGTTGCGGCACGAGAACCGTCGATTGCAGACATCACTACAAGATCTTGATCTTGGAGAGCTCTTCAAATTCAACCAGCTTAAAGTAAGCCTTGTATTTCTGTAATGTTTATATGACTTATTTCTGTTCATTGAAGGTTGTTTATTTAATTCCAATGGCTTTTACAGTAACAACTTGTGTATTCAAATGTGACTGTTTCCTTGTATTGTTTTTGTTGCTTCTCTTATTTCACACCAACCCCTTCTCAACCAGATAACAACATAAAATCTTCAAACTAAATGCATTTCATTCTTATTATGGCCTTTATGAGGAGAAATTCACACAGGCTGTACTGTACTCTTTCATTTTATAATATTATTGGATGCTTAAGATTATAGAAACATAAAAAGAGAGCGAAAATTGTGTGAATTTCTCTTGACAAAGGCAGACGAGCCAACCATTCAAGAGTTTTATTTACTTTGCTTGTACAAAAAATCAAAACTTACCCAAAACTTGCCTTTACCCAAAACCTGTCTCTCTTTGCTATGTTACAGTTCCGAAAGAAAGCCTTGAAGTTTGCCCGCAGTGGTATCCACGACTGGGGACTGTTTGCCTTGGAGCCTATTGCTACGGACGAGATGGTGATTGAGTATGTAGGGACAAGTCTGCGACAGTCAGTTGCTGACTTACGAGAGAAACAGTACGAGTCGAAGGGTATTGGCAGCAGTTATCTGTTTCGTGTGGACGGAGAAACCATCATTGATGCAACCAAGACGGGAAATCTGGCTCGCTTCATTAATCATAGTTGTAATGTAAGTGTTTAAGTGTCTTATTTTATTCACAGAGGTTCATATTTTTATGTTCTTTTTTCTAGTTATTCAACTTACTGTAACATATTAAATTATAAACATATTTAAACATATGACCCTTTGATTATTTTGAAATAATTGCATTTAGATTTTGTTTCATTATGTTGTTGTTCGATTTTTAAATCTTTATACATGGGTGTTATAAGATACCTTCACGTTAACAGCTCAAATATGATTTTATTTGTTTAAATCAGTCCTTTCACAAAAGTGTACTAGCACCTGAAATTCCATTCAACTGGAATTATGTAAGTTAGGCCTCAGCCCTGCAGCACATGTGCTTCACTCCTTCTTGAGGCTAAAACATGTCTCCAAGCTGACAGGCAGTGTGCTGGTAGTTCTACATTGTCTGGTTTTGTCCTTCACAAATATCTGTCACAATAATAACCATAATTATGTTTGTGGAATCTACGTTAAATTAAAACCTACTTTTGTGCAGGACAGCAAATATCATCTTAATATTTTTGTTTCTTTTCCAGCCAAACTGTTATGCCAAAGTGATCACTGTTGATGGCTTAAAGAAGATTGTGATATATTCTCGCAGAGACATTGATGTGAATGAAGAAATAACATATGACTACAAGTTCCCTCTAGAAGATGAGAAAATACCTTGTCTGTGTGGTGCCTCAAACTGTAGGGGAACACTCAATTAGTGTAGAATTCATTATCTCATCTCCATAGGTAGAAGGATACCAAACTGCAATTTTGGAGTGCTATTGAGACTCAGCCTGAGAAAAGGTTAACTTGCAACTGTATGGCAGTCATCTCTTGTGGGATTCATTCTTCCACTCATCTTTAGTAGACTGGATACCAACTGTAATTTTGGAACTCTTATCTTCTAGACTGTGATCTGGCCAGCAAATTCTTATCATTATTGCCCTTGACCTGCATGGGAGTAGTGTGGGATACATTCTTCCAAACTCCTAACAAACCAGTATACCAACTGCGATAGTGGAACTGCTCTTTCCTTCTTCTAGACTGCATACTAACTTCAATTTGAAAATCCTCACTATTTGACACTTCACTCTGACCCAGCCCTGAATGGGTTACCAACATGTTTTTCCAACTTACTGGAATTGTCTGTAAGTGTAGGTATAATTCTTCCGGTTTCCTTGACGAGAATGGACACATACACCCAGTGTGTAGAGTTGCAGACTCACCTCTGGAGTCCCAGTCGCGGTAAGAACTTTTTTTTCTGAAAAGGTTTTTTCTGCTGATCTGTGGTGCCCAGGTGGTGCTACTTCTACTCTGGGGTCTACTTCAACCAATAATGATTGGATCTTGCCAAAATGGTCATATGTGTTGGTGTGATATATCTGAAGAGCAATTCATCTTTCCTAGACTGGGTACCAAACTTTAATTTTGGAACTCTTATCTAGAATTTGACCCAAAATTCAACTCTTCACAGCCAACCATTCAGTAACCTTCATTTACTTGTCTGTCAGCCTATATTAGTCTTAATCTCAAATGACCCTTATTGCAATATTGGTACTCTAAGATAGAATGTTGGCCTCTTTTTCTTATGTGCTGAAAAAAACCCTTCTTTTGTTGAAAACAAAAAATAACTTATATAACTTGGTGGATTTAGATGTAATGTGCTATAAGATCTAAACATGCCTTAGAAAACTTTAATAGCCTGATAATAAATATAACCTTTTCTTATCAGTGCAAACAATGCTGAACAATATGCAGTTGGTGAAATTTTTACCTTTAATTTTCTTTAAACTGAAATTAAGTTAACAAATTTTAATTTTCAAATATGTGAGTACCAATGTTGTTTTAACATAACATAAAATATAAAACTTCATATTGAGTGATTAATTTAAAAATATTATTTACTGAATTATTAATAAGTGTGATTGTCTTTCATTAATCAGTCATAATACTTTTGCCTTAAATGGAGAGATTAAGTTGGTTAAAAATTGGCTGAAAAGGTTTTCTAGTATTGTAGAGATGTTGTTTTCATTTTTTTCTTAGCATGATTTCATTCTCTTCTCTTAAGATTTGACAAGCTCAGCTTAAGGCGCTAAGGCCATACTTTTAAACCATCAGGTATAGATACAAGTAAAGGGAGTAACTCTGATTGGTTGCCAGACTAAATCCAATTGTTTTCAATCAGTTTTTATTTTATTTAATTTATATACAATTTTGGATTCAATAAGTAAATTTTATTTGCTTTAACATATAACATGGTTATCAGAGAGTGCCATGGCCAAGTAGCCTCTCCATCTTACCACATAGTGTGTCAGTCCAGGCTGGGGGTAACAGTTTTAATATGGGAAGATCTTCCAGCTGACCCATGGTATGCAGTCACCCAGAAGTAGGGAGTTATCTCCATATTGACCATAAATGTGTTGTATGTAATTAATAAAACCAAAGGTGTTTTTTTATTTGCAGAATTCTCCTTGATTCCGGATGGATATTTTTCATGATAATACATTTTCACATAGACTTGACTGTGATTTTCATGTGTGAATGCTAGAATGGAGCTGCTCACTGCAATTTTCATCACATCATTTATTATCATCATCTTCATTAATCATCATCATCATTCTTGCTGAAGCATTATCATAACTTTTGTCATCACCGTCAACATCATAAACAAAGTATCACCACCAAGATGATAATCATAATTCCAATCATCAGTTCAGATTATGGGAGGATATTCCTTAGATTGCCATGCTGCATCATCTCCCCCTCAAAGCCTCTACTGATGGTTCTCATAAGCAGCATCTCATTGTGACAATTCTTAAGAGCACTAGATATAAGGGGTTTCTGTATTTGTGTTATTCTGTATTTCAGCACAGTTTTAGTGCCAATATTTGATACATGGACATAACATCATTTCCTGCACAATTTGACAAGACAATATATAATTTTCATGTTTATTTGTATAAAAATATAGTACACAGGTTTTTATAAAAAATTTAATTAAAACCCCTAAGCGAAAAATTTTAGAAGATCTTAAAAACTAATTAATCTGTGCTAATAAAGGTTTGTTTGAGAAAAAAAGGATATTGCCGCATTGATTGTAAGGAATCAGGATTTTTTCCCATTTTTCTGGAACTTTTGTTACATTAGGTCACTCTCTGCACCTCGTTTTAGAAAAATTCATAAAACCACACTTCACCTTCGATAACATGCGTAACTCACCATCATTGCTTTCATGTCCAGTCTTCAGTATTTTGATTGGAACTTTTTATAAAGAGCCTTGTGTCTGTCCTAAGCATCTGCTTGGCTGATGTGCCGCAGGTGTCCTTATATTACAAGGATCTTGTATCCATGCATTATTACCCAATTACTTTGATCACTTTTTGCTAACGTATGAATCACAAACATTACCGGTAATTCACATTTAACCAACCTTTAATAGGTCACCATTTGTTAAACAAAACCATCTTTACTGAAAGTAGTTTTCATTTTTGCCAATCCATTTCACTTAATTGTCATCAAATAGGTCATCATTTATCAACCTTTTTCAATGAATTTTGATTGAATAATTCCCCATTTTACCAGCCTATTCATCCTCACTTACATGTACATTAAATATATCACACTTTTACCAACTTTTTTTTTTCCAGATGAATCCCCTTTTTCTTCCAATGTCACAGATGCAATACACATCAACTTTCAAAAAACAAACCATATCTCCCATTGTTAAAATTGACAATTAAACCATTATAATTTAATGTAAATACACATTTTTATACTGGGGACATAACACTATTAGTGAGAAGGGTAATAAAATAGCTTGCTTTGTTCTGCACTTAAATGTTTAGTCAAATTTGATTATAGATAAATGTCTTTTTAAGTTATAAGATGTATGTTTTGTTGCTTTTTTGTCTTCAAAGTTTCACACATTTCACTATGAGGGTCACTACAATGGAACATATCAGAAAACACTTTAATTTTCTCTCTTTTCATTTTGATTATTTTTTTATTAACTGATATTTGAGCTTCTCGGGATATTTTCTCTGTATAGTGGTGTTAAATGTTACTTGGTTAATTGTTAATTTGGTGTATTTGTGCTAGACTATTGCTTCCAAGGTGGTTTTTCTAATGCATGCATGAACTAACTATGATTTAGTTTGTGTATGGAACATGATTAAAGCTGTCTCATTTTTTCTTTAACCAGAAGCATTTGAAAAGACAGTTATTACATCTGTGTACCGCTAATGTGAGATGAAACAACAAATTTTGGAAATATTTTTTTATGTTTTTTTTTTTCTTTTTTATCATAAAACAATGTTTTCAAATTGTTACTGTTTCTGTTTTATTTTTCAGTATTAAATGTTCCTGTTAAGTATTTTAAAAGTTCTACTTTTGGTCTATTCCTGTTTCATCAATGCTTTGGAATTTAATATTTGTCTATTAAATGTTTATTCTTTCTTCTATGAAGAATCAGAAAAGTGCATAAATAATTAGTGCTATTTTGTAATAAATTGTTTAACGAGATTAACAAGTTTGCATTGGATTGTTTTCAAATTTTGTTATCATGAAAAATGATGTTCATGATTAAAATGGAAAAAAAAATGCACATGTTTGTATAAGAGTATAGAGTTACTATGATTGCTGATTGTTATAGAGCTCTAACTCAGCTGGTTAGGGGTATATTCATAATGCAGTTAAGTTTAAAAATGCTCAAAGTTGTTCCTGAGAAGTTGTAATTAAGCTTGAGCATAATCTCAGCTGAGAAAGTTTTCAACAAATTGGGCCAGGTCTAGGTAAGGGCCAGTACTTTTATATGAGAAGATCATTGTAATTTTTTTTTCATATAACTATCAAGGGATTTGTTTTTGAGTTTAACTTTCTCCCACAAAACCGAATGTTGTCATAATGATTGGGTCCTTACAACAGTTATTACATTTTCACTACAACAAATTTTCAGTGTCGAAGTAATTGCATCTTCAGTGCAACAGTTATTACATTTTCAAGGGAGACAAGGCTGTACACCTTGTGAATACATAGGGCTGGAGAAATTATCTCAGGAATTTATCTCCATTCTCTAGCATGCATTTTCATTTTTTCTCTCCACGCCTTGTTATTTGGGGTTTGTGCCACTTTCTTTGAAATCACATTGTTTTCATAATTTTAAGCAGATATGTTACATTTAGAGTTTAAATTTGCATCAATTTAATTAGAATTATTAATACAAATTTCAATTTCTCTTCTCTATATAAATAAATAAATCTGCTGAGATTTATTAATCTGGTCAAACTTTGTTTAAATTTGTTGGAAGGATGGATAATTGTCTATTGGAAAAAAATCTGAGGTGTAAAGATGTGTACACAATGTTTTTTTATATCTCAAACGTTTTCCCCCTCTCAGTTTCTCTTGTATTATGATATAAGTTATAGAACCATGTCTGGTTGTGTGAGGATTTGTAAGTGGGAAAAACTAGTATAAAACAAAAATAAAGTCTCAGATTTATATATCATACACAGTATTAAAATGTGACTTAATTGCAATTTTTGAATTAAATCATAATTAAATATCTTAAACATGTAATTGTGAAAGTCACAATTGAAGTATTACATATACACCTGATTTGATTGCAATTTAAAATACAAAAAAAATGAGGGTTAATAGGGTACATTGGAGAAATGGGAATTGTCTCCCTTGTTAGTTTATATCTAAGGTATTCCAAACAGTAGGTAGGTCTTTTTAGTTGGAATTCTTGGACTTAATCGCCCGTTCTTTTGTAGATATTGCAATTAAAGTGAAATTTCCTACTTTTGCATTAATATAAGCGTAAAACCTATTTTAATACTTTTAGAGCTATATTATTTAAAAAAGAAAACGGAAGTGTTTGGTAATAATTGTTAACCTGGGTATCACAAAAAAGGCAGAAAAGTCAACATGAACTCCAAAGAGCACAAGGATAAAAACTGAGTAAAACAAATGAAAGAACTTGCATTTAGGGATTATTCAGTGGAGGACTTTTCATTAATGTCTCCCATTGCATGCTTCTTCATTTACTAAGTTATGTTTTTAGTAAATCATTTATTTCAATTAACATTCATTCATTATCATTTTTGTTCCTTAACTATATCATTTATTGAGCACATGGAAACATTTGTCCATACTTTTTCAGAATCAAGCTTTTGTGTTGATACATTTTTAAAAACAAGCTCAAAAGTGTTCTTGTAGTTTTGTGTGTGTGTTTTTTCATACTTAGCTAAGTTAATAGATTGTATAGCTGTATATGTGTACATTTCTTGTTGTTTGTATTTTCCATGATTTATCTGAATGCATTGTAAATTTTTACCATTCATTATTATTCCTTTACTGGGAATTATTTTTATTTTGTATAAAATTATGTGCTATATGGGAAAACACTGATTTATGTGTTTTCTTTTGTACCTCTGTGAGCAGAAGTACATGTAAGATTATTAAAATATATAAGATTTGAATATGAATTCTTATAATTGATTTTTCCATTTTATTTACAGTAGACCCTGATAGGTACTTTCTATGTATTCCGCCCCTCCCAATTCTCAGAATAAATGGCCTAGAAACCACATCATGTGGCCAGATTGCACCACCCTGTTCAGAATTCACATTCTTCATTGATTTGTTAAGTTGTTAAAAAGTCAAAACAACTATTAAAGTATTTAACTTTTAACACATAAATTTCAAGAAAACATGTGAAACTTTACAAGCATAAAGTTTATATTGTGATAAATTTTGAAAAAAAAAACCACATTTTTAAATATATCAGATATTAGGAGAAATGAAACCGATGCATTTCACTTCCTAACAGAAATTGTCAGTTAATATATAAACTTTTTTTTAATGAAAATTAATACATAATGCAACATAGAATTAATTTAGTCATTAAAAGTACATTTTCGGACCTATTTTAAGTGCATTTCTGTATTTATTTAGCTTAAACTTGTTGATTTTTTTTTTATACATGAGTACCCATAAGCCATAAACTAGACCTTAACCACTCTCAATTAATTGCGTGGCGGAGTCACTAACAGTTTAGTAAAAGGGGCCTTCGAGTAGCGCTTGAAATAATTTTACAATATTCACAATACCTTGTTATCAGTTGTATGAAAGTAAAGAAGGTCAGGGATAGATCAGCCAAATGTGTAATCAATCAAGATTTTTTCTGCCTTATTTATCATTAACTCTATAGACAATAAATGAGCTGACTGTCATACGTGGAAAAAACCCCGGACATTTTACATTAGGTGAGAGAAAACAAGAAGAAAAGGCTAGAAGGAATAATTTCTAAATATTACAAAATGAGTTTAACATTTGTCTACCCTTTGAGAACACAGTATTGCTGAGAACAAGAAGACTGGTATTCGACAAAATACAGCCAGTCCCGTTGAAAGCAAGGGCCAGTCCCGTTGAGAAAAACGTCCAGTCCCTTTGCGAACAAGGGCCAGTCTCTTTGAGAACAACAGCCAGTCTCTGAGAAAAACGTCCAGTCCCTTTGCGAACAAGGGCCAGTCTCTTAGAGAACAAGGGCCAGTCTCTTTGAGAACGATGTCCAGTCACATTAAGAACACGCGCCAGTTCCGTTGAAAACAACTCCCCGTCTCCTTTAGGAAAACGTCAAGTCCCTTTGAGAACAACCAGTCCCGTTGAGAACAACGGCCAATCCCTTTTAGAAAAACAGCCTGTCCCGTTGAGAAAAACGGCCGTTCCCTTTTAGATAAACAACCAGTCCTGTTTAGAACAACGGCCAGTCTCTTTTAGATAAACAACCAGTCCTGTTGAGGACAACTGCTAGTCTCTGAGAAAAACGGCCGGTCCCTTTTAGATAAACAACCAGTCCTGTTTAGAACAACGGCCAGTCTCTTTTAGATAAACAACCAGTCCTGTTGAGAACAACGGCCGGTCCCTTTTAGATAAACAACCAGTCCTGTTTAGAACAACGGCCAGTCTCTTTTAGATAAACAACCAGTCCTGTTTAGAACAACGGCCAGTCTCTTTTAGATAAACATCCAGTCCTGTTGAGAACAACGGCCGGTCCCTTTTAGATAAACAACCAGTCCTGTTGAGAACAACGGCCAGTCCCTTTTAGATAAACAACCAGTCCTGTTGAGGACAACTGCTAGTCTCTGAGAAAAACGGCCGGTCCCTTTGAAAACAACGACCAGCCCTTTGAGGAAAACAGCCAGTCCCGCTGAGAACAACGGCTAGTCTTGAGAAAAATTACCAGTCCCTTTGAGAAAAACGACCAGTCCCGCTGAGAACAACGACCAGTCCCGCTGAGAACAATGACTTGTCTCTATGAGAAAAAACAGCCAGTCACGTTGAGAACAAGGGTCAGTCCCTTTAAGGACAAAAGGCCAGTCTCTATGAGAAAAACAGCCAGTCCCGTTAAGAACAATGGCTTGCCTCTTTGAGAAAAATGGTCAGTTCCTATGAGCAGCTAGTCCCTTTGAGAAAAATAGCCAGTCCCGTTGAGAACAAGTGTCAGGCCCTTTGAGGTAAACAGCCAATCCAGTTAAGAACAACAGGCATTACCTTCGAGAACAACAACCAGTTCCGTTGAGAAAACCAGCCAGTCCCGTTGAGAACAACGACCAGTCCCGCTGAGAACAACGACCAGTCCCTTTGAGATCAACGGCCAGTCACGTTGAGAAGAACGGCCAGTCACGTTGAGAAGAACGGCTTGTCTCTTTGAGAAAAAAACCAGTCCCGTTAAGCGGCCACCCGTTCAGCGGCCAATCTCGTTGAGAACATCGGCCAGTCCATTTGAGAACAGCGGCCTGCCCCGTTGAGAACAACGGCTCGTCTCTTTGAGAACAACGGCGCTTTCTTTGGATTTAAGGCCGGTTTATTTTGATAACAAGCCTAGCTTTTAGAGCAATGTTTAATTTTAGAACAATTGACAGCATTTTTCGTCATGCCATTTGAAAACAAAGTTGCTAGCCATTAAAAACAGCGTGGTTTGGCATGAAGAACAGTATCAAACGCCTTTGATCATTTACTTTTCCAGTTGCCCATGTTACAAGAAAAGAAACACCGGATCATCCGAACTATCTGTCCGGATATGCCTAGGTAATCTAGCTTGTCGTTCCGGCTATCGATCCGGATCACTGAGTATAATGCCACATCCGGGTTTCCTAGATGACTCCGGTGACAATTGTCTCTCTACTCAATGTTTATCTCATAATCTTATCGACCACAATCTGCCTCTTGTCTCGTCTACTGACATCCACAGAACAGCTATGACCTACAGGCCGGTTATCTAAGGCACAAAGGGAAGTGGAAACCACACTAATTGACGTGATCAATTATAAATAGCAACAACTGTTGACACTGTAATCTTGGATAATCCTACCTTTATAATTATATTTATTTCAGTGCATGTAATACTTTCAACAGAAGCCATGATTTTGTGAGCTTTGTCTGCTTAATGAGACCGGATCTTTATGAATTGCTCAGTAAAGATGGGGTTTGAGCTGTGACATGGTAAACATTATATGAATATTAACAAATATTTGTAGCAAAATGTTTGATTGGTTGGCAAAAGTAACATCACGATCAGATCAGTTGAATGTTTGTTCGAGTTTTATGTCTAAATCTGTAATTTTATATCTGACAACTTGTAAGAGATATTTTACAATGTGCATATAGTAAAAGGTTGATTTCAAAGGCGACCACCCGCACTTCTAAAGACACAAGACGAGAAAAGATGTTTTCTTGTCTCCCCCAAAAATCAAACAGTGATTATTATTCAATTACTAGTGTCTCATAACTTACATTGATGCGTTTAGAAAACTTGAATATATTTGTGCAAAGGTTGCTTATCAACCTGAGGTTGCCGAGCCACTAGGAAAGGTATCATAACTCATTAATGTACGTTTCACTTACTGTCATATTTGCGTTTAACTCCTTTGAAACATTTACAAACCAGATATGCCTTTGTCGATTTTTCTTGTTTTCTCTAACCTAACATAAATTATCCACTTTCTTACACGTACGACAGTCATCTTGTCTTTGTACATCGGGATCGTGACAATAGAGGAAGGCTGAATCTATAATCACACACTTGACAGATCTACCACTGAACTTCTTTACTTTCATACCACTGATAACAAGGTATTGTGAAGGATGTTAAAATATTTCAAGTGCTTCTTGAATGCTCTTTAACTTTGCTGTTAGTGACCCCCTCCGCAGATATGCAGTTTGGTAACGATGTAGAGGTCGTGTATATGGCTGGAGTGTTGTTTTAACTAGACACTTTTGCTGGCTTCAACGTCCATCTGTATAGCTGCCCTGAAACGGTAACATGAGTGTCGACTTAACATATTTGAAAAAGAGCGGAATTTCATTTGAATACGTAGATAACTTTAACTCATATGTTCAAACTTTAGCTGAGACACACCATCGTAAATTACAATGCTTCAATATGTGAGTTAAAGTTATCTACGTATTCAAATGAAATTCCGCATATTTAATATATATATATATATATATATATATATATATATATATATATATATATATATATATATATATATATATATATATATATATATATATATATATATATATATATATATATATATATATATATATATATATTCGTTGTTTGATCTTATCAGGCTAACTGTTGAGCAATGCAAGAGGCATAACAGATAGAGAACAGGCATGGAGTTAGGAAAAAATAGCGATTTCACCAATGGTTTTATTATATAAAGCTCTTCAATAGGAGATAAACATATTAAACTAATATAAATAATAATTATTTTAAATTGGAAACCATGTAAAGGATAAACAGGTTTTAATATTTCAATACAAAAACTCAATGTCGCTGTTTTCACTGATAGGATTTCAAGAAGCTGCGAGTCTTAACTTCGGCCAGAAGGACTTAATAATCTTCGGTATAGTAATAGTGGTTATTAGTTCAGATTAACATAGTCATAGTGATAACATATTATTAACTAATTAACAATTGTATACATATAGATGGAATACAATATATATGTGTGTGTGTGTGTGTGTGTGTGTGTGTGTGTGTGTATGTGTGTGTGTGTGTGTGTGTGTGTGTGTGTGTGTGTATAAAAAAAATCTACAGTATAACTTATAATAAGGTGGATTTTCCTGTGTATAAGTAGTAAAGTGCTTGTAGTAAAATGTGGTTTTACCGACATGGTATAACAAGGAAGAAGCCCATATTCTTGTTCAAACTGCTCTTCCTTGAGTCCCGGTCGGAGCTAGAACTTGTATGTGTGTAGGCATTTCAGCTGACTAGCGGTGCGTTGGTGGTTCTACCTGACTGGGGTCTTCCTCGCCACAATAACTAGCTGGACGTCGCTAATATGACCATATCTGTGTCAGTGTCATGTAACAAAAACAAACAAATCATGACATGTTTCTTGGAGCCTTTGTGATTTTAATTTAAATCTAACTTTAGAACACTCGTGTCCATTAAGTTTTGGAATCGGGCGCCGTACTTTGACTCGATAGCACACGCCGTTAATCCTGCGTTGGTTTTTTTATAGTTTATCGAGGCTGTGCGCAAAATAAATAAGGCAAAATAAAAGCTAATATTTTATTGAAATTTTGATACAAAAGGGCAAACATGGATGTATAATGGTTGTATTTTAAAGGACAAATTAGTATCGCCAACATGTTAAGTCTAAAATGGAACGATGGAAATGTGAAATATTCACAATGAAGCTATCTTATATACATTAATGCTATAAATGGTTGCATTATTGGTTTTGGTCTTGAGACTTTTTTATTTTACATCTTAATTAACGATATTAGTGGATTCGCTTAAAAGATAGGGTATTTTAAGGAATTGCTAGTTTGGCATGTACTTATGTGCTTTGAATAGCTGGTTTGTGTATAAAACGACTTAAAGTACGAAGTAACATTGTATTACGTGACCGGCAATGTGTGTTTAGTGTTTTTGCACTACATCGTAGCGACACAGTTATTAAATGTTGAGGAAACCTTCTGAAAAATATATCCGGAAAGACCCACCGACACGCCATATGTCATCTGGAAGATGTACGCACCTGATTTTCACCCGCCTCGACCGGGCCTCGAACTCACGCCTTTGGCCAGTAAGGGGCTGCAGCGTTTCAGAAATATCAGTGCGTCGTAGAAAAAGTTACAAAATACATGGCCATATACAGTCGACAACAGTAATTATCAAATTTGGTCGCTTGAATATTTCGTCTACTCTCAGTTAGAACAGCATATATAATTATTTGATTTTATCAATAAATGATAATTTAATATTATTAATTGTAATTTGCAGTTTCGACCAGCCATCCCGTGTAGAAGAGCTAATTTAATTAGCCAATTAAACCATGATACATCTGAATCTCTAAAGGCTAATTAAGATTATTTGCTTTGAAGTGGCTAGATGTAATACACAGTGAATCTCACAAAACGTCCTTCGGGTTAACACTAAAGGTCTCAAGCGCCTGACTATACAAAACATGTCCACAAACGGATAACATGTCAACGCTATTGCTCTTGAAAACCTCGGCTTAAATAAATATTTCTAGAGTACATGCCATATCCATGGTGGTAGCTCTAGGCTATGGAAAAGTGGATTACCTATGTAATATATATTCACTATTCCTCTTTAAGTCTTGTTTATAACAGGAAAACGCGCAATTAAAACTTCTAAAGAGGAAACTGTAGCTGTTAAGAGTAGTAATCACCTAGAGGTTGTCTTACTCAGAGGTTTTATCGACACAGAGGTTGTCTTACTCAGAGGTAGTTGATACTTATAAGTATTGATACTCAAAGTTTGCCATTTTTTCAGAGGTAGTCGTACCTTAGAGATAGTCGTATCTCATAGGTAGTCATAATTCAGAAGTAGTCGTGACTCAAATAAAGTCGTTACTTAGAGGTACTCCTTACTGAAAGGTGATCGTTTGTCTGATTTACTCAGAGGTTTTTGCTACTCAGGGGTAGTTCTCATTTCTTAGAGGTAGTTGTAACTCAGAGATAACCATAACTCAGATATAGTCGTCAATCAGATATAGATGATACTCAGAGACAGTCAGTTCACAGAGGTAGTCGTAACTAAAAAAAGCCGTTACTTAAATATTGTTGTTACACAGATGTAGTTTTTATTCAGTGCTCGCCATTATTTAGGGATAGTCATTCTCAGAGGTTGTCGTTTTTCAGATATTATTGGTACAAAGAGGTTGTCTTTACTTGTAAGGTGTGTTATAAGTTTACGTGGTATCTATACTTTGTCTGAAAATTATCTTAAGAGTCAAGGCCAAGCGTTGCTCAGAAAAGTTCGTTTATTATTGTGAACATTGTTGTAAGTCTTGTTCACTTGGGCGATCATTTATAATTAGTAAAATAATTACTGATGTATACATTAAAATGACAATAATATAAATATGTTGATTGATACTTATGTTTGTATATACATTGTAATTGCAAAACAAAGTATAAATTTAATATTTATATACAAGATATGAAAAAAACAACAACATGGCTTTAAAGATATACTTTTGTATAGTAATAATAAATTAAGGTTACACAGCCATACAATGAACAACAATTACTGTCAGTTTTGACTTACTGTATATTTCATATCTTCTCGGGTATTATGGTATTTAAAATGATTCGGTTACCCAAATAATATTCATTTATACGCAACAACCGTAATTGTCAGTTTTGATCAATCACCTTGAGTAGAAGAGCCTCATGTAATTTAATTATATATTTATTCAATTAAACCATGAAAAATGTATAACTTAAAGTGCTTTAGAAGGATTCGCTTTGATGTGGTGTGGAGTAATACACAGTGAACCTCGTTCGGGTTTACACTGATGGCCTCAAGTGTCTGACTTCACCAAGACATGTCGACATTCGGGAAATATGTCAACGCTACCGCTCAGATAAACCCCTGCTTAAGTAAACATTTCTTAAGGACATGCTATATTTATGCTGAGTACTTTAACAGTAGTGACGAGTGGATAAACTAGGTAATATATATATTCTGTGTTCCCCACATTAATCCATTGTTGTAAAAGATAAAACTGCGCTAAAAACTTTTTGATGGGATGGGGTGGAAAACTTTCGATCATAAGAGGTTATCGTTTCTCGGAGGAGACCGTTTGATGAATGTTTTATTAAATGAGAATAAGACCTGTGCTACCAGACCAAGTATCGAACATAGAACTTCCACTCTTTAGACGAGATCTCTAACGATTGAACATCTCGCATATTGTCAGATTCATAATTTTTTTTAAAGTGTTGATGACTTAAACGCCATAGAACTGCTGGCACGCAAGCCGTGTAACCTTATCTATAACAGTTTTAATTGTTGTTTGAAATTAATAGTTAAAACTTATCTTCTATAGAATTTAGTAGCAGTCAATATGATAAAAAAGGGAACAAACTGTAAAAGCGCTTAAACAATATTCTTGGCTTTTTCTGGTTCGAAGCCGGAACATCTTGCGCAACAGAGGTTTACTGACTGCGCCAAAGAACCGTGTCACATGATTGTTTTACGCTGTTTAATTATACATTACTATCTTCACAATATTAACATTCGATTCTTCCAGCGCATACTTGTCATTTAGATTAAAGGGCCAAATAAGGGTTCAATAGCTATCTTTGACCTGTCTTCTGTGTCGTATACGTCTGGGTTTGGATTGTTTTGTGCAATATTGTTGTAGTTTCAGACGATATTGTGACTTTTAATAACTGATCAAACATTTCTTTTTATGTAAAATATTTGAAGACGAAAGAATTCAGAAGAAAGTTCATAAAGTATGTTTGAAAACGATCCTCGGTGCGTTAACAGTGGTTATACCCAAATTCCAATACGGCGGTCTTATCCGTGCATTTATAGCTTACAGTCACCAAAATGTCTGTACATGTGCTGACAAAAGTTAACCTAAAACATACTGTAAAAGAAATACAAAAATATTCACTTGTTAATTAACGCCATAATCATATGTCCAAATACACACAGGTTGTTGATTTTTATGCCATGAAAGGCCTTGAAATGAAAAGCAATGTAAATACAAACGCCGGAGCTCGTTGGTAAATAAACAAATGGAACAAAACAGCAAGTTCGATTTGTATTTCCCCGACCTTATTGCAGGAAATTGACGGCAATCTAGTAAGATGCGACAACGACCACAAAATCATGTCCTTTATAGTCAAATAAACATATACAGCTCCGTCTCAAATATCCACTTCCTTGGTAGAACTAGTACCCAGGTAATATCTACCATGCATGATAATATGTGTAGTCCTTTTCAAAGACCCAACAGTCGTACATATATCATGTTGGGGGGGGGGGGGGGGGGGGGGGGGGGGGGGGGGGGGGGGGTGGGGGGGGGGGGGGGGGGGGGGCGGTGTAGGGGATTAGGTAAGGTCGAGAATGAAGTCTAACCGGGGACCCTGCGGTCATGAAGAAACACCACCCACCACCATAGACGCATATTCTGACTCAGGTCTTAATTAAGTTACATGTTTAACAGTATAAACTACTTAACAACTATGTTAAACACCTTGCATGGCAGTTCAATGATATACATTTATCAGACAATGATTAATAAGTGTGTGTGTGTGTGTGGGATATGTATCGTAAAAAGGCAACAACATATAAACGTTAAAACTGAACAGAAAAAACATGTAAGTTCAACATGTTTGATAGAGTAGAACTACCTTTTGCGTCTAATGTTTTCTCACTGCGTGGTCAGCGCTTTGTTTTCATATCACTTATATTCAAGTTGGATAAAAATATAAATGCGTAGCTCCTTACTCGTAATAGTACATTTTCTCTATTGTAGAAACAACGCTTTTTGTCGGATTAACTTAATGATAAAAATTGTGCGATCAGCATTCGATCGCACACAAATTTAGAATGTCTTTGTCATACATGGACAAACGTGTCATTTTAACCATGTGGTAATTATAAATTGAAATTTTATTAATTCTTATCAAACAACAATCTCATTAACGTGCGTACAAAAATAGCAAATGATTGAGTTTGGCGTATTTTTTGTAAAGCGTTAATTAAAAAAGAGGCGTTTTAATTTAGCTCGCAATTCATGTCTGAATGAAACATGCTTACATCTGTGTGCGCTTTTTTATAAAGAGGCTATGATTAAACATTTGCCTTGTTTCCCGAATCAACTAGTCAATCTATAATAACACATAGATCACCCGTCATTTCATTGACCGTAGTCATTACAAATTTATGATTTCGTTCTGATCATCGTGGTTTAGAAAAAAATATATAAAGGAAAATCAATAATGCACGAAAGCTTATTAAACTTGTTTAGGAAATTTATGTCGCGGCGTCACAAGTTAAATCCCAGTATAAACACATGAATAAAAATATCATATCGGTTGTGAAAACATTTAAAGAAACAACAAAAACAAACAAACGAAGAAAAAAGAACAAAAACAAAAACAAACAAACACAACAACAAAGAAAACAATAACAACAACAATAACAAAACAACAACAACAACAATAGAGAATTAATAATAATAATAATAATAATAATAATAATAATAATAATAATAATAATAATAATAATAATAATAAAAATGATAATAATAATAATAATAATAATTATGCTAATAATAATAATAATAATAATAATAATAATAATAATAATAATAATAATAATAATAATAATCAATAATAATAATAATAACATCTCTAGATGTTAATTTAGTGAATCTCTTAAAAATGAAAATAAAAGGAATCCGCCGATATTAATATTATTTGATTGAACATTTTTTCAGTTAATTAAACGTCTAGTGGTATTTTAGATCATAGAAGAGGTAAAACAAAAAAAAATAACCAAAAGCGTTTACCTGAAGACAAATAAAAAGTACTACCACCTTTCTAATTATAATGAAAGATACGTTTTCTATAGCCCTATTACTGCAGAAGTCTTGTAATAAAGAAGGTTGAAATAACCGATCAAGTTAACATAGAGGGTGTATATTTACTATTCAGGGGATTTTTTTTACAGCGAGTTAACGACTCTACTCAACTGGCAGCGAAATGACATTGAACTGCTAGCACAACTGTCGTATGTAGATCTATATTCTTACCTCATAGGCACATTCGGTTTACTCGGTATCTAGTGACAGTGGGAGATAGAGGATTTGCAAGTTTTAGCCATTTACCGAATATTAGATCCCAGGAAAGTTTCATTTTGGAACCGTAAAATTGGATTTATTTACACCCATCTCCGGTAAGTTACAAGTACCACATTATTTTTACAAGGCATTTAGTTATACAGTTTTTCTGTTTTCATGTCAATGTTTGTTTAAATTGTTTAACGATATTGTAGTGTTCTTGCAAAACAAGCTTGTTTTATGATAGAAGCTGAGAACACGAACAGTGCAAATGGACACTATTACAATGATAGTGTATATCAATGATAACAAGAAAGAGCATGGGTATGAGACAATCAAAGTGCCGCAAAGAGCAGTGATCTAAACAAAAAGATGACTGTTCAGAGAACTAAACCCTCCTAAACTGTCAATTTATTACATAAATATGTGAGAGTGACGAACTTAAACTTTGAAGGGAACTAGACTGTGTCTACTTTGCTTCTTTACATATACTTGTTGTTTGCTACATCTGTAATACACGGTACATTGTTAACATCGGCATACTCGCTTTCTTTTATTATAAAAGACCATGCCAAACAGCTGCGAATTCCTATTAATGCCTGCTACCTTTCTGTATTTGCAAGCAACAATTTATGGTTGCAAGCTACATTGTTTTAAGTGGACTTCTCGGTTCTTTTAACTGAAACAAGGTCCCACAGAACAGCTGCGATTTCCTACTGTTGCCTGCTACGCCATTGTCTCCATGAACATACATTCCATCAGGGGTGCCGCTCTCTAGAGCGGCGACAATGATACTTGTACAAAGGTACTTGAAGGAGAAATCTCTTCAGACCTAAGACATAACTCCCATGTACACCAAAAGATCTTCGGGCTTCCAGATATTATTAAGAACACTCAAATAAACAATATAAGTGAAGCTCCTATGAGAATTACCCCATATATTAAAATATGAACTGTCACTAAACAAGGTCAGACACATGAGTTAATGTAAAGTGACAAAACACTGATGAGACATTACACATTTTGAGAGAAAAAAGTTAACGCATTGGAACGATCAGTCGGCAATAGAGCTGACTTGAGTGCTTAAGCCTGGTTTACGGGGCACTGGAACCTCGCACTTCCTGAAGGTTTTTCTAAAACAACGGTTGTAAATAAACAACCCCGCTAAAGTTGGAGCACTACCAGTTACTTGACAAAAATACAATTTATAAACAACATCACAAAATCTGCTATATTTAATATTTACAATGCAATATGTACACGAGATGGAAACCTCTGAAACTAAACAGTTCCAATAGATATTTAAGTTTGAAATGAAACAGTCCTCGCGATGACGTGCCATATGAACTAATAATACATATTGTTGCTAAAAATAGAAAAAAAAACACACGTTTTTACAAAGCAGACAATATCGCGAAGTTTCACACACTGGGCAATTTTTTATAATGGACAATGGAGTCAGCTCAAGTTGCCTCATATATAGGACACACTCATGTTAATCTGCTATCAATGACTTGAAACGGTGCATGTTAAATAAAAAAATACATAATGCAAGACATTTTTATTACGCGTTTGATTTAACAAGGTAAATTGACTAAATCCGACCAGTATACATATAACATAAAGTGTCAACAATTTACTACATGTATTTAACATTCGATTCACAATGCATGCTGTCTGAACAATACATTATATTATGTTGTTTTGTATAGTTTGTAACTGAAAATATGACATGCTCTTAAATACTGGAGAAATTTGTAGTATCGATCTTGACTTTATTCCATTCGTCCTCATCCATCTTAGTCTGCGTTTCATTTTTCTTGTTTTCTGCTTACTATTTGATGTCAAATTTGTAATTTTCTTTCATTGATGCAGCTACAATATAAATAGGATTCCTCGTTCGTTTTTGAGAGAATAACTTAATACATCTGTGTATTATTCTTAATTATCTTATTATTTTGTGGCAAACTACTCACCGAACAGAATTTTTGAAACGGCCCCATATATACTGATACAAGTCATTTAGTTGCCTAACTTAAATGACCTAACACTACCTATGTCCTATTCACTACCTAGGTCAAAAATGCAAACGAGTTAGCTGTCCAATTACCGGTATAGGAAACAATACATGAAGATCTATCTATCTAGAATAAGTCTGATATATGGAGATCTAATACACCTGCTATTCAATACACTCCCAAAATTTTATATAACATAGTTTCAATACTGCGATTGAACTCCGAAATACACCAGTTCAACCGCGATCTGTTTCAAACAGGCGACATGTCGATGTGTATCCTACGTCGCTATTGCATTGAATACGCTCCAATTGCCTGTTTTTTTTTATCAGATGTTGTGTTTTGTCTACGTGGTAGTGATTTTTTATTTCTTACAACAAACAGAATGTTTCAAGAATTTTGTATTTATTTATTCTTGCTTACACAGTTTAGTCTATTTGGTCGATAATTTGTAATAATTTGACATCATTGTCTTTATCATTTATAGTAACATTAAATACGGAGTTGAATACCGCATTTCATCATTTCACCCGCGATCAGTTCCGTAAACCGAAAAGTCGGCATGGATCGTACATCGTTTTTGAATTTTTTACGATACATTGTAATGTTTTATGATCATACATAAAGTCATCCGTGTTTTAAAAAGTCGTGTATACGGTACGTAATGCTTTAGTAATCTCATATTGTCTTATACAATACACATGAAAATTTAAGGCTTTAGATCCTTCATTGTCATAAAACAGGACACATGAAATGTTATAATATATTTATTCTTTACTTAATTCTAGACATGTTTGCAAAATTTAAAAGATTTTTTACCATAAAATGAGTAATTTATGGCAAGTTTTACATTTTATGGAGTCACTACTCAAAATTGCCAAAAATATGCCAACATATGACATGTAAAAAGTGTCTTATTTTTCACAAATTCTTTTGAAATATGGCAAATATGCTATCAAATTGTCCATTAGGTATCATATTATCAACTAACAGTAAACATATGCATCGGGAGTTAACTTGACAAAAATTCAATTTATAAACAACTTTACAAAATCTGCTTTATTTAATATTTACAATGCAATATGTACACGAGATGGAAACCTCTGAAACTAAACAGTTCCAATAGATATTTAAGTTTGAAATGAAACAGTCCACGCGATGACGTGCCATATGAACTAATAATACATACTGTTGCTAAAAATAGAAAAAAACAACAACATGTTTTTAAAAAGCAGACAATATCGCGAAGTTTCACACACTAGGCAATCTTATATAATGGACAATGGAGTCAGCTCAAGTTGCCTCATATATAGGACACACTCATGTTAATCTGCTATCAATGACTTGAACCGGCCGCAATAGCTGAGGTGGTAGAGCGTCGGCTTGCGGATCGGGAGGTCGTGGGTTCGAACCCCGGCCGGGTCAAACCAAAGACTTTAAAGTTGGTAGTAGTGGCTTCTCTCCTAACGCTCGGGGCTAAGGGGACAGCATTACGCCTGACTCGTCGGTGTCAGTATAATGGACCGGCCGGGTTCAGTCCCTGGGCACCTCATAAGTGCCCCTGTGCTATAATGATAGAAATGTCGCTGCGCAGTATCGGCAAAAATGCCGGCTAATCCCTAATCCCTAATCAATGACTTGAAACGGTGCATGTTAAATAAAAAATACATAATGCAAGACATTTTTTACACGTTTGATTTAACAAGGTAAATGGATCGAGGTATCCGACCAATATACATATAGCACAAATTGTCAACAATTTACTACATGTATTTAACGCTCGATTCACAATACACGCTATCTGGACAATACATTATATTATGTTGTTTTGTATAGTTTGTAACTGAAAATATGACATGCTCTTAAATACTGGAAAAATGCTGTTGTATCGATCCTGACTTTATTCCATTCGTCCTCATCCATCTTAGTCTGCGTTTCATTTTTCTTGTTTTCTGCTTACTATTTGATGTCAAATTTGTAATTTTCTTTCATTGATGCAGCTACAATATAAATAGGATTCCTCGTTCGTTTTTGAGAGAATAACTTAATACATCTGAGTATTATTCTTAATTATCTTATTATTTTGTGGCAAACTACTCACCGAACAGAACTTTTGAAACGGCTCCATATATACTGATACAAGTCATTTAGTTGCCTAACTTAAATGACCAAACACACAATTTAACACTGTCCTATTCACTACCTAGGTCAAAAATGCAGACGAGTTAGCTGTCCAATTACATGTATAGGAAACACTACATGAAGATCTATCTATCTAGAATAACCCTGATATATGGAGATCTAATACACCTGCTATTCAATACATAACTCCCAAAATTATCTATCAAATAGTTCCAATACTGCGGTTGAACTCCGCAATACACCAGTTCAACCGCGATCTGTTTCAAACAGGTGGCAAGTCGATGTGTATCCTACGTCGCTATTGCATTGAATACGCTCCAAGGGCATGTTGTGTTTTGTCTACGTGGTAGTGATTTTTTATTTCTTGCAACAAACAGAATGTTTCAATAATTTTGTATTAATTTATACTTGCTTTCACAGTTAAGTCTATTTGGTCGATAATTTGTAATAATTTGTAATCATTGTCTTTATCATTTATAATAATATTAAATACGAAGTTGAATTCCGCATTTCATCATTTCACCCGCGATCAGCTCCGAATAGCGAAAAGTCAGCATGGATCGTACATTGCTTTTGAATTTCTACGATCCATTGTAATGTTTTATGATCATACATAAAGTCATCCGTGTTTTAGAAAGTCGTGTAAACGGTACGTAATGCTTTAGTAATCTCATATTGTTTTATATAATACACTTGTAAATTTAAAGAAGTTTACATGTCATGCCTAGTTTTTTCTTCTCTACATCTTCATTTTTCTGTTTATTTTCGTTGCTTTAAAAGTGACGTCAGTTTGCATTTTCATTTTTCAACAATTGTTTAAAAAGATATTTAAAAGTAACCAAAATATTGGATTTTATATCGATATTTATCCTTTAAAACAAAATAAAACAAAGTCTGTATACTTCTTTTTAAGTCAGATGCCATTTTGTGCCAAACTATTTTCTAAACCAATTTTTTCGAATCGTTCATCTGCTCGTAACAATTAATACCAGTAAACTGCCTATCGAAGATCACGTGGGTCAAAATTAAACTTCTACTGTCCTATGCACTATATCGTTTTATAAATCGTCAAATAATCTGACCGTTTACCAGTCTTTGTAACAATATAAAAAGCTCTATCTATCAAGAATTACCCCGATATATGAAGTCCTATTACCTTTGCTATTCATTGCAGAAGCTCTGAAATGATCTATAACTGAGCTCCAATAGGACGGTTAAACCCCCGTCATACATCATTTCACCTGCAATCAATTTAGAATAGCGAGAAATCAATATGGATACTACAATATTATTCAATCGCGACATTCAAATGTCAAAGTGTTGTGTCTGTCGGTGAATATTTTATTTTGGCAACCGGTTTCTGTGTTAATGATTAAATTGGTATATTGTGTCATACAAATTGTTCCATTTTTTACTTTATTGCATTGTATTTTTTCCCTTTTACTCTTCCTGTTCGTTTTCTGCTTTAACATTGCTGTCTAGCTTATTTCTCACGTCATTCAGCATAATTAATGTAAAGTATGTTTAAATACAAGATATAATATTAATTACAAGAAAACAACACACATGTCGTATATTAAGGAAAAACAAAAATGTAAGCATTTACTATTAAACAAAAATGAGAACCATTTTAAATCAAAAGTAAATTATGTTTAAATAAAGTTACAGATCTGACATTTTATACTAATTCTTAAATCCACTCCCACTGTCATATTCAATCGTTCTGACTAAACGCCGACATATTCTTAGACAATATACCAGTCAATGTACCAAAACCTGAAGATCTATCTGTCTAGAATAACCCTGACATATGAAGGTCTATCAACCTCACTATTCAATACAGAGACCACGAAAATTCCTGCACAGCGGTTAAACTTCGCTATTTATAAATTCAACGGAGATCAATTTCAAACAGCGAGAAGTCGACGTTTAGTCTACGTCGCTATGGAATTCAATGTTCCAATGTCATGTATGTGCTTTGTTGTCTGTGGAAGTGTTTCTTAACTAGCAGTTTAACACAGTAATTGCTTGGTTTCTCCTGAATACAACCGTCTTGCACTTTTTGCTATACTCCTTCGTCGTCGGTGATTTTTGTAATCGTCCTTTTTAAAAGTAGCAAGGAAAAAGAAGACACAAGCAGCAATAAACAACAATAGTAATGTCATCACCTCCACCACCACAATTATGACAGGTAAATTATATCTTTTCAACATGAAATGTCTGATTAAACACGTTTCCTTGATTGGAAAAATATTCATTATTTACAACAAAAGAACAATTAATATTCCGGAAAATTCTATAAAACATCTGCCCATCTGATAATGTCTTTGTAGATCTTGTTTCCATATTTCAATTCAGTTCAGTGATCCGCGTTTCCGCAAGTTTGCATTCAACTCGGCCCTACCTTTAAAGGTGGTATCGGATAGTTTAGTATTTTTTTTCTATGAGAAAAGGAAAGCATAACATCACAATCGTCATTGCAAACAGGCATTTCCTATCTGCGCCACGATGCAAAGATAGTTATTTTTAATATAAGAAAACCACATCATACTTTTGAGATCACATTATATCGTCAACCATGTTGCCTGCTCTAACGACGATATAAAGTTTAAGCAGAGATCATGTTTATTTATGGATTTTGAAACTATAAAAAAACTTGAGTGTTTTTGTTTTTTCGCGATTTGTACTGTCTAACAATACAGGTAGTGTTCGAAATGTCTTCACTTAGACTAGTATGTGTTTATGGAAAATAATGCCTCAATTCCCCCAAAATAATGGTAAGGCATTGCTAGATGTATTTAATAGGCAAACTGTCGGATACCACCTTTAACTGACGGCACGTAAAAAGACAGGAATGCTTGAAAGGAGCGATTCAATCACGGGCCGAAATAAGAATTGTATCAATTTCACGGTAATTGGTTTGGTAATTAGACCTCGAATAGCACTGCTGATTTATACAAAAAGATCGTGTGATTCGGTTCACAGAAACATATCTGGCCACTATCTTTGATCAAGAAGAATGAGGCCATAGTAACCGGAGTGATTTATAGAAATTATTGAAAATACAAAATTGAAATCGATATAAGTATCCGTGGTTGTTGAAGTGTTAAAACTGTCTGACACTTATGATAGGCTCAGCTTGATTAGTGACCTAATAGATAAAATAAACCGGAATTATATTTTTTTAAACAAAGCATTTTATTAGATTGATACGGTGAGCATGATCTTTTATTATTCAAATATAAAATCATGTCACGATAAATAAATAAATAAATAAATAAATAAATAAATAAATAAATAAATAAATAAATAAATAAATAAAGATGTTAATGATTACTATGCTTCTATATTTCTAAACCTTGACAGATACATTTATGCTGATCAGTAAGCTTAATTGCCCAATGATTATAAACAAAATGTGGTCAATTGATAAACGTTTTAAATGTTTCATGTAAGAGACAAAGTATCAGAAAGTACCTTCAAAAGAACTAAAGTCACGAAAATGGAACATTCTTACCAATTAAGTCAGTTGAAACTAACAGTATTTATATATCTGAATACATACATGAATTATATACATGCAGTTTAGTTGAAAACGTCAGTATTTATGTCTGAATACATACATGAATTATATACATGCAGTTTATACAATACATGCAGTTTATACATGCAGTTTAGTTGAAACTGACAGTATTTATGTCAGAATACATACATGAATTATATACATGCAGTTTATAGATGCAGTTTAGTTGAAACTGACAGTATTTATGTCTGAATACATACATGAATTATATACATGCAGTTTAAACATGCAGTTTAGTTGAAACTGACAGTATTTATGTCTGTATACATACATGAATTATATACATGCAGTTTATACATGCAGTTTAGTTGAAACTGACAGTATTTATGTCTGAATACATACATGAATTATAAACATGCAGTTTATACATGCAGTTTAGTTGAAACTGATAGTATTTATGTCTGAATTCATACATAAAATATATACATGCAGTTTATTTGCAACTGGCATTATTTATTTCTGGAAACATACATGAATGATTTACGTATCACAATCCAATCCTTGGTTGAGTTTAACGTTTCAAAGATGTATTGGTTTTTAGAATCGGTTGCATTTGGTTAATAACGAATGGATAAAACTTTCACTACATGAAATACAGTATTTTAAAGCCGACTGTACAGATTCATATAACGTTTTATTACGTTTTTAAAGTTACCACGTTACATTTATTTCTTTTAAAAATAAAAGACACTTTATACTACTTTCTTAAATGATTATAACTCCGCCAACTACAATGATGATACTATTTTAAAATGAAGGAATCTGTTGATGCAAACCTACATTTAAAAACACAGCGAAAATAACTTAAAAAGTGTTCAATGTTTGCATGCGTATACACTTTCTTGCAAATGAGGAAATCCACATACGCACCCATATGGATACCAACAGCGATCAATTAAGCATGTAACTTATTTCAATATTTCGTGATACTCGTTAAATCGCTAAAAACAACGTATATTGTGTCCTTAATGTATATCCATTGGCATTAAATGGAAAACTCAAAGGAAAGGAAATCTAACAGCATTTGATACAAAGCGCCAACAAACCTAATGTACTGTCTTCAAACATCACCCTTTTCTTATAACAATATTTACTTTTGCCACAGTCCGAAGACGCAACCCCGTTTTTTACACACTACCGTCACTTTGTAAGGACAGTTGCAAATGGTTACTACAATATTATGATTTGGTTCTGTATTAATTGTTAACCCCAAATCTGTTAGCTAACTCCATAACTGTGTAGCAGTATAAGGTGTTTCCATACCATGTTAAAGTTGCCCTGGGTTTGTTTTGATGGACAATCAAACGTCTACAGGAAACCCATTCAGATAACAAAAGAACCATAGATCGTTTCCACATCAGTGAAAATCCCTTATCTTGGCAGCCATCTTTGATGGTAACTTCCAGGGATTTTCATATGAATTTTATAGAAGGGTAAATTTTATTTGCTTGTAATTTCTTCATGTGTGGTCCGAAAATTAAAAGCTATACACCATTGGAAAGCTCTTGAAATTCATATTTTTAGAATACAATATTTTTACAATTGATAAATGCACTCAGAATTAATACACAGAAATAAATAAAACTATTGGCTCATACTTAAAACAAAATGAACAGTGTATCATTTTCGGTTGTATTTCTTTAATCTTAAAATATAGTTTTGATATTTAAACACTTTATAAAAGCTGTGAAATTTGATGTAAAATTCAGTAAAATTGATTGAAAAATAAAAACACAGTGGTGAGTTCAATACAGCACATATTTTTATGGATAATAAAAATGACAATTCAATGTAAGCATTTTTGAATTCATTTATTAAAAACATGTTTATGTATGATTTTGTTACGTAATACATAAAATTACACTAGTTATGCACTGATTATTGATTTATGAGTTTGTAAACGTGCATGTATTTTATATTTTCATCATGACCTTATCACCAAACATATAATTCTAGTAACTTTTTATTGAAATCGGCTCTTACATATAATATCAATTGTGCACGACTTGTAACATACCTAACAATTAAATTAACCGATGTATTTAGTGGGTTTTCAAGAAGTTTGCATAGTTGTAATAAGTGTGCGTAACTAAACGACTGTATCCGGAATCTCGTTCATTGCTGACCGAGGTATTCCAAATGAGAGCATTGCTGAGCTGGCGGATGGAAACAAGTAAATTTTTATATTTGAAGTTGGTTTAGTAAATGAGATGCAATGTTTTAGAAAAATAAGTTTTGATAGGGACAATATAATTTGCTTTTATTTAAACAAACATCATGAAAACAACACTATACCAAAATTAAATTGACCTTTTTTTTTATCGGAAACTGACCTACGTACTATTATAAAAAGACATTTTATGTTTCTTATGTTTAGGAAGTATACTCTTTGGACAATTAATCAGAATATAATAGTCATCTAAACTGCATGTCCAAAGCAATGTGTGATTCTTGTTCTCATTACAGTATAATATTAGTAATAGATTATGTTGTGGTACAAAAATTAAATAATAGATTAAATATTAAATAAATATTAAATAATACGTAACAGACCCTTGCATATAAACTAGTTAACCTGTTCAAAAATGTTGATAAATGCTTTATTTACACTCATAAAGATTCAGTTTATGTCAACACTAACAGCACATAATTATCGGCCTCGCATTGAATGCCAGCTGAATGCAGCAATCGATTTCAAACTGTTATACAAAAAGAAAAATGAGTGATATTACCCTTTGATGTATTAGGTAAGGACAAATGACATGAACATAACTTGCGCGTGCTGTTAGGTATGTGCAGCTTTAAAGGCATACCACAACTATTTAACCAATAAAGTATGGCAGTAAAAATAGAAACAAATCTGTTCTTATATGATAGGGTGAACGGTCCTCTATTTGAAAAATAAAATCAAATGTTGATATATTGAAGAAGGTGCAGTCTTTTTAAGGTATTTTAAGCATACTCATTTTAAGGCAACGAGTATACTGTTATGAAAATATAACTTTTATTTAGCCTAAAATATCTCTTTATTATTAAGGATGTACCAAATCATCAAGTGTTCACAATACATGTATGTCGAGCCTGTTTGCACTAGATGTAAAGGTGGTTATAAAAGCAACACAAAATGAGCTATGTATACAAAAACCACCATCTAGTACGCATAGCTGTAAAACTTGGTACGTGTTATGTAACCCGCAGAGGGCAATACAGATTACCTCTCCGGGTCTTGGTCTTCGGCCATTAACCTTCTGCTTATCATATGTCCACTTCATTGAACGCAAAGTTGTATAATTTAATAAGGCGCTTTATCGTACATAAACTTATGCACGGCAGTTCATCTAGATCGGTTTTAATTGACCCAAAATGTTACTTCTTCGTTAATAGTGAATACATTTGTGCTTGCAACGCTTTTAAAATAATATCTTGTCAAATCTTGTTTATAAATGGCCATTGAAGAAATTATTTTGAACAATAAATGTGAAAAGCACACAAACCTTATACCATGATTGAAAGTGCAATTTAGGTGGTGGACCAAAGATTAAATCTTCACAATAGTAAACATCTTGTATAACAAGATTTTGATATCTGAATAAATCGGTTGTCTTCTTTAGTCACTTTGACGCCGTGTTCTTGGTGCAATTAAAACTTAAAAGTCATTGTCCTAGTCTCAATATTTGAGAACGATCTTTCTCCTTTAAAACCTTTTGTAGAAGAACAAATATATCAGCTAAAAATTAACCAGATCAACACTTAATTAGAAAAATACTTCTTATTAATACATCTCTTTGAATCACTTTTAAAGTATTCTTATTCAATATATTGATTTATATTTATCTGCTTTTAAGTGGGCATAAGAGTACACTGAGTCCTCAATCGAGAATATCTATATTTGATTTGTTGGACTGTGTCGATTTTCATTATGAAGTGAATTTAAACGAAGAATTCATTAAAGTGTATAATACTATTGAAGTCTTTTGATTTGGAATAATCATAACTAAAGGTGCATCATTCTAAGATTTATTGCAGTATTAATATATTATAGCCAAGGAAGATCTAATCAAGTACAAGGTGTCAATGCATATATTTCTTACTGCGGAGTATGAAACAATAGTATTGTCTAGGCGAATCACACAAAATAGCTTTAGATTACACGAATTGATGGCGGCATTTTCAAACTATTTTGCCATAATGATTTGATAGCTTCAAAATATGATAGCAGTATGAAAATATGTGTGCCGCAGGCCATAAAACATTCTGCATTTTATGGATTTTTTTTATAGATTAACACAATCAAGGGATTTAAATACTTTACTGACTATTTTACGAAACTTACAACTAGAAAAAATATTGCTGATGGTTACAATCCAGGACCATTCGTTGCACTGCATTGATTACCACTAGTCATTTTACAGTAAATAATGCCATTGCTTTTAAATTACAAGATGACCAGACAAGGCGTTGAGGCTACATGAAACCAGCGACAATGCTTTATGTCATTTCATTCACTTTGATAGTTTTGGTGTGTCATTTCCTATATTTGTCACTAAAATTGGATAATTTCCACTTATAAAAGTGTACATTTCCCCACTAATTTAACCGCATGTTGTGTTTGGATCACATTGTCTTTAATCACTTTTCAATACCCCATTATGTTTCATTTGAATGTTTATCTTAAATGTCATTATTTCCATTTAATTGTATGATGTCAATTATCTGTTCTAATTTATAAGTCAACGTATGGGCAGTTTTATTTCGAATTGTTTTCTCTTTAGGTATTCTTTAGTGGCCAAGGCTGTTATCATCTGTACACAAGGTACATACTTTGATAACGTATTAAAATTGTTCCTATGATCTATATTTACAATGTTTGTTTTAGAGAAAAAAAATAAGAAAGAGCGAGGTTGTAGTGCTTTACAAATCAGGTTTAAGCAACTAAGTTTGTCCAAGACGGTTTTTTCTTATGTGTTCTCATTTTATTTTGTGTATATTTTAAATTTACTGGTTTGCGCCTTTGTCTAGTAGTAGTTTAAATCTAAATAGCTGTTGTAATTCGCATACTACCTCCCCGCAAATTTGTTTTCACCTTTACATTCGGCTTGCAGGTAAATACCTTTGTTCTGTGTCTTGTCCCTTTTTGGTATATGTTGCAATGCTCATAGGACTTTGTAATATTACCTAATTCATAGGACATTTTTATTGGCGACGAACTAGAAAGCGACGCCTTATTATGGAATGCTGATTGTTGAAATTTGAACATGTGGAAATAGTACGGAACCTTGGACTACGGGTCTTAAATAGGGAAACGCAGATCGCAGTACAAGATATATATAATAGTGCGCCAAATTAATTTTATGCTATAAGAATTATTCTGAAGAAAACATTTGGTTAAACAAGATGACATCTAAAACTGATGTAAGTATATTCCTGTTCATATCAGAGGTCATATCTGTTCCATCTTGAAACAGTTCTCATCGTGCTTTATTATAGCCGTGTAACGGATGGCGTTTGGTTTGGTGTTTAACATACGGTCATTTTATACTCCGTTGAATGTACTTACAGGAAAAAAACTGAAGTCTAGTAAAAAAAATAAAATTTGACAGTGTGTAAATAACATATGAAGAGTTGCTGAAAGTTCAGTTGCTCGTTTATCAATGCAGTGGCCGTTTTCAACAGCAGCGATTATCGATCGAAATAACCTATGACTGCCTTCTTCCACGCCTGATTATAGGTCATGAATATTTTACTTCTGTATGATTCTAAGTTCAAAAAGGATTCTTTCCATATATGTTAGGTGATTTACTCAAAAGTTTAGAGATTGTCAAAAGCATAAATAGTTAAATGATTTTTTCTTATAAAACAAATATAACTTTTTATCATGATATTGAATCCATGAAGCAACGACATTAATGAAAGGCTATTTCTTTATTTTTAGTCTTAAAATGGTTATCTCAGATAAAGGTTTGAATAAAATTACTAGCGTGTACATGTTATGCAAGAAAAATATGAAGCATTTACAGTTATCATTGACAACGCCAAAATATCATCGTTTAGTTTTTTAAATGAACGCTATTTTCACACAGATATACTAGTAGTGTAGGCATGTCTATTATAACGGTAAGTCACGGCATTGTTGTATTTGTTGTTTTGTGGGTTGTATTCCATTGTGTGACATAATTAATACCAAAATAATAATTGATTAGTTGACCCTCTATTAGGCACACGCTTTTGTTTACATTAAGGAAATGGTCGTAGCACGTTAACATTCCTATTACAGATATCGGTGGACGATGTCTAATGTTTAACCTCTGTACATATTTCCGAAGGTGTTCGGTATCCGGGCAAACACACCAATGTACATTTCATCAGAACTACGTAGACCCGTTCATGAATTGTGACTCTTACAGTGGGTAATTCATGATTGCGTCGATTATGTTATTAATGTAATTGGCAACCAGCAACAACGACACCATTAACAAAACCCCGTAGCGATATAATTAATACAAATACTTCTTTTGCAGTGAATACAGGCGGTAAAACTTGGGTGGCTAGTATTGACTAGAAAGTTTTAAATATGCAACCAGTGACAATATCACTGCCATAATATAGATCCTGAAGCAGTAACTATGATTATGAATGCCATCGTCTTCGGTATCATTTCCGTCAACAACTTAACCATTATCACATTCATCTCCCAAATGAGCGGCATAACCATCGGCATTAACAGCGATATTGCCACCAACAACACAACCATGATTTTTTCATTAAGAACCTCCCAAAAGCTCTTATCCAGTACTTTAAGTTTTTTTTAAAGAAAACAACAACAACATTTACTAAGAACTTCATAAGAACAATAACTATTTCCAACATGTCTATGGAACATCTGCGCTTCTAAACTTGCTACTTTATTTATAGTACATGTAGTTCAATCAAATTAATTAGTTTCAATCCAGCGTGACTTTGCGCTTAATTGGTCGTCATTTAGAATGATACGAATGCTAAAATGGGTTGAACCAAACGCGGCCAGAAGTAAGCATTGTTTCAATTTCACGGTAGATGGTTTGGTAATTGGATCTTAGAATAGCGCTGCTGATTTATGTAGAAACTTCGTGCGATGCGACTCAGAGATACAGAAAAATATAAGTTTAACAATAAAACGAGGCAATAGTAAGTGATTCAAAGTAGGTGAGTATTGATGCAAAATGATATCGATCTAAATATCTATTTTGATAAAAGGTTCTCTCAGATACTCGGATAAGAGACTGTTACGAAACTGAACATACTTGTACAACAGATGTACATGTGTTAAGCATCGCAGGTTAAAGCCCTTTTGCCAACAGACCGTTCCAAGGAGGTAACTTTGGGGTTTGCTTATTTTATATAATTTCTCGTCACAGATTTGTTGTAAATTTAACATTTGACTGGCATGTTAATACCTTTGTTATGTATCTGTTTAAATTGTAATATATGTTGCAATACTCAAAGGACTATCTCATATTTTTATTATTATTAATCTTTCCTTTAACATAGTATACTAATAATAAAAACATATAAGCTTTCAAAAAATAACATGTTTCACATTAATTAATTTGATAAAAGGAGGAAAAACTATGGTTTTTAGCAAGAAATAATTAATTTAAGAGCTGTATTTATTTACATACACAAAACATGTTACATAAAATTTATAAACTGGCTTTTAGTTTCTCTTAACTGGCAGATTGAGAATGCTTACACAAAATGTCCCGTAACTATGCTTATATAAATAGTACAACAAAATGTATTCAATTTATGAAGAGTTTAATACAAATATGGGGCAAAATATAGCACAGAAATTTAAAAAAAAAATTGCAAAAATAAGGCATGCAGCCGCTCAGTTAATAACTGTACAGCCTACAGTAGTGAAAATGTTAAATTCGTTTATCAAAAGCGACTCTAAGGTGTATGTGCATACGTTATTATGGGTGTGCTTCTACTTAAAGAATTTTTTACCAGTTTTGCTTTTTTCAATGTTTGTTCACAAAAGTAAACAATGAATGACAGAATACAATATTATTTGCCATCTTCAACAAGACAGATTCTTAAAGAGCAGTTATAAAACATACTCTTCACTTGATTTAGAGTGGCATTTGTAAGAATAACAAAATATGGTTATCGTTTTATTTATTAATGGAGACTCCTTTAATTGATATAGATTAAATCACGTGTCCTTACAATCCAGTCGTGTAACTGTTCATTTTTTGTTTAAAAGAATGTTATATATTTCTCAAGAAATCTGTAATAAAATTATATATCACACTATTTAGCAATCATTAGCTTTGACATATGAAGATTATTAAACAATCTTTAATTTCTGTTTAAATAATGACGCTAAAATGCAATCACGTGACATGAAAACGTATCCCCGTCTGATTGCGTTCTCCTGTCACGTGTCTTGCATTTTAGCGTTGCAACCATCTTAAGAACACAAAAGTATATATCACATTATTAAGCAATCATTAGCTTTGACTTATGAAGATGTACAATTTTTAATTTCAGTTTGAATAACGACTATTTATCCGGTTGTTTCGAACTAAAACCTGGCTGAAAAGAATAGCTTTAAAGAAATCAGTACATATTGGTTTACCTTGTGGACTGACTGGCTTCGAATGTTAATGTAGCTCATTATATTTGAACTAGCTGTTCATTTTCATAATAGATTACCACGATAAGAATGTAGTTTCATGTAAATTAAAACAATTTTTTTATTATTTTATTTTTATCTTTCTTAACTTAACAAGCTTTCCTTCTAGAAATGATAAGATAAAAGAAGATTTAAATGACAAAAATACACACAAAAAGCAAAAAACAACAACAAACAAAACAAAAACAACAACAAAATAAACACAAAAACAACAACAATAACAGCAACAAAACACTCGTTCAATACAAGATTGGCCATAAACTTTTAACGGGTAATATTATAATGAAGCTAACTTTTTTTACAAACCAACTAAAAGTTCTTTATTAGGTGCCAGTAATTTGCTTCATATATATACATTCTAATCAGATCTTAAATGTACACACTTATGGTCAAAACAGAATGAGACATTAATGAACTAAGTTAAAGTTATTCTCGTCCGCGTAAAGTAGCTAAACTAATACATTCTATTTGTACATTCCAGGACATTAAATGGACATTAAATGGTTGTAGATCTAACAGCACTTAATTCAAAGCGACTGCAAACTAAACACGAGTTTAAATGACATTAGTTTCATATGGCAATATTTACCTTTGTCTTAGGTCGTTGAGGGCTCCACCTTTTATAACCCGGTGCTCCGTTTGTTACACATTCTGAAAAGAAAGATGTGCATGACTACTTATTTTGTTTTGTTTCTGTACTTATTGGTAGACCTAGATAGATCATATAACTTAATGTTTAAGTACCTGTAGGGATAAATAGTGTTTTTAAATCATGTTATTTAGGTTGCTGTGTGTTTTGACAGGTTGATAATTACTATTATATATATATATATTGGAATATTGAAACCCCTTCACACAATGAATGTTTACTGCTTGGTACTTAGTACAGAGCGCGGGTAATCATGTACCAGTGTTTCAGAAAATGTCTATTTATGTTCTGTTTGTTAAATATTTATTTATTCAATAATGAATAAAAATGCACGACAGCGCTACACAATACATAGGTAAATACGTCATGTATGCTTTTTGAGGATTTATGAGTTTGATAAAGTTATATTATATTTTGATAATTACATCACAACCTTCATAACTCAACATAATTTACTAGTCTTTTAACATAAAAAACAGACTTTTTTCATAGCATATGTGATCTGAATGAGAAAGTACGGTCTGCTAGGGGATTGAAAAAGCCACAACATTTTATCTGAGGTTTTTAATGTTGCAACTAAAATACAATTTTTACAGTAAAAATACGATCTGGACTATCAACTACATGATATTATTACGAAGAAAAATTATAATTTAAACAAAACAAAACAACTATACACACCGTGACCTTTTAAAAACAACAACAACCGAAAATGACTTTGCAACGATCCTAAAGTTGTACACATTTGATCGACAGCAGTGAATAGTTGTAGTGTTAATTTTATACACGTAATTAAATATTAGCGTAATTCACAACAATTAATCAACAATACACAAGCATTACAACTTCTTGCATATTAACTATTCGACGCGAAGTAGTGTTGATAAACGCTTTATAAATAGCACACGATTATCGGCCACGTATCGACGTCCCAATCCATTTTATGCAATATGTATGCGAAGATAAATAGTAATATCATACTTTGATGTATGAGGTAAAGACAGATACATGTAGGTGAAAAATGCTTGCACATAGTGTTAGGTATATATGTCTATTAAGTTTTTAAGGCATGTCGACTACTAGTTCACAAACACAGTATGTAACAATGTAAAAATAGAACCCATGTTCCTATATATATATGACAAAGAAGTTCATTTCAATCGTACAAAGTCGCAACACTACTAAGGAGGCGCTTTAATCTTGACACCTTTAATAATTTCCACAAATATTCAACCGTTTATGGTATGGTGTTTTTTTCCACTATTTTGTATGTTTATTATATTTTAGGAAAATTAGATATTTCACAATCGTTTAGTATAAGCTAAAATGAGATATATTGGTAAAAATGTATCAAATCTTATTCTAGTAATTGAATAATGTAGGCTTCTGGCTAAATGTAAAATTACGCTAATAATAAACATCTTGAGCCAAATCTCGACATACAATGAATCTGTTTCGCCCTTAGTCAATACGTCGCTTTGTTTTTTGGCAGTTTATTTAAAGTTACCGTTCTAGTTTTTGCTTATTTACTTAGTCCACTCATTTACAATTTTTCCCTTGAAGACGAGCAAATATACCACACTTAATTTACCAGATCGACACTTCATCGGAGGAGACCCTTTATCAACACCTCTCTATGAATCAATTTTGAAGTTTCTTATTCAAAATATTGATTTATATTTATCTGGTTTTAAGTGGGCATTTGGGCCTCAAACGAGAGAAAAGATTTATATTTGTTTGCCATATTGCGATGTGTCGTCATTCATTACAAATCAAATTCAACAGATGAATTAATTCTTTCTGTGGAAATTATATACGAGTCGTTTGGGGTAGAGTAAATATTAATATTTTCCCGTTAATATTACCAACATGTATCACAGTATTGTATTTTAGATAAAGACGATATGATGAAGTATATGTAAAGCTGGGATAAAAATATCATCAATAAGATTTTAAAAAATGATTTGAAAACAATGAACAGCCAATGGTTTGTTAAAGTTCAAAATCCTATCAGAGTAAGAATATATGACAAAGTCCTATAAGCATTGCAACATATACCAAACTCCGAAAAGGCACAGAACAAAGGTATTTCACATGCAAGCCAAGCGAAAAGTAAAAATAAATTTGTGATGAGTCATTTAACGAAAAGAGCAAACGCGACAGGCCTTATTTTCAAAAGAAGCCAAACCACAGCACACCTAAACCTAAACGATTTTTTAAAGAATTATTGTAACTGTTCTACTTCACCTTTCTATTATTTACCGTCTGATCGTATCATTATTGGGTCGGCAAACATTATTGTTATGACGACATGTTGTAAGTTGACCAAGATAATAAATAATAGATTTTAAGCGTTTTCTGTAATCTTAAAAATATCATTTCCCTTTATAGTGAGCGCTACTTAATACATACTTTCTCTCAAGAAGTAAACAGATTATTTGGTTCATCTGTTGGAACTAAGAAAACATCACCAAAACATGGGTAAGATTTTGAAACATGTACTTTATATAGGCAAACTGTTGGATATCTCCTTTAATATCTTTGTAAAGGTACAATGATGTATTGCTTATCCTCAAACAGAAATTGTCTTTAGTAAAAACACCTGGAACTTTTAAGTTGTTTATGATGCAATTATGAATTGCGATACACTTTATCGATGGATCTTCTTTGTATTTATATCCTCTTTGTTTGGTAATATAAAATATCCTAAGAACGGAACCAATCCCAGGTAAATCAACGATATAAGTGTTGACTTTCTGTTCAACTATCATCATTTTATCTCTGTTTGTAGCTTTATATATTTACAAAGCTTCAATTTTACCAGTGTAATTAAACAACAAGGGCGAAAAGATAATACAATTTGAGACTCGTGCAAATAAAGTTGGCTAGTAAAGCATTAAAAGCTTAGAACTTGACTGTATACATTTCCTTTTCACTATCACTTAACTCATAAAGGGCTTGCATAATGTCATTAACACCATAAGCTGGGATAAAAACATATCGTCAACATAAATAAAACAATCCCTAATAAATCGATATTATGACAATACAAGTAACACCTCGAAATGATACTGGTGCCCACTAACGTGAAAAATGTGAATTTTTGTTTTGTTTTAAAAACCTTTGTTAGGAAATATAATGAAGATGACAGTTTTTCCTTAGTTTTAGTATGTCTTCTGTCTCACACAGGACCCATCACTTAAATAATGATATAATGATTATGTGTTAAAGGATATTAAGCATCGAAGTCCATTTCAAACAAGCAACATCATGTTAAAACAGACATCTTGCGTGCGTTTTTCTCATCAGTTATTGACTCTTCTCAACCAACACGGGCTCCTTTATTTAGGCACGCGCTTTTGTTTACAATTAAGCATTGGTTGCAACAGGTTAACAGACATTTCGATAATAGACAAGCTTCACTGATGACGTATAACGTTGGCACTTTGCACATATTTCTGAAATGGTACGGTATCCGGACAGTCATAGTTGGCGTATGTCATCTGTCAATGGCTCCATACATCAATGTTGTGACACTTGCGAGAACGTTATCAGACAGGGATACGTTTGCATGTCACGTGCCTTGCATTTTAGCGTTGAAATCATCTTAAGAATACAACCTTGTTTGTTTCATACTTTTAATGTATAGTATATACGTAAGAAAAAGCAAAACACGCAGCGATAGGAATTACTATGGGTGCTTGTTCGCTTATGAAAACATGCATCGTTATCAATACGTACATTTACCGTGGGTTACTTGGCCAGACAAACGTCGTGCTCATGAATATAGGCATAAAGCATTTGATTGGCTCCATGACACGGAAATTTAGTCAATGAAATGATTACAATTTGTGAACAACAGACGTTGCAGGTTAGTGCGGCCATAACTGAACATGAGTTCCGATGTTGGAGTGAGTACATGAGGTACATTCATACCTCGTTAACTCAATTTCGAGGTGACCGCAATAAATACATCGAAGTATCCGTGGTGCGAGTTATGAATTATATCGCATGCTTCATGAAGCGTTATTTTAAATAGTTCACTAACGTCTTTTTGATTGGTAAAACAAATAATTTGCGACCTCGAAAGAACAATATATCTACATGTATTACCAAAATATACTCGGAACACCTACTTGCTTGTTTTTGTACATGTATACGTCATACAAATCAATTCAGTTAAAGTCAGCGACTTGTACAAACGTCTCTTTATAGATATCTGTCCACAATGTATGCAGGTTATAAAAATCAGAGTGTGCGAGAAAATTTGGCGTTTTATGTTAAAACAAAATAATAAAAATATCAAGGCTTTATGTGGCTTTCACTACAAGCAGTAAATATAAGTCCTGTTATTGAGTTTATGACAAGCACTGATGCATGTCAAGACAGGGAGTGGTATTTTTATAAAAAACAAACAAACTCAACCTTCTCGTTGTAATTCTTATAAGTACACGTATTTTTGTATACAATTAAATCCATAAAAAACGTTTGGATTGAATGCAGTATATAGAAGTAATATTAAGTTTATTTATTTAGTTATTAACACGGTTGCTAGATTAAGCTGTTCGTATTATACGGTACCTTTTGAAACCGGACGAAACGAAAAATACCAACGTGTAATCGGATTTTCCATAACTGTAATGAAATAAATTTTGTTTCAGACGAATATTATGTTACTGTCCTACATTCAATACCCAGCGGGACGCAAGTCTACTCTCTTGGCATAAAGATCATATTGAAAAAGAAGCAGTTTAGATTATTTCAAACACATACTCATTGATTTATGGGAATTGCTCAATTGCATACATTCTTTGCATATTTGTATGTAGGTTTTATAGAAGCAATTGTAATTTTATATGTTGTATAAATAATGTTGAATAATAGAGTCGATATGAAAGAATAAATATAATTATTTATTTTACTTTTGATAAAACAAAGTCGATATTATTTTGATATTTGAGCGGCCTGTGGACATTTGGTCTAGGGTTTTACTTGTGAAGTGAAATTTTATTGAACCACTACAAATAATTGATGAACATATCACATCATGGTCCGAAGCTATAAAACAATGAGCCGGGTTCTGAGGTTGTCTTAAAGGATTTGATTGGACGGAATTCAGATTTCATTTAAATTTTACACAATCTGCTTCTTGAGAATGGTCTCAGATTTAAGTTCAAACTTTTATAATCTCTTGCCCAGATCACTTCTTGTTAATAAAAGATCATGTTGTCTTACGCTTAGAGGAATCAAAATCGTTAGAACGTTTTCGTTTCTACAAACTTATTTAGCCATTAAAATCTCCATCTACACGTTCAGTAGTATGTCGTATCGAATCGAATAATTTCATTTACACTCGCTCTTCGGTATATGGCGAGTAAATAGTAGGACATATTCGAAATGCGTCGCGCCTTAATGCCCCATTTGTATACGTCATACATGAACCTTACATTGATTGGCCCAATCGTGACGCAATATTTTTAAATGTGCGATGCGGATCAAGTGCCTCTGTGTGTCTTTTAAATACAGTAAACCATGTCCAGGCAGTAAGAAGTGAAGTGAAGTGAAGTACAACAGTGCAATAAATAGAACAAAATTAATTGTTAACCATACAGGTACTGAAAAGGTACATATGTTTATCAGAAATGGTTTCTGAATGTATTTACATTTGGTATCAGTGGTGTGTCACCTAGAAAGTGACCGTTCTCGGTGGGGTAGATTGCCAAAGAGTCATGATCTAAACTTGATTCCTTTTTGGTGGCATATTCAAAGAACAATGGTGAATTTTAAGACTTTCGTTTTATTTCTTTAAATGGCCTCTTCGTGTATTATTTTTTACATCAAACGAACCGTTTTAATGCCCTGTACATAATGTCATTGCGAATGTCAATGATGCAAATGTTTTGTTTTTTTTGTGCTTTTTTGTTGTTGTTGTTGTTTTGTAATGTAAAGGATGATGCATTAAGGTTTATGACATGTCTATCCAAATTTAAATATACACGTGTGTGGCTTCGGTTCGGCTTAATGGGCTTTTGATCAACTGGGTATTTATCTTAGCTATTTGTTATCAGTGTACAAAGGCTGAAAATAACAACTTATTGTGTTGCTTTAAGTACATTTCTCGACATTAAATGGCCAGCACACGTATAACACTTGACACAAAGCGCAGACAAACCAAATGTACTGAGTTTAAAGGCCTCCATTTTCTTACGACAATATTTACTTTTGCCCCAGCCCGTGACGCCCCAACACATTTTTGCTATTCGGTTCTCTTTTTACACACGACCGTCACTTTGTTAAGAAAGATGTAAGCTGGCTACTTCAACATTGTGGTTTGTTTCTGTACTTACTGTGGGATCCAAATAGGTTCATAATGACTACGTCAGATGAAAGATAGACATAAAGTAAACAATAGGTCTATGGATAAAGAATAGGTGTATCGTACACTGCACGCTAAAATATCAGTTTTAGGTCTTACATTTATATAAACTTTCTAACTGAAAATTCATAGATAAAGATAATTTATTCCATAATTGGGCAATTGGATGCCCAAATGTTGAAAACGATGACTACCAATATACAATTAATCTTTTGGGATTGGAATTTAATTACGAAAGGTCCCGAGGAAACAATTTTCTTTTCAGTATGTACACTTTTCGTCGAAACTTTTTTAAAATGACCACCATGCCTTAAACCACATCCATTTAACTAATTTCCAAGTCAATGTCATGTTGAAAAATTACAGAAACCATAACAATGACTTGAAACAAGTTCATTAGAAACCCATTTAAGTTTTTAGCAAGAAATTTATAGTTCGGACTATTTATCAGATAAAAAATGGTCAGTTATGAAGACTATCCAAATACTAGTATGATTCTTGTGATAACGTTGTGATATAATAAAGGTAAAACATATCAATATGTCAGAGACATTACATTAGGCATCCATAAATGTTATTACATGTACATGTTTTTATACTCATACGGAGTAGCTATACAAATATGTAATAATATATGGATAATCTCAATTATAATTATAACACTTAATGGTAAATATAGATTTATGATATAAACTAGTACATGCTTATATAATAATAATAATAATAATAATAATAATAATAATAATAATAATAATAATAATAATAAATAATAATAATAATAACAACAATAACAATAAATATTTTTATTTAGCGAATGTAACTCATGAGTCATACACACACACACACACCACATACACACCACACACACACACCTACACCCACCCACACACCCACCCACCCACACACCACATACACACCACATACAGACCACACCCAACCACCACACACACCCACACACCCACCCACCCCACCCACCCCCACACACCACATACACACCACACACACACACACCCACACCCACCACATACACACCACACTCACCCACACCCACCCACACCAAATACATACTACCCCCCCCACACACACACACACACACGCGCGCATTTTATTACAGTGGCTTATCGGTCGGAGATCTTTGATCTGTATAACGTATACCACAAATATTTTAATAAAACAAAACACATGGAAATCAATGGTCAGTATTGTTTAAATTCATTAGAACACAATAAAGACCATTATTAATCATATTTTAATATCTTAAATATCTTTATTGTGGCAGTTCTTATGCGTCGCTTTATTATTGAGGAAACACTTTAATTAAACTGTTAAAATACTTAACATTAGCATGAAGCCTCGGTGTGCTGCCTTCAATTATTCTGTTACAACACGGTTGTGTTCATGATGGACAAATATCAAATTTTACGAAGTAAAGTTAAATTATGAACGTTTGTTATGCGGATATCAATTATTAAACTGTTTTTGTCCTTGTCATGTCATCGCTATGCTTTTGACAGTTTGATTAAAGTTACCGTCCAATTTTCCTTAATTGAGTATATGTGTCTGTTTTATTAAGTTAACATGAAATTCTTTAGAAATACAATTGAGAATTAACGGACGATTAAGGTGTCAAGCTATATGCAAAGTCTGTTCATTAATTTACTTTTTGCGCTTAGTACATCTTGACAGCAATAATAAATCTGGTTTTGTTCTTAGTCGTTTTATTTCCATATCATATGGCATCTAATTTAACGTCACTGTCCTGTGGTCATACATTTGTAGCAAATATCCCTTACTAAATTCAAAACTTTATTAAAAGAGACGGTTTATTAACACCTCTTTATGAATCAAATTAACGTTTCTTACTCGATGTATTGATCTCGATTCATCTGTTTTTGTGTAGGCCTTTACGGAACACTGAATTTGAAAAAGAGAATATCTATGTTTGTTTGCTTACTGGGCCACGTCATCTCTTTGCTATATTAAATTTAACTGATGGTTTCATACAATTCTTCAAATTGAACCGACGAGTTTACAATTTTAAGGAAATTATTTCCAAATCGTTTGAGATAAAGTAAATAATAACTTGAATCAGTTAATATTTATATTTTCAAATTAATTTCTGAAGGTCTTTCTTAATAACGTTAACAATGTAACCTTTAAATATTACATTACGAGACTGAATGATTTACGTCATGCGCGTGAATAATCTTTCGTGTGAACTGTACCTTAAATATATAAACAAACATTTTTTATAACAGAAAAGTCATTCAAATTCATTTGGTGTCATTCCTGTTAATTTATTGACTATTAAGGTTATCAATTTAGTTCGTAGAGGTATGTATGTTCTTAAATGAATGTTTAGTCGGGCATTAGATTAATTATGCATGTAGACCTGTCTTACGGAGCCCCGCGCTGATGAAACAAAGTGAAATTCCCTACGTGTTTGCGATTATTTTTTAGCGTTACGAACAATTGATTTTTATCACCAAAAGCAAAATTCAAATCATAAACAACAATAAAAAAAATAAAATACAAGTATAAGTATTGAACCTCATTTTACCGCTTTATGATGCAGGTCACTGAGCGCTCTCACTAGCTGTCAGCATCTTCTGTGTCACACTTGGCCCGAATGGGGTTCGAACCCTGAGATACTTTGTATCTACAGTCTGGGGGCCTAACCACTGCGCAATGAACTTGATCAATTTAAATCTAATGCTTAATACCAAATACTTCTGAACAGATTGACTCAACTCGTTAATACCACGAACATCTCTCAAATGATGCAATATAATTGAGTTTAACCATTCAATGTCACTTTTTATAGAAATAACGCATTTGTAAAGTTTTTCCAAATAAATATATGTAACATCAAAGTGGAATATGGTTAAAATATGATTTGCAATTTTACGATTAAAACGTGTCAATATTTGTCGATATTGGTGTTTCGTCATATAACATCTCAAGAACGGGGTCAAAATCGTATTTTGCCACAGTTTATAGATGATAAAAGTGTCGACCCTCGTTCGATTATCTTTTTATATCTCGTCTTGTATCATAAATATTCTCAAAGTTCCTATTCATAACCGTGTCATACATCAACGACTGCGTAAAGAAGATATGAGTTAAAACCCTGGAAATAATCTTAAAGATCTTAGCTTTAGAAGCTGTAGACCGCGTATATTACTGATTGGTTATCATTAATATCATAGAAGGAATTTATGTAATCGCTTATTCTTCACCAATATAAACATAATAATCACTGATAAACCGATGTTATGAAAATATGGTAACACCTTAATATGACAAATATGAGCATTTTCGTGAAAAAAATGAACCATGACCTTGAATGTTAGATAATTTTGACAGACTGACCTAGGACGTTCAATCTAACAATAATGTTCTACGACGCATTGTTCTTTATACAAAGAAAGAGAAAAAGAACAAAACAGTGCACACAAGGTCGAGTGACCAACCTGTAACACCTGTGACTGCTTAGCATCTTACTGAGAGGTCTCGAGTCCGAGAAGAAGCAGAATATTAAATGGTGAAAGGTCTTACTGGTGCCCTGTCGTATGCCAGTGGTTTTTATCTAGACATTTGTCTGTGGTCTTTATTTTACACCTTAAAGCGTCGCGTCATAATTACTTATCATCATAATGACGTCTTATTTTAAATACTTTTTTTTTTGCGTCACACAGTCTTCATCAGTTAAAGGTGTTTTTAACCAAAATAGACAATCCGGTAATGACTCTTTCTCTCTCTCTCTCTCTCTCTCTCTCTCTCTCTCTCTCTCTCTCTCTCTCTCTCTCTCTCTCTCTCTCTCTCTCTCTCTCTCTCTCTATATATATATAATATATATATATATATATATATATATATATATATATATATATATATATATATATATATCTTTACTGTGTTAGTGCGTTTATAAGAGTGCGTTTATTTCTTCTTCATACTTCGACTCTCATAAACCAAATAGGGATCTATCCTTTTAAAGCAGGCGCTTTTGTTTTAATTTAAGCAATGGCCCCAGCACCATAACATTAAGTGGGTGGCGGCAAATGTTTTACCTCTGCACATATTTTCAGATTAGATCGGTATCCGGACAACCACAACAGATGTACATGCCATCCGTACGATGGGCCCATATATCAGTGTCGAGTAATGTGACACTTGCATAAACGTTAACAGCAGGGGATACGTTTGCTTGTCATGTGTCTTGCATCTTAGAAAAACTGTCCAAGAACGTAAAATTTGAAAAGGCCGTTTACAATACAAATTCTATATCTATACCAAACTTCACAACCAAACTATCTGGTAATGCGGAATGGAACCAATGACACACTACTTCAACCAGAGCCTGGCTTTACATGGCTTGGCGAGATATATGTACACACACACGCACGCACGCGTACACACACGCACATACACATGCACACGCACACACACACACACAGTCACACACACACACGTACATACACATTCACTCACATACACGCACACTCACGCACACACACAGTCACGAACACACACGTACACACACAAAGACGCACACTCACGCACACACGCACAAATACACGCACTCGCACACAAAAACATACACCTACACACACATACACGCACACACGCACACACCTACTTACACCCGCACGCGCGCAAACACACACACAGAGGCACCACAGACCGTTAGCACAGTTTTCACATTTTCACAACATATGCACACACTAAGTCAGACTTGTAATTATCTTTTTCATATCTACATTTACTTTCAAACCACATTTTTCATACTTTTTCGTTTTAAGCTGTATAATTATTCTGTTTTATATGCTCCAAAATTTAAACAAACTTATATAACTAGCTACAAAATCTACCTTATTTGTTATATTAAAGAAATCGCAACTTTTTCTTTATAAGACGAAACTCATCACAACCTTTTTATATAATTACAGACACAGCACTTTAAACTAGGTTTATAATCTTTAATAAATTTAATTATCGTTGTTTGCGGAGCCATGAACCCTGGTAGCTGTCGGGTCGTTGGAAGGCAGTGGACCTGAAGCGTTATCTTCAAGGTGTCATATAGAGTTGCCAATACAAATATAATTGTTACACACTGGGGTGCTTTAACAAATACCCTCATAAACTATCCTTTACAGATCGGAAACTCGAACTGAAGAGTTCAATAAAAGCGTCCTTGTGCTCTCGTGTATATGTGAGGATTGAATTCTTAAAGGTAAGCAATTAAAAGTTTACATAACGTGGGTTGACAGTTTAACTCTTAACCTTCTAATCACGAATGTATCAGGTTTTATTAAACCGTGTCTCTAGTAATGCTGTGTTACCTGAGCAAGCAAATATATAAGCAGATAACTTTTGCTTAGTTATTATTTTAGCATGAGGGTTAAACTTTATATGGGATTGGGTTTGTTTGTTTTGCTGGTCTTAACGTCTCCAACAATATTGCATTATCATAGGATTAGGAAAAATCGTTACATAAGTGTCAGACGGGCTTAGACGAGTGTCGTCTGTGCATTGCCAGATAGTTCAAACCTCGTGTGCTTGCGATGATAAAATTTAATTGTAAATTCCTTGAAGCGTCTCGTTTATATTTTGTCAAATCGACTTTGCAAAACAACACAATTCTTTATTATTGTACCTAAAACATGCAATACATAATATCAAATAACAGATAACGACATTTAATGACATTAAATTGGTAAAACATGAAGTCCAAGAACACAGAAAAGTACAATGTTAGGATTTTTTTCTCAAATCGGATCTGCGTTTTCTTGACAAGAAAAGTCCCAAACAAAATCAGATCAGTTTAAAGCTTGCAACAAATTGCATTTATATGCACTTACGATCACATGGCTAAACTCTACCTCGAATGATTATATCGATGTTGTTGTGTTTTTTTTTTTTGTAAATAGCGGAATAGTACCGTATAATGTATTGGATAAATTCCGTGCTAATGGCATTTAATGACCGTTACCTATTTGGAAAATGTTTGCTAATGAGTGGTCTCCCCTATATTATTAGATTTATTTGTTTTCTATGCATGTACACGAATCGCTTGCTACACGATTTAGTCAGGGTTTGAGATATATGACACATAGAACCAAACTATCCGCACGAAATATATATTTTTAAAAATCATATTAATTACTATCGAGCCAATCAACGTATTGTTTATGCCTGACAGATACATTATATATATATAACCGAATATGCAGATCGGAAAGCTAAAAGAGAGTTCGCTTGTTGAGCTTAAAAACGGCTAAACGGCTTGATAATGTTGAAAAGCCTCGCGACGCTTTTGATTTTCCCAACATTAGGACAATACAGTTAATTGCAAGACAGCATGTTTATAAATACTCAAGTGATCAAATGTGTTTTTATTCCATAAGTAATTGTGGTTTCACAAAGTTTTTAGTTTGTGAACATAAAAAACATAAAAATTTGACTGCATGTTTGTGATCTAATCGCTTTCAGTTTATTGCAAGTTTTACTAGCGATTTCTTTACCTCTTGATATAATGTGTTATTTAGTTGGTTTCTTCAATTTTGACTCCAAAATATGGGTGTTTACGAAGTTGTTTGTGCATTTTTAACTATTCATTCTTTCTCATTATCATTATTTTTATTCTTATTCTTCTTCTTATTATTATTATTCATATTATTATCATTATTATTATTATTATTATTATTATTATTATTATCATCATCATTATTTTTATTATTACTATTATCATTAATATTATTATTATTATCATCATCATTATTATTATCATTATTATTATTATCATTATTATTATTATTATTATTATTATTATTTAGTGCTGTCACTGATGAGGTGGTGGGGCTTTATTGTGTACATATATGTCACTGGTGCGTCTTCTGTCACGCATGGCTTTTTTGTTTGTGCAATTGTGAAATGTTTAAAACTTAAAAAAAAAAACCATCAATGTACAGAAAAACACAAAATCAAATATAATTGGTTTCTATCACAATTTTATAAATTTGTTTATGAATCTTCCAGTGGAGTTAAAAGAAATTAAATGTTTTGCTAATACCTTCAAACACCTTTACAGCTACATTTTTAACCTTTTCTTGAACAACAGAATGTTTTTAGAAGAAAATGAGACACCACATTTTCCGAACATTCACACATGATCAAGCAAGGTTAGAAAATAATGGCATCGCACTGTCGTAATTTACCACACACTGGTCATTCCGATGCCAGAAGTGTGGCAGCTTTCAGTTCATCGACGCCAGTAATAACAGTAGAAAAAATTGATCGAGCAATTACAGTGTACATCTGTGCGGTAACCATTAACCCCAAACCTTGTCCACATTCCTCAATAAGTTGTAAAAATCATTAACCAAACTGTTCAATAAAAGAAAGTCTTAGCCATTTTTGCAAGTCCCACTGATATTGATATCTAAATGGATTCTTTGTAAAGGAACTGTCCCGCAAGATTATAGCAAGGTTGCGTTGTTTTGCAATTTGCTAAGTTAAAGAAATGCGGACAATTAAGATAAAATTTCTGTGAATGCATTAACCTTGTTTTAAAAACAAACTACGCCACAGTATATCATACACGATTTTGGGGAAAACAAGCCAGTGTTTAAAAGAATTTGGTGTGTGTGTAGGGGTGGACATTTACATTTACGAAGTGAAAGTTTTTATGATAAATTAACAAACAATTTATCTGACGATTTGGAGACACCAGTTTTGATTGGTGTGTGTATACCTCGGAGGTTATATTCAGAGTTGAACGAGACACGGAATATTGCACTTGCTCAGTCCCTCCTGTTGCACTTTTCAAAAATGTATTTTGATAAATGTGTTGATGATTGCATGCCTCGATTTAACAACGTTTTGAAAAAGTCCTTTTCATATATTTAAATGCCGATCTAAAGTAAATGGACATCAAACAGTACGTCCTACCACACGGCTGCAAATCAGTAAATACTGGCGGTTGGCAATGTGCTTGTGTTTAAAGAAGAGAACACATTTGATAGTCAAATAGAAACATGTTTGCTAATATGAATGTGTATTTAAACACTTAATTATAATTATAAGCCAATTAAGCAAGAAAGAAACATAAAACAAAACATCAAAACAAACATGGATTTCAACCATAGAGAAGAGAATAGTTGGTCTTCTTGAATGTTGGTCGCGGAAATAACCCCTCCCTCCTTTCAAACAATGTTGTTTGTTTGATAATTGCCCTGGCGGAATAGTTTGGAAAGAAGCGTCCACACAACTCTCGTTTGAAGGTCGCGTTTAACAAACGTGCTATTTAATTGCCTTTTTAGATCAGTGTTTGGTGAAGAATCGGGTAGGTATTTACATAAATGGACAGTAAAAGATAACACCAGTGGCAGGTCAAAAAGAAGTTAAAGATTTACTGGTAGAATCTTTTGTTAGATGCCATTTCGTGTATTTATTTACAGGTCATGTCTCTTGTGACCTCTTTCCTGATTTGTGATTGTTGAATAATTTATAGGACAATCAAGAGTGATTTTTGAAAGAACCGATACATTACGAAGCGTTTTCCTCCTGGTATGTTTCTTCATAAATAGTGTTACTGTGCAGGGTATCTCCATATAATGTTTTAAATTTGACATAGAAACTGTCTGAGGGAACTAATCTAACATATAAACAGCTTGTAGTCTAGATATAAAACAAAAGGTACAATGCAGAACAATAATCAGGAGGTAACCACAATGGAATAAAGCAACAGTACGTATATTTTTGTTCTTATCTTTAATTTCATTTTGACCACTATTGACACTGTTGCGCATACTAATAAGGATACTTTTGTATTTATAGATGAAGATAAATAGAAAACACTGAACAACAAGTAATGCTAACTTTTAATTTCACAGCTTAATCGCAGTTTTAATGTTTTCCGGATAAATAAAAATGCAAGTATGTGTCGAGAGAATATCATTTGAATTGACTTATATACATATAGAGCAAAAGTGATGCAAAAACGAAATACATGTTTTCAATTTTAATGGAAATGCAACTTACTATCATGCAATCTTATCATCAAAATATGGCCTTATTTAAAATTGGCAGCGTCAACTACAGAATGTGTAACGTCAGCAGAGAACTGAAAGCTTATTGATGGAAGTTTTAACTGAAAAAAATACATGTGAGAGTAATATATCATTTTTAGTGTAAGATATTATTATTAGTATAAGATGACATTTTAGTGTTAAAATTGTTTTAGTATAAGTTATTATAGTTAAGTTTAAGACTTCTGTTTTAAAAACCACAACACAATTATGGTCATTTAAGAGACGTGACTTTGGTGACGAAAGATCCCAGACGAAGTTTGAGTAGAACCCCCGGCGCACCGAAGGTCAGCCAGACCCCCCGCACCCCCTCCTCCCCCACCACCCCCTCCCTCAAACCCCGCGACCGGGACTCGACCCTACGTGGAGAGTTGATGGGCAGTCAGAGGAGTAAGGATTACCATGCCAATATACCCTTTCTTCCTTGATTCGTTTTT